>CM031240.1:640558585-641158585 GCA_018340775.1 Taxus wallichiana var. yunnanensis
GTTAGTGCCTTCCCCTTGGTTAAACAATGTGGTAGATAACTTCCATCTATCTTTTCATCTTTGTTTTCTTCATAAACTATGTAAAGCAAAGAAGGCAAAGGTATTCCTCTAGGAATTCAGCCTAAAGAAATCTTGTTTCATCCCAAATCCTTAGTAATAACAATTTCAATGTCGAGAGTACATAGAGGTTCGTGTGATCAGTTTATCATATGCATCATCGGCCCTTCTTATCGCACGGAAAATACTTAGTATAGTTGATAAGTTAGCGCTTCATCTTTCTTGCATCACATTCGATCTTGGTAGATCAATGACCGAAGGAACAACAACAACTACCTAATAAAAGGTTCATAAGCTTCTGCATTTTCAGCATGAATTGCTGATGGGAACTTTGGATGATGTCCAAGAACATGGACCAAGTGAGCAAGAACATATTCTAGGTAAACAAGAAGTGCCACTCCTTCTACTTGCACGAGATGTAGATGTTTGCCGTAGTCGAGCTTCACGATGGTAACTATCAACAAACTCTTCCATGTATTTTTTTGCATCTTCCTAAATATCTTTCACAAAGATCTAAGGCAAAGAAGTGCAAAGACACAAGCATACTTGTTACCAATTGTATGCTCCTTAAGGCACTTCTGAACCTTAGTTAAGAATTGTTGTTGAACAAGAACTGAAGGATCCCGAGCTCTCTCACGTGAAAATTATCTTGTCATCTTCAATTTTTTTTTTTGACTTCGCTTCTTTCTTGGACGCGTGGGATTAAAACTATTCTTCTTGGCCTCAAGGTGTGGTCTATATCTCCCTCTTTTTGCATAAAACCTCTTGTATTTCTTCTTCACAATGGCGTTCACAGTATTGTGGAATGTGATAAAATATTACTTCCTTCAGAAGAAATAAGAAGCAAAGCTTCACATGAATTTTTCCAACGGGTTTGATGGAGGAAGTTATGGGAATTAATCTAACTTCCTCTCTTCCCGTAGCGGGCTTAAGTGCCGGGGAAATGGGGAAAGCAACGACAATTGCCAACAAGAATGGCAAAGCGGGTCAGCAATCCCCGCTCAATTTTCCCGTGTGGGAAATTGGGGAATTTCTTGCCTGCTAGCCAATCCATGATTTGGCAATTAGTGGAGAAAATCCCACGTGCAGGGAAATTTGAAAAGATTGCTAGGAAAGGGGAAATCCGCGCTTTGAGAAGCCAAATTGGCTTCCCCGGTAGTTGAAGCGTAAGCTTACTTCCCGCATTAAAATTTTTTTCAACGAACTTTTAATTTATATTTATTAATTAAATACTTCTTAAGTTATTTAAAAATCAATTTTATCAAACAAGAAGCAATTAATTAATTAATTTTAATGTATTTTAACGCGATTTAAAGCCTGGCGGGAAGTGTTCTTGCCTGAAAATGATGAAACGAAGACCGAAACGATCACAAAAATGAGACGATCGCAACGAGGGCAATGAACCATGCAAAGTAACACTTTTGAAATTTTCAAATTTTTCATTTTTTATTATTTTTAATAATTTTGCGAAGTCAAAATTGGTTGATAACAACTAGCTCTGATTGGGGACAAGGACTTCATAGACGCAGAATGGACCTAGACCAAAACATTAATGGACATGATCTCAAAACGATGGCGCACAAAAATGGGGCAACACAAGAGAGGAGACCGAAAAATAGGGAGACAAACAAACCAAAATCCTAATTACCTATGTACATATGGGGAACAACCCATTTTCAATTTCGATAATGCTTGAAGGATGCCTCGATTAAAATTGCATAAATCCATGCAAATCCTAATTTCTCCATTTTTCTTGCGAACCGTACAATATTAGCTATCCAGTCAAATGTCGAATAGAAACGTTATTCGTGCATCTAGCATCTTTTGAACTTCATGAAATATTGTCCCCTGCGATCTTGGGATTATATTGTCTTTGCTTCGCTTGAATGGAACCGCACTGTGCTTCAAGGGTATGGCATGCTCCATTTCCCTCGGGTTGGAAAGACTTCAAGTCTTCATATGAATAAGCCAAAACGCGAATATTTGGTAAGTAGACTTATGAATTTCTTTTGCTCCTCGTGTGAGCAACACTTTCCAATATTGATTAGGCGAGGTTTATCCTTGTACCGATGTTAACTTGCTCATAGTCGGCGGAATTCACAGTCCCGCCTCGCTTCTTTCTCTTTGATAAACCTATCATGTTTGTCAAAACGTTCTTCGAGTGAAACCAATCCTTTGGGAATTTTATTTCCTTTGAGTTGAATGATGCCATCACCAGGATCTTCGTTCTCAACTCCTTCCTGAATGGGTGAGGTAGTTGATTCGTGAAATGCCGAATCACTTCCTTCAAAGTACAATTGTTCAAAATTTTCTCTTTTTCCAAGAAGGCAATAATTTGTTGATCATTATTAAATACTTGCCAATTTTCTGCATTGTCAAGAACACTTGGCCTAAAAACCATTTCAATGGTGTATTTGACTTGATCAAATTCTGAATGAGGAATCATTAATGAAGTTGAGACTGCTAGAGAATCTACTTTGTCATTCTTTTCATGAGGGACAGATTTTATGGAAAAAGCGTTGAAGACTTCTATTGCGTCCCACACTTTATTTTTGTAGTGTCTCAAACAATCATTCTTTACTTGGAACTAATTTCTTAGTTGTTTCACAATCAATTCCGCATCTCCAAAGAATTCCAAATTTTTTACCCTTTTCTCCTCTCGTGATCTCAAGGCCAAGGATTAATGCCTCATACTCTGCAGTGTTATTAGTATTTGAAAATTCAAGTTTGTAGGAAAAAGGAAATATTTTACCATTTGGAGATATGAGCACCACTCTTGCACCAAAACCCATTGAGCAACAACTTCCATCGAACTCAAGAGTCTAGATCTCATTGGAATCTTGGCAAGTGATCTCAGGGGTATGAATTTCAGCCATCATATAATTACCCATACTTGAACCTTGAAAAGGATCTATGCACGAGGATCTTCGCTTTAGTTACCATGAACTTTGCCCGAGCTTCCGCATAATCTTTTCATTTCTCCATTGAGAGGAATCATGGCATGAGACTAGTCCATTTGAATCTCACCACCCAAATCCCTGCAAAATTTCCTACTCAACAACATTCCATATGAGGCAGGAATATCAGCAACTAAAATAGTTACTCTAACTCTCTTTTGAGGGAATCGGGCTAAAACCATTTGGGCATCTTTAATCTTCCCGATTAAAGGAACTTGTTTGGTTTCCATGGAGTAGCATGATCTAAATGTTCTCGTACAATTCAAACCAAGAGCATGTGCTACTTTTGCTGGCATCACGTTATCTGAGGCTCCAGAGTCTATAATGCAATTACTTAATTTGCATCTGTGGATCATAAAAGACACAAAGAAAGGTTTGATCTTTTCATTGAAGGTGTAGTGGCCGCCACAATATTTTGAATTTTCCCATCTTTGGGAGTTTTCAAAATTCCTTTGGAAGAATGAACAAGATGCTGTTGCCTTTGATAAACTGGACCAATTTCTCGAGTTGATCCTTGTTGGACTTTAAGTACTCTGTCTGTGACATGGAAATTTTTGTTTTATTGATATGATCAATGATATCAAATTTAGGCAAAAACCGTACTTGAAGTCTCGGATATAAGTTCTTTCAACTTGATGATGGCACACTTTTGACCTTGGCCTCGGGCTTGGTCGACACCGATGTGGAAGAAGAAGCTTTCTTCGTAATTGGTTTACCAACCGATTGATCTAACAAAGTCCCTCCTTTCTTTAAGATAGTCTTGACTTTGAAACCTCAAATCACCTTGAAATCTTTAGAGCCTCATTTGTCTTGGATTCTTTGGGAGTTTCCTCGAAACCTCTTTATCTCCCGCCTTAGTGGTATCCTGGTCCTTTTTCTGAGGGCGTGTGAAAATGGAAAAAGATTGCCTATTCATATCTTCTATAATTTCTTCGTATTCGTCTTCCTCATCGGAACGGTACTCAAAGAAGTGATTGTTACTTTCCCCCTCGTGGATCTTCAACTTCGTGTTTAGATGTCTCGTAATCGGGTCTTCCTCATCAACCTCAACGACTTCAATCTCATCATCGCTTTCTTCAATGACATCACATTTGGAATTAGTTGTGGAGTTGCTTCAATAGCAAGCCTCGCTGAGCACCTACAATCCTCGGCTTTGTTGGGAACGTATCCTTTCTCGGGATGCCTTTGTAAGGAGTAGGTTTACTACTTTGAGCAACTTGCTTCCTCAAAGCCAGCACATCATTAGCCAACTTAGTGAGTATAGTTTCTGAAGCATTGGGGGTTTCTTGACTCTTTCCTTTGAGGGAATTTTTCTTGAATTTTCCTACCATGATTAAGTCATCTTCAATTTCTATGGCTAAAGATTGAGCAAGTTCCAAAGTAGCCACCCTAGCCCTTCTCAGCTAATAGCACACTTCTGGTTGTTGTGCGTTAATAAAGAAACATTTTTGTCCATCAAGGTTTGGACGAATCCCAACAGGAACTTTGTTCACCATTTTGTTGAATTTAGCCACGAAATTCCTCATGGGTTATGTTGGCTCTTTCTTCACCTGAGATAGTTGGGCAAGAAGAGCATGTTCATCTTCTGCCGTCTTGAATCAATTTTCAAACTTAGTTTTCATATCATTCCAATTTTTGATACATCCATTGGGCAGATGATGAAACCAATCTACAGCAACATCATGCAATGTTTCAATGAAGAGACGAATAGCAACATCTTCATATTCCACCGACAAAACAACACATGCAATGAAAAAGGCAAAATATTGTCATCTGGGGATGTCTTCCCATCTCCGTCGAACTTGGGAAGAATCTTTCTTGATCCTCATGGGAGTTCATGTCGTGTAGGTAAGGCCAATGGGCCAATGGCATTTCCCCATGGTACATTGGCTGCCATTTGAGGAAAGGTGGTATGCGAAGGTAAAACAACGTGAGCAAGGACAAGTGCTTGACTGGTAGTGATTCCTTCCTTGCTTGCTCTTTCAGGACTTGATGCAAGGCTTGTAGATCTACGAGGTGTGTTCTTCTTTGGAGGAGATAACTTGAAACCAAATTTTCCTTGAAAGTCAAAAGTGGGGTCAGATCGACCTTTAGCTTTTTCTCCTCGCGTAAACCTCTTTCCTTCCAGTTTGGAATATTTATTGTGAAGGGATCACTGGCATGTTTCGACCAGCTCTAGCCTTTTCTCTTCACTCTCTTTCTTGAGCTATTTGCACCTGAATAACTCTAGCAACTCTCGCGGCTTCCTCTTCTTCGTTATTATAGTACCGATGTGGCGAGATGAAAATGATGGTTACTTGTGCACTTTTGCCAAATAGCTTGCCTCAAATCGATGATAGGTCTTCTTGAGCATCCGCAAAAACAAGATTTGGTTGCAAGATAGGTGGGTTACCTGTAATAGTCATACAACTTTTTACCTTGGTGGAAGAGGACCGCATCGGTGAACAACGATCAACACGTGTCCAGGAGGTCTTCTGGCCACAAGTGCGGGTGCTCTTCTCGTAAGGTCTTCGATGTAGATTTCTCTGTCATCGCTCTATCAATAGCCACAAATTGTTGCAAGCTTTCACGGTTTTCCCAGATACTCGCTCAAGGTTGGCAATAATGTCTCCTTGGAAATCTTCGTCGGGCACAAGGTTCGGTTGAAGAACTGGAGCTTGTGTAGAGGGGATAGTCATAAAGATTTAACCAAGCACTGGTTAACGATTTCTGAATCCCCAACAGAGTCGCCAAAAACTGTTAGCATATGGATTTTCACACATGCAAATGACATGCAACAGTGTGGGAACGAAGTCCCTCCTTAATGAAGGTGAGTGCCTTTATTGAAAACCAAAATTGTATTTACATCTATACATCCAAAATTGTATGTGGGGGGGTGTTTTGGAACATCAATGGAAAGAAAAGTGAATGAAGGAGATGGAATGGAATGAAGGAAAAGAGTGAAATGGAATGAACTGAAATAACATGCAAGAGTTAGGTAAACACAAATCCTAATATTGCATGAAGAGGAAAGATGAGTTACCAACACAAATAAAGCGGAGTTTGAGTTAGCCAAACAAGAACGTGTAAAAGGGAACACACATGAACAACTAGATAGTCGAGCTTGATCACCGTGAACTAGAACAACTAATTAATAATGTTGACAATAAGATTAAAGATAATATCTCGCATGCAAGATTCAAACACCTAACATCTAATGAACATAAGAACATCAAATGTTACAAGAGACAATCAATGAGACACAAAGTTCGTATTTCATTAACTCCAAAATGTTTTTCACAAAAGAACACAAAGTTTCTTCCCGACTTGCACAAAAGTATTTTCTTCTCCTCTCTCAAAGTCACCCTTTACAAATGAGCCCCTCACTTCCTTTTTAAACCCAAAAGTTGGTTACAAAGTAATTAGGGTTTTAAATGCACATTAAATAGGGCACTTAAGTGACTTTGACTTTTTCAACCAACTTTTAAAAAGTGACTAAAAATAGAAACCAATTAAGTTAAAAATTCATTTAAGGAAAAATACATAAATAAAAGAAATGGGTACATGTGGACCCCACTTAAATGACTTGACGCACACATAGACATCCTAGTCAACAATGTGCCGCCTAGATCAAAACACCTATGGTCAGTGTCTTATCCATTGGGCCAAGAGTTTGCCTATCCCAGTCATACGGGAATGAACTCATTGACCGTGCTCCACAATCCTCCAGATGACAAGAGAGCCGATCTTGAAACTTGAGCAATTCATCCACCCCTTTGTTTGGGCAACATCCTGGTGTGAGCAAGTTCGTCTTCATTCGTATTCACATTCAAAACTACACACAATTCTCCACATGCTCCGAATAGCCTTCCATGATGAATTATTCATTTTTCACGAGATTGTAGTCATTATGCCATCTTGGCTTATCAGAATCCAACTTTTGATCTTTCGCCATTGAAAAGATCTTCCAGAGCCAAAATTGTAATTCACCGCCTAGAGTTATGTCATTTGTCCTTGTCACCATCCCAAAGTGTTAACATTCTGATCCGCTCACGATCATCCAATTTGAGAACGCTCCAACTTCAAGACTAACCGATGAAGTATTGTGCCCGGGCCGCTAATCGAGAGTTGACAGGACACGCTTGAATGATGTGGCCTTGCTTGATGATCTGCACAGAATTGTACTTATCATTAGTCTTGGTTTTTCGATGAGTAGCTCCGTACAACGATCAAGTGAAAACATTTTTATGGACAAGATTCTCCCATTATCGATCTCTGCCGATAACAATGGATTTTGACTCCGAAGAGACCAATGCCAATAGCTACGACTTATACCGCATAATGAGGAAGTTAGAGGTTGCTTCCGCTTTGGAGCCGTTGGAGTTGAATCGCCACACTATGCAGGTTTCGTGGTGCATCCATGCAAGTGATGACCAATTCAGAACAAGCGTCAGGAAAATTGTGACTCACCTTTGGTTGATATGCGATCGCAGAATCGACTTATGTTGATATGTCCCAAGTTGGTATCGACGATGTTCTCATACTTTGAATGGAGCGTCGAGGTGAGTAGAATGCCTTGGAACCTATACCGCAACATCATTTTGTTTGGGAATGACATGACTGTGACAAAACGTGATTTCAGGCTATTACTTCCATCTTACAAAACTGCACAAATTGCCTGTAAAACTACCTTGGGAAAAATAACAAATCTTGTCCTGAGAATTTCTCACTACATGAGGAAGTGTATTAAGATAAAAAAGTTTGCATGTCGAGAGGTTTTTCCCGATCAAATTCTTCACCAAATATTAAAGGTCAAAGTTGATTCTTCCAAATTGCTAGGAAAATGAAAGTTTAAAACTGTGAAAATCATGTTTGGTTTGAGCATGGGAAAATTAAAAAACGTCACCCTGAGCATGTACCACTTGGCAAGGAAGCATTTGAAGGTGTGAAGAACCGAACGAAATAATTATGTTCTCTTGAAGATCATCTGAATTCAAAATATCAACTCTCAAGTGAGTCACCTTGACAGGCTGAAAACTGCGCGCGCAGTGAAATCATGCAAACTACATTTTATTTGACTCCGTGAAAAATATCAAATGAGGTGCTGCGCATTTAAAATTTGGCAAAGGAGTACATGAAGTTGGGAATAATTCAACGAATCAAACCTTTCTTCCCGACGATCACTCAGCTTCAAGATATTGAGCTCCAAAACGATTACTTCGATGGATAGAATCCGCTGTCACATTCTTTGCGCATCTATCGTTTTCTTTATTGAATTCATTTTTCTTGCGAATGCGTGGAATTCCTTTGACTGATTTTTGTTTGAATTATGCAAGCGTGGATCTATATTCCTTCATGGTTGCGTAGTCTATCTCCAGGTGAAGGCGTTGTGATGCAATTTCTTGTGCATGGAAATATATATATATATATTTGGACTGTTCTTCTTTCTTTTCTCCAAAGTTTTATGTATGTGTCTTTATTCAATTTTGGCTGCCTGGATATTCTTTTTTGAAACCTTGGCCTCTTTGATGAATGTGTGGGTCTTATTTATTTATTTTGTTCAAATATACATACTCGAGACCCTGAATTCTTCAAAGAGTTTTGTTCCTCCCTAGCACTGAGTTCATCTAATCCTCCTCCACCTGCATTGACAATATCAATTGATCGGTCTATCCTCATCTCGTTGAGTTCAGAAGATGCAACTTCAATATTACTCGATTCTGTAGTCATAAAACAAAGCTTTTTCTGCTTCCCCTTCCATCCTTCAACTCGAGACTTGAGAGTACCCTTTTTGGCTATTACCAATGTGTTCCCAACGTTCACTTCCTAAGTGAATCAATTCTACATCATCATCATCATATACAATCTTATGGGTTTTGTTCGCATAATCAAATTCATTTATAGTTCCAGAATAAAACCCTTTATCTATTGGCCACCAAACTCTTATACACTGTCCAACAAGAGCCCCATCCCCTTCTTTATCCTTATCATCCTTCCACACGAGGGACTTGTTGTAATCATTTAAAGATATTGCAAGGCCTTGGGTTGTGGTTTCAGGTACTTCTTTTGTATCATTTTTGTGATGCCGATCTTCTTCAGCTGTAATATATTCTTCACAATTCTGCTTATTCCTTGAGCTTTGGTTTTTCCAATAGTCATCTCGTAATATTTTTTGACTGAAATGCTTCCTGGTGCCTTTCATGCCTCATCTTGCATCATGTGCTCAAAATCTTTACTTAGCATTTCTTGTTGAGCCACAGGAGAAATATGTGTGGCAACACGTAAGTGGTCTGAGTCATTATTGATTTTTTTGGCTACCTCTAAGGTATTAGACAGGGTAACTCGCTCTCCAATGTCCAAACTTTCTGCCTCTGTCTCTGACCGATGCTTCTTGGCTTTTGCTGGTGTAAAATCAGCAACACACACAGGTTGGAGCCTCTCATTTTCTGAGACAGATAGAACCTTTCTCGACCTCCCCCTTTTACATCCCTCCGTAGAAGCATTTTCAGCTGCAAACTCTTTTAATCTAGATGTCACCTGAGATCTACTTTTCAAATTTTGAACTTTTTGCAACTGCGTGACTTCTTATCTTGATCTAGATGCAAACTTCCTCTTCCTGGATCTTCTATGTTGTTTATCGTGTCATGTGTCATGTCCGATTCTGGAACGACTCCTCCCCTAAATCATGGTCAATTTCTTCTAACAAGGATTCTGCCTGAATCCTCTTGTCTCTCTTTCTGCGAGGACTGGATTTTTGATTAGAATGTAACATATCTCTTCCATCCATAAACTGTGCTAGTGCCTTCCCCTTGGTTAGACAATGTGGCAGATAACTTCCATTTGTCTTTTCATCTTCGTTTTCTTCAGAAACTCTGTAAAGCAAAGAAGGCAAAGGTATTCCTCCAAGAATTCGGCCTGAAGAAATCTTGTCTCGTCCCAAATCCTTCGTAATAACAATTTCAATGTCACAGAGTAGATAGAGGTTCTGTGTGATCAGTTTATCATATGCATCCTCGGCCCTTCTTATTGCACAAAAATACTTAGTATAGCTGATAAGTTATCAGTTTAATCTTTCTTACCAGTATTACTCCGATCTTGGCAAATCAATGACTGAAGGAACAACAACAACTGCCTAATAAAATGTTCATAAGCTTCTACATTTTCAGCACGAATTCCTGATGGGAACTTTGGTTGATGTCCAAGAACATGGACCAAGTGAGCAAGAACATATTCTGAGTACACAGTAAGTGCCGCGCCTTCTTCTTGCACAAATGTAGATGTTTGCCGCAGTCGAGCTACACGATGGTAACTATCAACAAACTCTTCCATGTATTTTTTTTGCATCTGCCTGAATATCTTTCACAGCATCTGAGGCAGCAAGTGCAAAGACACAAGCATACTTGTTACCAATTGTATGCTCCTTAAGGCACTTCTGAACCTTAGTGAAGAATTGGTGTCAGACAAGAACTGAAGGATCCTGAGCTCTCTCGCGTGAAAATTATCTTGTCATTTTCAATTTTTTTTTGGACTGCTTCTTTCTTAGACGCGTGGGATTAAAACTATTCTTCTTGGCCTCAAGGCATGGTCTGTATCTCCATCTTTTTGCATAAAACCTCTTGTATTTCTTCTTCACAATGGCATTCACAATATTGTGGAATGTGATAAAATATTACTTCCTTCAGAAGAAATAAGAAGCAAAGCTTCGCATGACTTTTTCCAACAGGTTTGATGGAGGAAATTATGGGAATTAATCTAACTTCCTCTCTTCCCAAGTAGTGGGCTTAAGTGCCGTGGGGAATGGGAAAAACAACGGACAATTGCAAACGGGAATGACAAAGCGGTTGCCAATCCCCGCTCAATTTTCCCATGTGGGAAATTGGGGAATTTCGCCATTAGCCAATCCATGATTTGGCAATTGGTGGAGAAAATCCCACGCAAGGGAAATTTGAAAAAGATTGCCAAGAAAGGGGAAATCTGTGTTCGGGTAGCCAAATTGGCTTCCCGCGCTTAGAAGTGTAAGCTTACTTCCCCGGCATTAAAATTTGTGGAACGAACTTTTAATTTATATTTATTTAATTAAATACTTCTTAAGTTATTTAAAATCAATTTTATCAAACAAGAAGCAATTAATTAATTTTAATGTATTTTAACGCGATTTAAAGCTCAAGGCGGGAAGAGTTCTTGCCCGAAAAGGACGAAACGAAGATCGAAACGATCACAAAAATGAGACAATCGCGACGAGGGCAATGAACCATGCAAAGTAACACTTTTCAAAATTTTCAAATTTTTTATTTTATTATTTTTAATAATTTTGCGAAGTCAAAATTGGCTGATAACATGTTCCAAGGCTCATTTGACTCTTTCAATGCATTTCTAGATGGCGTATACATTAGTAGATGTGACAAGAAGCACCCTCGAGAAGCTTGAGCATGTGGAAAATTCCCTGCAATCACAAATTGACAAGAAAATACTTCTTCACACAATACTTGAACTTCACTTCTTAGGAAAATCAATTTGAAACATTGATTGTTAAATAACAATTATAATTTGATAAAAATAATTATAATAACATTGCAAATAGAAGATAATTTTGCAAATTTGAAAGCTTACTCTCCTTCACACATGATGTCTTCTCTTCACACGGGCCCACCACATTCACCAAGCTCTCCTCCTTTCAAAACCTTGCTCGGATCCCATTGATAATGTTTTGCTTGGTGGTTTCACACATTAACTAGGTTGAATCGTGTTCCCACTATGGTGGGCAACAATCATTTTATTAATTTGGGCAAATGTGTACAAGAGGGTGCCTTTACATCATTAACCCCCAAAAGACAGAACATACACTATTTATTGATTTACTGTGAACTAGTGAATCAAACAACCTTATAACTACCAAACGCCTAATTTTATAAAGAAATGTCACCCGCAATACAAACTACAACAGTATTGTTATTTACTAACGTAACAACTTATTTAAAGGAGGTGTCCTTTATAAAGAAACATGCCCCTTTTACATTTATAAGATAATCTATCCTAACGTACTTAGTACTTTGGAACATGTCCTAACATCACGATGTTGACAAGATGCATATTGAAGGAGGTGAATTTCAATGGAGCCCATACTTACTGTCGATCTTGTTCGATGAGATTGGAGTACCAATGAATGAGAAGTTTAAAGAGGTAAAGGAATTCATATATATCTCTTGTGGGGGTCGGTTCCAAGCCTACAGTTACGAGGGAAAGCTTGCATTGAGTGCAAGGCAATGACACATATATAGTACAAGGGTATTGTGGATGCATTTTTTTGAGGAATACAAAATAGTGCCACAAATGTTTCGTGTATTTTTCCCATGCATAATTCAAAGTAATGGTGCATGTGACATTGCTAAAATTTTATATGGGAATGGTGTGTTCAAAAGATGGATAAAACTGTCATATACTATTCCAACATACTATATGAGGAATGTGTCAAATAATTTGAAGGATATATTGCATGTGTGTGTGAATACGATGGAGATTGACACACAAAGGATCGTGTTTTTAAAGCACTTCTTGGAAGAAGATTTGTGGTATGTTGATAAGTGTCCGGTGATGACACTCATGAGATGTCATAAGGTCGATGATCATTTGCGGTGGAGTTGAGTTCATTTTGTACCCTATGCTTAAGTCATCTAAGATAAGACTTGGAGAAAGCCCATTGAAGACCACAATGACTCATGACACAAGTGGTATATAGGATTTGCATTGATAATGAGGTTGTGAATCGTATAGTGGAGGAAGCGATGCAAAGAACAAGAATGCTTTGTGTGAGGTAGAGGAAAAGGGAAAGGAAAAAGTAGTTACGAAGGATCTTGCAAAAATATCACAAGGGAATTGACATACAACACCTAGGAGGAGTTATTATACCATCAAAAAGAAGAGGAGTTATTATACCATCAAAAAGAACTACTCTATGCAAGGAGTGGGTGGAGTATCCAATGCAAGGGAGTGCAGGTGAGATTATTGCAAGAGGAGAAGTAATTATTGGGATGCATGGGCAAGAAACAAGAAACCTAGGTAGGGCAAGATAAGGTGTGGCATCCCCTAGGCAATGTGAAGAACCCAAGGAACAAATATACCACAATAGGTACCCTAGGGAGTTGAGGTCTAACTTGATATGATGAAATGAAAGAGGCCACAAGTGATGATGTGGTGATATGAGTGGAAAACCAATAGTAAGTTCATGTAGACGATGAGGTAGAAGATACAATAATAGGGAAAAATAAGTCAAAGTGACATCAAGCAGACAAAAGAGGGAAAACCACAAGAGACAAGAATGTAGTTGATGTAGTTATAGAGCTTAATTCAAATTCAAATTCAAAGTCATTGGATGCAAATGAGATTTACAAGATGTATAAGAAGCCCAAGAAACAAGGGCAAAAGTGTCCGAGTATGATGTCAAGGCAATATCAAGAGGAGCCAAGGTTTCAGCTCCAAATGAAAAGTATTGAATGCATAGTAGAAATGGACTACGAACATCTTGATTTTGGGCAATCACGTGGAGTTCGGGGATACGTAATTACTCGAGTCTTGACCACATACTAGTTAAATGTGCTTATGGTAAGGGTGGCAATTGAATTCCCAGATAAGTGTAAGCGATCGATGATGAGGTTGATAGATTATGGAACAATTTAGCCATAAAAGCGCACATGTAGATAAAAATTGGAAAAGAAAAAGTTGTTGATTTGATCAAGTTAATTAAAAGTCAAAGACCTCGTATTGGACGGGTGGGCGGGCACGCACGCACGCACGCACACACACACACACACACACACACACACACACACACACACACACACACACACACACACACACACACACACACACACACACACACGGAAGTTGATGGAGAATAATTGGAAATGTTCAAAGAATCAAGAAGGTTGAGTACGGGATTTGATGGTGAGTGCATAGAATTAAGATTGTTGTTTGCTAGCAAAAGAAGACAACTCCTACACTTTGTTTGCAACATTGGAAGGAATGGAGGAAGTTGTCATGGAAGTCAAAGGATAGGAAAGAAGTAAAGACCATAACTTCAATGACCAGGAGAGGAGAAAATTGAAGCCCACCACCCATGAAGTCCAAGTCCATCAATAGAATTTTAAAAAGAAAAACAAGCACAAGTGGCCAAAGTTTCACTCACGTGAAAGAGAAATGAGCATCAAGTGGCTAGAATCGTGACTTGTATAAGGACAAACAAGAATTGAATTGTGTGGGAATGTTGTCCCGTAAAAGGCGTGTAGAGATTGTTGTTCTCTAGGACGTCAAGTACCTTACCCGCATGAGTGAGACGTGTATGAACAAACAAGATTTGTTCGTGTGCAAAGGGAGCAAAAGACTAGTTTGTGCACAAAGGCAGCATGGGTAAGAGAATAAAACTAGAACACACGAAATATAACAAGGAATATCATGTCACATATAGGATGGAGTACTACACAAATGCTAGCAAGTGTCAATTAGAAGTAATCGACTACAAATGATCATGAATCATGTATAGGAACGAAGCTCATGGCAAGTTTTCAAAAAAAAAACAATGCATAGATAAGAGAATAAGACTAGAACACACGAAATATAACAAGGAATATCATGTCACACATAGGATGGAGGACTACACAAATGCTAGCAAGTGTCAATTAGAACTAAACGACTACAAATGATCATGAATCATGTATTGGAACGAAGCTCGTGGCAAGTTTTCAAAAAAACAATGCTTGACAACTAAAAACATCTAGAAGATTCAATGGACTCCAAACATGCGCCAAATGGGAAGGCCAAGGATCTGTGGGGTACTATAAATACTACTAACGATCTTCATTTGGATCATCATATGATCATGGATAAAAGGGACCATTTTGAGGATCAAGCATGGTTTAAGGGTTTTGAGGCCTCTATGTTGTATTTGTTTAGTGCATGCCTTGTGCGCATGAGATAGCATTCATTGTAATCCTATATTTAGTCGTGCTTGCCACATGGATGTAACTAATGATATATTGTTGAGCCTTGTTTAATAAAGAAACATGAACCTCTATGCAGTTGTTTAGTTATGTTGGTTTGCCATAACTGGTACATGCATGTGTATATTTTCCGAATAAATTGCATTCCAATTTAATTTACCACCCACAAGAAACTTCAGAGTAACTTTTTATTTCATCGTCATGTATTGGCTTAGGATGCTATAGGAAAATAAATTTTCTTAAAAACTAGTATTGTAGAAGTGGATTGATCAGTTTCATTGATAGAAGTGCATCAACAAAAATTTCAAAATGTTTTGGTGTATGTGTCTATCCGTAATTTCAAGAATTGATTTAGAAATGAATTTGATTAGTTTCAATAATTGAACTGCTTCATTAATAGAAGTGCGGCAACAAAAATTTCAAAATGTTTCAGTGTGCATGTGTCAATCGATAATTTCAATTATTATTTTCGAAATGGATTGATTAGTTTCATTAATAGAAGGGCAGCAACAAAAATTTCAAAATGTATCATTGTATGTCTCAATCCGTGATTCCAATTATTATGGTTTGTAACTTGACACGCATACACATTATCCATGAATAAGAAAACATGGTTGGAATGCTGCTAATGTGACGTAATTATATAATATATCTAGTCAATGGCGTGCTCATCTCAAACCTGCTCCTTTTTCATCAAATGGCATTTATGTCACACACTGGCAGTATAAGTAACGACCTTTCCATGGCAGATGTAGGAACATGACATTCATCCAAAAGATGAGATCATTCCAGAGTAAATTAATTGATGTTGGATTGCCCACTTGGGATGTTGACACAGAAAGATGGTTTGATCTCATAACAATCATTGGAAGCACTCATGGAACTCTTGCCTTGACCCTTTCCACAGCATGTTTGATCCCCTCCCTGTCAAGGGAAGTTCCCAATTTTACTTCTTGCACCTGTGTACAAAGACCAAAATACCCAATGTTACTTTTTCTTTAAAGATGAATTGTCTGCTCCCAAATTTGTTGCATTTATCATTGTTTTTACAGAAATACTTGAGACATAGAACGGATCACTATCGACACCTGTCTACCAGCACGAGCGAGGAGAGTGAATTTGCCACCTTCACTGGGGATCTGCAAAACATGCAATCATAAAAATCAATACGGAAAATAAAATTGATTCTTGTTAAAGCGTCTTATCTCTGCCTACATGTTCATGTAATAAAATTTTCCAATAAAATGCTGTGATATAAACCCCTGTTAATAACATTAACATACATGTGAAAGCCATAGCTCCAGGTCCTGAGAGACGACACGTTTTTCAAATGCTTGTCTTCCAACTTCAACATCAGATATCCTGCAATTGGTGGACAAGATAGTGATTTGTAAAAACAATTCAACAAATGGTAAATTTTCCATCCTCATATGTCGCTAAAAATCTCTAATATAGCACTGCTAAACTATAATTTCACCTAAATGCCGATACAAATGATTTACATCTAGATAGTCATTAAAGAACTGAACTATTCAGGTTTTGAGTTGTTAACCACTGTTCAAAAATTAAGTGCATTTGATTGTCTGTAGTGCTAGTTACCTAAGACTCCAGGATGTGGGGATGGGGGGACAAAGGGGCAGTTTTTGAAAAGGCCAAAAAAATCCCATATTGTGGAGATGGCAGGGGGCGGCTAGGGGACGGCTATTAATATAATCTGTAAAATTATAAACATTAAAAATATACAAATAAATTTAAAAATTATTAATAGCAGTCTGTGACAGTCCACTATCCACATTTGTGCTTGAAAATTGATGTATTCATATATCACTCTTGATTCTTATTGTCTTTGTAATACAATACAGTCAGGTTATGGGTAAATGTTTTGGTCTATGCCTTGTTGCTTTTATCATCTACACAGTCTTTCTCTTCATATAAAATTATACATACAGGTTTATTAAGTGACTGGAGCTTCCACAGTGACTTCGAATTAAATTTATACAGACTTTTTTCAAATAGAAATGAGTGGCTTCCAAAAACAATCTTACACTACAAGAGTACATTAGGGCCTTCCCAAATTTATTTCATTTTCAAGTTTATTCAAGCCCAACGCAATGGTGCAGCTAGATTGAGGCCATCCATTACCAGACCTTGGGAAATTGGAAATTTGCAGAGAAGGTGATTGAACTGTTAAACAACGTGGAACCATTCAATGAACAAAACTATGTAACAAATTCAAGATAAGCACCTTAAGATTGATAAATATTGGTGTTTTTCAGAAAGATAATATTTAAGATATCTGAACAAGTATTTAAATCTTTAAAATTTAATAATTTTTAAAAACAAAGAAAATTTATTATATTTGCCGGGAACGCCTGGATGTCCCTAAAAGGGGGATGTTTCCAGGACGCCCACTTTTTGTGTAGGAGGGTGCATGGTGGGGATGTTTTGTCTCCATCCCCATCCCTGTCCCTGTCCCCAAGTCCCTGAAACATCCCAGACATCCTGGATAGCTTGGAAATGGGGGTCCCCACATAACACTGAACGACTTGATATTGATTTTCTTCCCAGAGTACAACAGGATCGCAGGGGTTAGGGCATGTCCCCTACATTTCCAATGTCTGGAGACTGGGATCATTCGACCAATCCCTGCATCCCTAGGACAGCACAGAATTCAAAAGAGGACATCCTTTTGGACACCCAAGTGCAGGGTGTGCCCAAAGTTACCCTGATACTTCTAGGTGTCTCTAACACAAAGGACACCCCATAACAAAAAAATGAAAAAGGTAAAACAAACTCTTTTAATTACTGAGTCAAGTGATGGCTTCAGCACCACAATAGGATACATAAACCCACCAAAACCTCATACAAACTCATTTGATCATGCAAAATTCATGGGACAGATTTCTTCACCATGCGAGAGTAAATTATTTAAACAAGAAGGTTTTGTGGAGTGAATTTTATGAACAGGTTTTTTTGTCTTTTATCAAGGGCTTAGAAGCCTTGAAATGTAATATTTCAATAAAAACATGGAGCGAAAAAAAAAAATTTAGCCGTACCTAAATTTGAACTTGAGGATCAATAGTTCATTCTTCCAGCTCAACGTGGTACATTTAAGAATTGGAACTCTTAGTTCTTATTCAATTTTTCAAATCCTTTTTTAACAAATAATGACTTTGATTCATTTTTCATCTACTTAGAAATCAGTATTTTATATAGTTAAATTAGATTTTATCAAATATTATATTTTCCTCCAATAATAAATAAACATATTTTTTAAAAATTGAATGTGTTTGACATTTGCAATATTTTTACACAGATAGGCAACCTGGGAGAGGCATATCAACGGCTGTCCTTCCATCTGTACAGAGGACAACCATGGGAGTAACATGGACCATTCGATTCTTCTTGGTTGACTGTAGACACACACTGTTTGCATTGGGTGGTGAGCTCTGAGGGTTTAATGCATTCATCTTTCACATCAGGTTTTGTAACCACATGGTTCCTTGCTCCTAATGACCGCATGCCATGGCCCATTTGAAGGTTACATTTTTCAGTCGTATTATTGCAGCTGCGGCTCCGTACTTTGTGTTTTACTGCACGTAGAAAGCCAAGCTGTATTCAAATCACTTGTCGAGATCATGTAGAGCATCAAGAAAAAAAGAAATAAATAAGACGCGCTGGTGGTTCTTGTCTGTTATTTTGAGGTGTTTCCTTTTTTCTTTATCACAAGATCACGTAAATGTGTCTACCGGATAATTTGGAACGGCTTTTTATGTCAAATGTTGTAGCTTTCTTTGAGCCTGAATTAATGGAGTGAAGAAGTTTCCATAAATGCTGGTAAGAGGTCCCCGTTTATTGCAGAATAGTACATTTTCATTTTCAATAAAAATAAAAATGTGTGGTGGAATTAAAAACAGGGAATCTTGTTCCGGAAGCCTGAGGATGCGTAGAAAGGAGCAGAAAGATGGTTACGTGGAGATGCTTGAACGCAAAAGATCGGTCACTTGTGCATGCAACACAAAAAACTTAAAAAGCACTAGTGTCCAGCAGTCATGTGTATTGTCAATGGCCATGGCAGACCCACGTCAAGCATGTGACCTGCAGCTAATAACAAATGCTGGAGATTTGTATTGTGAATGGCCATGGCAGACCCTACCCAGCCCTCTCGATATGCCCAGATGTAAAGCCCTCATCATTATGATTTTTTTTCTTTTTCTCTTAATGTATGTGTGCATATATCCGTTAATCTCTCCCCCTTTTTTTCAATTGAGATGAGATAAGTAATGGGTTCTGGTATATCTTCTCAACAAAATATTTTTTCTTGCCTTTCACTGTTCAATATTTGTACTCTGACCTTAATGCCAACATTTCAGTTCTTTCTATGATGTTGAGGGGTTTTCTTAAGCTTGTAAAAGTTTATTTTTATTTTATTGCAACCCTCATGAAGAACACAAGAGAGTTCAAATGTCGGATATCAAATAAAATTCCACACAGGATTGCTAAAGATTGTTGTACAAATATGTAATTTGGCTTCAATATTTTCTCAGAAAAGAGATGAGTTTTTTTTCTCTTTGACATAGCTATGCTAATATCTTAAATATATCTATATGAAAAACACTGATGAGTATGAATTTGGAGACACTTATTTTTGGATTTGTCGCATAATTTTCCCCATCAAAGAGCTCCACAAAAATCTATCACCTCTTCTGTAAGTCTACTAACGATTGGTATTCAATGGCCTCAATATCGCTGCATCAGTGAGTTGGGCTCAAAAACTCTTTCTAGAAGGGAAAAAAAAAAAGGTTCAAAACTCCACCTTATGCCTAGATTTTTTGATCGCCTTCTTCAAGTAAGAGGGAAAAATTAAAACTTCTCCATGAGAGTCAACTGGATGTCAAATTTAAGATTGATCATTTTTATTGACACATCGCACTATTACACTCGATTCTCCAGCACTCTCCCTTGGCTGCCTTTGTAAGTTACGTTAAACTTAACAATGTAACAGTGACAGATGATATAAGCACATCAGGAATTCAAGTTACAAATACATGTTATCATATGATCAGAATTCATGACAACATGCAATTATCATAATGTTGCTAATGAGTGATTAGTGACTCCCAATGATCTCCAGATATCCTCATATCATATGGCCATCTCAACAGTCTTCATCACAAAAGCAGAATGGTAGAATTCTTGACACTTATGCCCCCACAACATGGTTATATATGGTGCCAACATCTTTGCTTTGAACCCTTCATGCTTGTTCAAGTGTGGAGAGAAGGCAGAAAAAATTAGTTGGCCGAAATCAAAAAACCAAATGATCTAGGGACCTCACATGGGTAAGTGTGGATTTCCAGCAACGCCAATTTTTACCATTCCCTTCTTTATCACTCACTTTTTATGATTGAAACTAGCTAGAGAGTCTGGATTCCCAGCAATGCCTTTTTATGATCCCCTTCTTTCATCACTCACTTTTTATGATTGAAACTATCTTCTATTGATTTTTCCCAACTGAAATTCAATTTTAAAGATACAGCGCAGTTTGTCCACTCTGCTGTCAAACTTAATAGTGGATGCAAATGCAACCATAAATGTGTAATAAGCTACTTTAAAGATTAAAATCATTTGATCAGAGTCTCATTTACTTGCAGTTACCCTGTAGCAGGTGGTGGTTCTTATACAAAGAAATTTCAATCAGATAGAATAGATAATGAAGCCCATCAAGCCATAAAAATGAGCATGGCTAATCAATCTTATCAAAATACGAGTCTATTATTAATTATCTGTTCTGCTAAGATAATAAGGCTACTAGGGGCTGCCACATTATGTAGACAATCATTCATTGTCAAGGGAAAACCAATTGTCTTTGACGAGGGTCTGGAAAATTAAGTAGGCAATCCTCGTCAACTCAAAAAGAACTTGCTGCAAGCATCCATAATTCTATTTCTCTATGGTCATCACTTCATCATCTTCATACACAACAGTGGCTTCCTTAGAGAGATTCACACACACTCTTTCAGATCATGATTATTTCATAAGCTCGGTTTATAATCCACCGTCCTGTAATGAAAGAAACAGTTCATGATATGCAAAACTAAATGCAAAGGGGAAGCCATAGTTTTAAAATCCGAAGTGGGTTACTTCAATTTGGTAAAATCTAATGGTGCAAAATCAGGAAGCTTGGCAATGAATGCCTCTAGAGCAGGAAAAATTCACAATCCAATTGATTCCAATGATTTTAATAAATCCCGAGTTTGTAAAAGACAGTTTTGTGTGGTGTAACAGAATGTAAGGAAGAAGACATGTTGCTATAAACTAAGATAGATTTCTTCATCAAATTGGGCAATCCCCATTTTGTGCTGTAACTGCTACCATCTCGGATAAAAAAATTGAAGGATAAATCATATTGGCAACAAAAACAAAGATTACGGGGATCTGAAAAAGAGATTCCAACTCCAAATTCTTCCATAAAGTAGTTTTTAATTGTTAACAGCTCAACTCCATTCCTCATGTGAAACTAACAGATGGCAGAATTATGATTAAATTAGAGGATATTGTGTCAGTAGTTACACAATTTTCCAATAAGTGTTCAGTGGTCCTCAGAGGAACATAAATTCAGCTCAAACTAAGTTTGCTTGCTTAGGCCCCAAGGCTGATAGTTGTTTTCTTAGGTCCCAAGGCTGATATCCCAAGAAGAGAATCTAGAAATCACTTACCAGTTCTAGAAGAACTCAATGAAATCGTCTTTTCATTTGGATGGGACAAAGTTCCTGATCCAAATGAGTTCCCCTCAGAATTCCATCTGTATTTCAGGGATGTAATAAAATCAGATCTGCTTGAGGTGGAGGGGGATCATTAATCAAGAATAAACAGAAATATGCTGATAAATATCAACATTACAAAATTGTCCGTCATTCCCAGAGTCAGTGGTGCTGACCAACCAGATGCCCTTCATCACATCTCTATGCAAAATGATATACAAAATTATCTCCAAAATGATATCCAAAGAATGCAACCTCTACTTCGGAGTATAATATCAATCACTCATTCGACATTTGTGAATGGTCAACAAATCACAGGCAACATTATTATTGTCCAAGAGCTAATACACTCACCCCCAGCCAAGTACAGCCATGAGTTATTATCAAACTAGATGTCAAAACCCTTCAGCCATTGCAATTGGGAGTTCCTTTCAAAACTATGCAGGCTTTTGGTTCTGTAGAGAAATTACTAACCTTGTATACAATGGTCTTCAAGGGGGTTTATTCAAACAAACAAGGGGCTGCAACAAGGGGATTCATTATGCCCATACATGTTTATCATCACGAGTGAGGGATTAAATTGGATTCTGGCACACACACAAAGTCCCAGAACATGTCACATTTCCTAGTAGCCACGCCTACAAGTCATAGGTACGTGAATTTCTAGTTTGCAGATGGTACACTCCTTTCCTCCCTGATTGTCATAGATGTCAAGGCAACAAAAGAAGGTCCTTAATATATACTCACAAGCGACAGTTAAAATCAATGATAGAAGTATAACATCAGTCTTTTTTTTCCCAACATTCCACATGCAAGCAAAGGGTCAGTCAAAATCTTCTAGGTTTCAAGGAGGTTCAGTTTTTTTCAGGTTATTTGGATTTTCCATTATATCTCCAGCCTCTATCGGGAATCTTTTAGGAACTGTCAATTGATAAAATCCATGTGAAGTTAAGCCATTGCACACATAGATAACTCTATTTGTAGGCAGAAATCAGTTTTTCAAGATAACTCTATGGATTTGATTATCAAGATCTGAGGATGCCAAATTACAGGAATCCAGCAAAGAATCATGAGGAAGGGGCTTGATGATAACTTGATATTTCCTTCGGCATCCTCAAACAAAGTCAACCAAAAAGTTGGTGTGGTTTGAATATTTTCGTAAATATCCCTTTTCAAACAGGCACTTTCTACAAAACAAGCATGGAAGCTGTACAAGGAGCAACCAAAACCTAGTGCCAAGTTCTAAAAGCCACAAATGAGAGGAATGTGGATCTCACACAGGATTCCTTTGATTATTTGGCAACAGAAAGGCCAGTGTTATGGAAAAACATCACAACAGGGATTTCTTCAATTAAAGCAGAATTACATTGGCAAATAAATGAGATTCATGCAGCCAAATTCTGGCATGACTCATCAAATGAATTCCCCTGTTTATGTAATATCCCCATACTTATGCCACTTAGGCATGATTTGTCAACCCAGGAGTGGACTTGAGTATCGAATTATATTACAAGTATAACAGACCCTAAGGGCCTAATCATTTACAGTTCGTGTGGAATTGGGAAAGGTTAAAATGTATTTTTCCAATCTCGCCCAATCAATTTATTATCTTACTCAAAAGAGAATCCTATTTCAATCCTTGCAATTGAATACTTCTTACTGGGAAAAGGGAAAACAAGGCCTTTTTACAACAAGAACAGCATATTCTAGTCTAATGCAAATTCCAATGAAAATAGAGGACAGATGGACAAAGTTATGGAACCTTCATAATTTTCTAAATATCCAAACCTTTTGTGAAGTTTCCTTCACTGCAAAATTATGACAGTAGAAAACCTCCATTAAAAGTGATCATCGGGCCCTTTAACCAACACTGATTGCCTTCAAGAAGAGGAAACTACAGACCATCTATTCACCATATGTACATTTTCCCAAAATGTTAGGAAAGAGTTTGCAGGAATTTTTCTTGTCTTGGACCCCATCCACGTCCTTCAGTGATGATTTTTCATTGGTGTCCATGAAATGCAAATCCCATGACATTGTCTTTCTCCACAAGATGACACCAGCTTTTGTATGTTGGTCAATATGGTTAGACTGAGCTACCTGGAAACAGTTATGTATGCGGGCATGGGTATAAGAATCACCAATTTTTTTGGAACCCTATTTTCGGTTCATCTTGGAAACAAAATGTTAGAATAAGATTTCCAGAGAAATTGTGACAGAAATTAGTGGAATCTTGACATTTTATTCTATCAATGTTATGTGCATAATCAACATTAAAATAAACAAATATTAACAGATTTTTAGAGGTTAAAGGTTTGGACATGGTTGAGTCTAGACTGCCTGGAAACGCCTGGTACCCCCGTACCAGGCCTGATACGTACCTGGTATGGGTACGAACCCACAGCAAACCCGCTGCAAAGTCCGCCATTTTCAACTTAAAATTATTAAAAATAAAAAATCAATTATGTTTTGAATTTTATGAATCAATACAAACTCAAGTCTCAATTCTCGAAGCATTTGAAATCTGTTTTCATGTTCCATGAATGATTGTATGAGTATTAAATTTTTAAATTTTAATAAGTATGCAAATGCTTCTTTAAATTTATATACATATTTTGGGTTTATTGGAAAACCATTATAGTTTAGCTTCTGGATTTATATATATTCAAACCATTTCTTGGTTTCACCTCTGAATTTTTTTTAATCGGAAAGACCTTATAGGTTTACTTCTGTATATATTCAAATTGATGCTCTGGGAGCCGCTGATCTGAATTTTACTCTAGCGGAAAAACTTTATATGCATAGCCTCTGTATTTATTCAATCTGATGTTCGGGACAAACTACTGATCTGAATTTTAGTTCAGGGGATAATCTTTATAGATTTATCTCGAGTATTTATTCATTCTGATGTTCTGGGTGAGCTACTGATCTGAATTTTAGTTTAGGGGAAAATCATTATAGATTTATCCACACAATTTATTCAAACTGGTTTTCTCCTGTTAGTTATAGATCAGACGCATATTCCAAGTAAAAAAAATTGTGTTGTAGCTTCTGTATATATTCCAAACTTTTGTACCCACGGCCTGCGGGTACGTACACTGCTGCAAAGTCCGCTGTTTTCAACTTTAAATCATTAAAAAATTAAAAATTAAATCAATTATGTTTTGAAATTTATGAATCAATACAAACTCAAGTTTCAATTCTCAATTCTCAAAGTATTTGAAATTTGTTTTCATGTTCCATATTGTATGAGTATTAAATTTCAATAAGTATGCAAATGCTTCTTTATATATATATATAAACGTACCCACAGCGTACCGTACCCGAAGTTTTTAAAAATTTGTTGTTTCAGCGTACCATACCCGTGCACGAAACAATCTAGGGTTGAGCTACATGGGGAGAAGTGGGGTTAGAAATAGCTTGGGTTAGTATAGGACCCTAGGTTAAGTCAGTTCCTTTCATTTTTGTAAGTTTCAACAGTCCGTCAGATGTTTGGCCGAGTATTGTTCAGCACTTCCAAACAATGTTGTACTTTTCCAGAAAGCACTTGTCAGTTTTGAAGAACCCAGAATGGTTTCCAAGGGGAATCAAACCCAATATCAGAATCAGAGCCAAACAGGTTTGGGTACAGGGTGGTTCTAAAGAATCCGTAAACACAGTGATTAGAGCAGAATAATAAAATTGTTAAGCGAATTGTTTCCCCACAAATGCTAGCCCAAGAAGTGTGTATGAATGTTGGACCTACATAACTTGTCCAGTCCAAGCAGATTACACCGACAGCCTCAAATATGTTTGATTTCATCATACTTTGGTTGTGGATGATTGAATCACTTTACCGCTATCCAAGGTTTGTCATTAGCCCTCAAATATCATGGAATCCTAAAAATCCACGCTTTATCAAACTATTATGGGTCCATTATAGGGAACCTCGCTCCAGCAAGTGCAAGCAGCATTTTAGAAAATAAAAATGATGTCACTGTACACCAACTCTGCAAAAACTTGGGCACTTCTTTAGGGCCTTTCCATTGTGCATGGTCTTGATATAAAATTTATTGACATTGAAAGGGACTTGAAATTAATGTTGAACCCAACAAACAAATACTGCCAACATCTCCAACACCCGGCTCATGTTGTAAGAACCCCAAACTGTGTTCTCTTTGGTGCATTATGCAAAAAAAAGTAATATTAAAAATGACGGATGATTATGAAACCAAGTGGAATATCATCTGGCAAAAGTAGGCACCACCCAAATAAACGTTACTCACAGCATTCAAAGTTACATGGCATATCAAACTCCACATGGTTGCCCAAATGTAAGCACAATCTTCAACAATCAATCCCACCCAATACTTTCTATGGTTGAAATTTTAATGTTTTTCTATTGTTGTACACAAGACAAAGATGATGCTTACATAAAAATTCTCATCATATGTTTATTGTGGTCCCCCAATCAACAAGTTTTTGACCTCAAAAATGTCTATACTTGCCCTCCCACGCATCCCCTTTCACTATTACATAATTATTTTAATCACAACATAGGCTTCACGCAATCCCCCTCATGGCCACTCACTTGTTAAATATATCCAAACATGACTTGGTTTTTTTCATCCTATCTCTCCAAAACCTAATTGCCACATTCCTCTTTCTTATTTATCCATCCCCTACACAAGTCTCTCCCTTTCACATCTCCCTCACAAATCCCTCTCCTATCTCACATGCTGTACAAACAGCAACTCTCTAAGCAAGAACATGTTAGCATCTGTGCACATTGAAGGCCTATATCCTCAAAATTCCCCTTCACAGCTTTCCATCACAAATTCTTGGACTAATGAAGAATGGGTGTGGCCCCAATGTCTATTATGATCAAGCATGGAATATGCTGTACAAATATTCCCCTTTCCTTATCAATGGAATCTTTGCAAGCTCTTATAGTCATTCAGATCAAATCAAAGCATTGTAGCTTCATGCAGAATGATGAGTCCAACACACATCCTTTATATGATAAGGCTCTCCTCACTGTCATGACCATGGACATCATTTCTAGGGCACACAAAAAGAATTTCTCGTGTGGATTCTTCACCAATGGGCCTTCTTTGTCCATTTCTTTCTTTATCTTGATTAAGTATGGAATCCATTATTCTTTCTTTTATGGTCAGATAGGAAGGAGTGCTCACTCAATTTTTTAAGATTACTCACAGCTATATTCTTTGTATATCTACTGGGATAACTATATGTCTCATGATAAAACGTATGTTAGGTTTTTTGCTTATCTCAACTTTTTCAATGCTTCTATGCTAGGACTAGTTATTAGTCCTAATTTACTACAAATATATACAACAGATTCAATTTCAGAGATCAAATAGAAATGATGGCAATGAGGCCTGTTTGTTCATTCCTATTCATATTATTTTGGAAGCCGACCTTTCAAGCTACAACAAAAGATCTTGAACCTTCAATAGAACTGTTTCAGAGCCAGCAGTTGTGTTTCTTGGTATCAATATTCACTGCTAATGACATCTCACTCTCTACCCTTTCACCACATTTTTTTAATCTTGTGCAAAGTCCATCATTTCCAGATTCCGTAGCCAATATGGGTATGGGGGTTCAGTACGGCAATTTTGTTTTGGGTGTCCAGGTACGGCTGTACTATATATATATATAGAAAATTATAGCCAAATAAGAAAAATTAGCCATATAATATGCGTAAAGAAAACAAAATAAGTTAACCATAAAACATACTGATAATTCAATGCCAAATGTCATGATATTCATTTAATTGAACTGAGAACAAGTACATTGGGCAAATGTTACAATATACACAAAAATCAAAATAAATCAGTATATTCTTTATACTCAATAATATTGCCCGTAGTTCAAAAACCGTTATCGGCAGGCCAAATTTTGACTCGGAAATCGGGAATCGGCAATTTATCGGCATTAATCGGCAACTTTATCGCTACTTTTAAAAACATTTAAATTCATAAAATATACTTAAATTAAATGTAAAAACAATGTTAAATGATGCGAGAAGTGACTCTGACAATATACTATTATATTGTATACTAGTATACTATTATAATGTTAAATGTTAAATCGTTATACAGTATACTATTATAATTTTATAGTGTATACTGTACAATTAACTATAAATTTATAATAATGTACAGTATATACAAAACGAATAAAATTAAATTTATAGTGTATGTTATAGATTGTATAAAATTAAATAATGTATTTTATATAAATGTATACAATGTATAGTATATTGTATAAGTTGTATATACCATAGTTGGAATACTCGCATAGTTGTATTTTTAATTACTAATCTGTCTACAGGCGATCAAAGCTCATGATTCTTTCAAAAGATTGCAAGAAGTTGTTTGGTCCAAAAAGGTGCAAAAATGGATTTTATGAAAATAAGGAAAATATTGCCATCAATGCGTAGAGCTCGAGAAAATATACACTTCTAGAGAAAACGGCACCTGAAACGGAGCCACATAATGAAAGTTATGGCACATGCAAGTTTTTGTTGCTACATCTTCCCAAAATAAAATAGGCAAAAAAATCACAGAAGCTAAAAACGATTCGAGCAAGAGGAAATGGAGCAATTTTCCACGATTTTTCACATGATTTTTCAGATTATTTAGCACCGGAAATCGCTGATTTATCGGCAATAAATAAATCGCAATTTATGGAAAGATAAATCATTTTGCATGTGAAAAAGCGATTTATATGAAGTTTCAGATAAATCATTTTGCTGAAACTTCATCCGAGTAATCGCGATTTTTAGAACTATGATATTGCCCTCCAATGTCTTCATCAAGAGCATCAACACAATATGAAGTTTCAGCAAAGGATGTAATTTCAGCCCTAGGCAATTGAAAATATGGAAGTGAGCAAATGTGCAATGAGAGGTAAGTATGCAACATGAGATAAATGTGTCGTCGTTGTTTAATAAGAGTTTGGGAGTATCTTCTAGGGTTTAGGATTTTTTTAACATTATTTAAAGTCTTTTTTGACCTTTTTGAATATAATATTTTAAAACCAAAAAAGGGGGGGCTGGGTATGTTGTGGGTTCTCGCAGGTACGGCAGAGCATATAAAGGTTGCTTAACTCATTCTAATTGAGTATATAATTGGGATAGTGAAAAGGTATAATCAAAGGTGAACTCGTATATAGGTGAACTCGTTTAGCTAGGAAATCGTCAAGTTAGAATAAGCTATGTCAATCTATTGCTATTATTGTCATTTGCATTCATACCTCGTTGATCATGTGTTGTTATACTATTGTACTGTACTTTCCTAAGTAACTTGTAAAGAATGCAGTAGGCATCGAAGATCTCACAATCTCTACAGAAATCATTTCCTGTTGATACTATAGTACCTAATGGATCTTCACTAAGAACCCTAATTCAGTCCCCTTTTGGTTTAACTATCAAATAACTCCATGTGAAAAACTTGTAGTTGATGGACTCGCATAATATGCCCATTTTTACACCTTATCACATCTTTTTGTTGCAAGTGCGGTGGCAACAACATTTATGGAGACAATTGAATTGAAGCTACATGGTACCCCAAAGATTATAGTAACAACCGTGATCCCAAATTTTCTAATAATCTTTGACTAATTTATTCTCTTGTTTGGATACTCAACTGGCTTATAGTACTTCATATCACCCCGTTAGATGGGAAAACTGAGGTAGACAACAAGTGCTTGGAGGGGGTATCCTCAATGTTTTACTTATGAAAAAAGTGCCAATGGGTTAACTTGCTTCTAATAGTAGAATCATTGTATAACACTTGTTTCCATACATCTTCCAAAATGCCCTCATTTATGGCACTGTATAGTTACCACTGATCATCCATCACTTTGTTCCCAAGAGTGCAGTCAAGATTTCGTGCAATCGAAGAGCAAATGGTACACAAACAACAGGTGCTTTCTCGTGTCATAGAGAAACTGGCCATGGTACAAAACCAAATGAAGCAAAATATCGACGAACAAACAAAAGAGTGGTGTAGCCGTATAAGCAAATGTCCTTGAAGCAACAAAAAAGGATTGAAAACTCACTTAAGCATTATGGCCCTTACGAGATCTTTAAAAAGGTTGGCGACGTGGCATACAAATTGGAAGTACCTCAATTAAAATAAATACATCCATTCTGTCTTGTTTCCTTTCTAAAGAAATTCATTAGTCAAATGATCCCAGCCCAAACAAAGTTACCAAATCTCGATGAAAAGAGAAGAATCATCTTGGAACTAGAGGATGCAGACTAAGTTGATCACAAAATATCTTATCAAGCGGAAGAACATGCTCACATAAGATGCAACATGGGAAGATGAACCTTTCGTGGAGAAGCAATCATAAATGGTCAGCATTTAGGACAACATTTGTGTGAATGGAAGCCATGCTACGCCCTAAGCCTATTGGTTGTATAAGAATATATGTGGCTGACATATAACACACATAACCTTTGACTTCGTCATTCAATAATATTTATATTGCATATTGCCATGAGTAGTAAACCTGATGGGATTATGTAAACCCCATAGCCTAATTAGGGTATATCTAGAAGGTAGTTTTGGGTATTGAATCATCATATCATGAATTTTGTTCTTATTGTAAGGAGTGTCTAGGTTTCCCCCTTGAGGTGACTTAGTAATATAATTCAGTATTCTACTATTCATTTCACTTATATTACATGGATCTTCTCTATTCTGCTCTTATTTGCGAGTTCTTGTTGGTAATATATTTGTGTCATCTATTGAATTGCAATCTATTGTGTGAACTTGCTCTTGTGATATAGTAAGTTCATTTCATGGTATGAGTCGATTACAATAGCCTGCCAACCAACTACCTGTACAGAGTTGTGCAAACTTTTTCTTCATTGCAGTGAGCAGTCAACTTGGCCCCTTTTGGAAAGGAAAGTTGTCTTACAATCCCCGTATGGAATATTTTCACTAGGCCAAGGCCATACTTGGTATGAGAGTGAGAATCCCATATTTCAACGACCATGCATTCCGTGTAAGTAATGCAGGAGTCCCAAATCTGCAATGTCAAAATTCATCTTCATACTCTACTTGGTCACATGTACAAGGTACAAACCCGATGAAATTGCTAGTGATGATTATTACATCATCAGCATACATCAAATAGGCTGTAGCCTAATGCTTTGTATGATGGTGTAAAAGCTCTTGCCTAGCCATTCACCAGGGTACAAATCCCAGGAGACACCAATAAATAGGGGATGAGACCGGGAACATACCCCAGGCGAATTTGGTGGAATTGGATACCCCTCAGTCCTAGGCAGCTAAGCCTAAGAATTCTGTTCACCTAACCCATGCAAGCATCAGATTAGATCCAAAAAAAGCATCAGCATACACAAAAAAATCCAAATCCGCCCATCAGTTTTTTTAATTGAATTGTGGGATATTTGAATGGGCCCACACCCATCTATGGCACAAATGGGTCTCAGTCCCTGAATTCCATTACTACCAAGACTGCCAATACATCATTATTGTCATTACATCATATCCCGTTGTAGGTCACTTGATCATTGGTGGGATTTGAGCCTGGGTTGCTCCAATACGAATGTATCTACTTAACTATTGCACTACAACCTAGGGAACTGTGACCATCAATATGTTGAATATGCAGATTGGGATCAATATTGCTGCGAACAACACCTTGCTTCTGGAAAAAAAAAAACAGTTAGTTTAGTTTCTCATACTAGGCTTTAAAACCAGTTTGAAATCATACAAAGACTTCTTCAATCTACAAACAAGATGCTCCTGTCCACACAGAAAACCATGAAGGAAAGAACTCTTAACATCCATCTATTGCAATTACCATCCAAATGTAGCAGCAATAAAAATAACTATTTGAATGGCGTCAAACTTAGCAATAGGGAAAAGGATTCACTGTGATCAATACCTTCTTGTTGAGGGAATCCTTTTGCAGCAAGTTGTGCTTTGTGTTTCTCAATCTCGCCCTTGGATGTAAACTTTGTCTTGCATATCCATTTGTAACCAACAAGATTCTTTCCTGGAGAAAGAGTAACTTATTCCTAGGTGGCATCCTGCAATAAGGAGTTGCCTTCATCATGTATGGCAATCTCCCCACAACTTACTTGGAGCTTGCTCATATGTTTGGGGATCACAACTGTCCGTAACTTGTGCCATGAGTGCTAAATTGGAAAACTTTTCCCCAAGTCTTCCCATGATCAGCCCGATCATCAACATCAAAATCAGCATTTTGTAGGGTTCGAGAGGGCCCATAATGGAAGACAAGCTTTACCTGAAACCAGAGTGACTTGAGGGTGTAGATGCAATAGGTGTAGGAGTAGGCTTTGTCTCTTCATCTAGGTGTGATACAATATCAAGCACCACATAATTCATTTGGTATGGAGCGAGAAGGCTCCTTAGAAGCTTACTGGTTCTCATTGACCTTCACATCCCTCAAAAAATGATTTGTAGCAAATTTGGTCATGCATCCAATATGCCCTCAAATCCGCATTGTATCACATTAAAAATGCATTTGTAGCTTCGTGCCACTAGCTTCTTTTACTTCTCATCTAAAATATGAACCAATGCATTAGAACCAAAATCCTAAAATGAGAAAGTGTATGCTTTTGCGTACTCCAAGCTTCTTCAAGAGTAACGTCTCGAACAACAAGGTTGGCCTTCGATACAAAATGTAGACTGCACAGCTATATGCCTCAACCCAAAGTTTGTGTTCCATTTTTCTGGAATGGAGCATACATCTAGTCATCTCTTCAATGGTTTGATTCTTTCACTCAAGCACCTCATTTTGTTGAGGTGTGTAAGAAGCAATGCGCTCACATTTGATGTCAGCTTGCCAATAGAAGTTCTTTAGAGCATTTTTCACATATTTTGTCCCATTATCGACTCACGAGAATTTTAATGAACTTGCCTCCTTACTTTTCAACAATGGCATTAAAATCTTTTAACTGCTCAAGCACTTGGTCTTTAGACTTCAAGAAATTAACCCAAACGCATCTAAAAAATCATCAATAAAAATGAGATATACTTCAAACCTAAAAGAGACATTTTTTCCGTTGGCCCCACATGGTCACTATGCACAAGCCCCAAAGCTTCCCACACCCTAAAAGCTTTTCCAATGTCAAACTTCTCCTTGTGGTGCTTTCCAAGTTCACAACATTCACAAACGACATGCTTAGGAGAAATAGTCGGCAACTCATGACCCATGCCCCAACTTGAACATCAATTGATGATTTTTATAATTAAGAAGTCATGCCATAACATACTGACCCCATTAGTATGTGCTATATATGCATGATAATTAGAAGAGGAAGAAGTAAAAGTTGAGCTTGTCAAACTTGTCCAATTTAGTGTCTTGATCAACAAAACCAGAGGCTACAACTGAAAAGTTGTTTATCATCTTTGATCAACCATTTAAGTGACAAAAGTTTTACTTTCTTCCATGTTTGAGTAATATGGTTAAGTGAAAGAAAACATGCACTTAGACTAGAAACATGATAGACATTATAGAATTATCTATTCACTACCTCAACATCCCCGATCCCATTACACCTAGTGCATCATTACTGCCTGCAAATTTTATCTCCACAATTTTTGCAAGTATCAAGATTTTAAAATACAATAGCATTATTTGTCATGTGGTGTGATAAGCCAAAATCTAAAACCCATTCATTCTTTTTCATTTTTTCAAAGATACATGTCCCCGTCCCCTAGGACGAACCTCTGATATGGCTACATGTATCCGGTATGGGAGATGGGTATGGAGACGCTTCTCGTACTCAGAGAAGCCTATTGGATATTTTTACCGTCTCCCAAACATCTTGCCTTAAAAATGTGTTGTTACCTGAAAAAACCCTAAACACGTCCTTCAAACCTTAAAATTCATCATTTTTGTTATTAAATAGTGCAGAGAATTCATTTTATACCATCAAACTTCTTTAATACTTGGATTTACAGACTTTAGTGTTGGATTTGAAGTTTTGGTAAGATCTTTTGAAAATTAAACACAATAAACTCAATACACTCACTTTATTCATATATGGGACATACATTTATAGTTTGATAATCTCCTAAACATTAGGAGTCAAACACCATCACGCTTCCCAATTATCTCTCAAATATCTCCTAGAATCTCTAATAATAAACCTACAATCACTCACATAAAATCTCCACGTGAGTTGTTAATACTCACAACTCATTATTTGCATACAATTCTTAAAACTACAAGATTATAAGTCGAAAATTCCAAAAAGCACGCAAAGAACAAGTAGAAGCATACAAGTTAACTACAAGATTCCACAAAGCATACAAAGCACAAGTCGCAGAATATTAGGGCATGCCAAATTCTTTATATGAGGAAAAAGAAAAAAGAATCTCTACACAAATTAGATACACGTGATAACATAATAACCTAAGCCCGTCGAAGATTTTTTGTTTAAATTGGGGATATCCTCCAAGTCCCCAAATCCTCAAAAAGTTCAAGATGTCTAGGGCATCATCAAAATCTAGGGGGTGCATCCTCGCATGACACGGAAATGATAGTAAACTTTATAATCACTATTTATGCAACACCAAAGTAACTATTATCACCAATAAAATGTTCAGTGAATATGAGAATTGCTTCAGTTTAATAAAAGAATACCAAACAAATATTTGATTCAATGTAAAAAGTTTAAAACCTCTGTATCTCATAGGTATTACTTTACATTAAGCACTAAGAAACTGTTTCCAGATTCTATATGTATTACAGAACCAAACTTCAGATTCCAACTTTCATTTTCCCAATAACATAACTTTTAAGTTCCCACGAGAAAATTTTCCCTATATGTGCTGCGTACTCGCTTAAGAGGCTCAAAGTATTGAGTTAACATAATGTACCCTTCTTCCTGACGGAGTTCCTGACAGATTTGTTCTAAACCCGGAAGTTGTTCATTAGGTACACCAACACCAGCACTTGATGTATCCATGTTCATTATTTCTTCCTGTAGATAAACAAATATCAGTATGTCAAATATTAAAATCATAAAATCGTAGTGTTGAACAATGCTAAGCAAACAAATACTAATTTCTTCTGAACAAAGTCATTGATAGGGAGATCCGTAATTCTTACTGGAGGCATCAATGTATCCAAAGTCTCAAACAAAGGGTCAGCCTGCAATTGTTTGATTGATAATTCTATCCTCGATTTTTTCCTATATTCACAAGATAGATACAGACGTAAGTAAGATGGTAAACATTTAAGAAGAAAGGAATTACATTAATGTCCACAGATGACCGAAGTAGCTCATTGGAACTCAAAAGCACAGCAAGTTACGATAGTTAATCATAAGTGCTAAAAGGAAACTTTGATAGATAAAAAATAATGTAGCTAATACTAAATCCGGGAAGCAATAGAATCAAATAGGAGGGAGTTTAGACATAAAAAGGTAAGCCTGGGGAAAGCTAGAATATACGAAAGTCTTGGAATACAAATCAATCATGTCAAAGGAAGTTCCCTTGTCAAAAGAGAAAGGGGCCAACGGAGAAGAAAGACATAGTCTGCAACAGGCTCAGTAGTAAAGAATGGCCAATATCCTGGTTGCGAACAATGAAATTTTGACATGAAAACATATAGGCTACTGACAGATGGTTTTGTTTTTACATCTTCAAGAAGTTTGGAAACCATATAAAGCTGAAGTAATGACTGGCAGCAGTGGCATTCATGTCGCAAGTGTTGATGTCAACAGACAAACCTGCCTTTAAGGACTTGTTAAGATTGTTCCTTCAAAATACAGAGTGCAGACCTATATTGATGACGACAGACTATACCAAGTGAAACACTCTAATGCTATTGCTCCCTGATTGAATGAGTGGTGGTGGGTCAAGGACCCAGAAGTGAGATGGAAACTGCAGTGTCAAGTCGTTTAGAAGCAAGAACCTTCTTCACGAGGTGCTGGGACAGCTAGTAATGCATCAATTTTTATCTGTCAAAGCAGGTTTGAACAAAGCTGGTAATGCAGATGTTTTTGCATCGTGGATTGAAAGAGGAGATAGTTGACCATATTCTGGAAGTGTGCAACAGCTAGAGGAATTGGGGGTTGGTTAGAAGACATGTTCAATTTCCTTCTATTGCCCCCATCTCTTGGCATGGACCTCTTCTTAGATGGTCAGGGACATCTACAAAAGTTATATGACACCCGATTTGGTTGCCGATCACTTTCCCTTGGAGGACAGGATGCAAAGCTAATTTTCAGGAAGCTACCTTTTTAGACAAGAATTGTGCTGATTGTGCAAGCTAAACTTCAATGGTAATCATAATACTCACTGATGCTAATCATAGTTTCTTTGGCATAATATAAGATAGATTTCTTCTGTAACGCCCCATAATTTCACCACTCAAAACCAACACTAGTACCATGGTAAAAAAAAAAAAATGTGTTACATTATTAATTATAACACTAAACAGAACCTTAGATTAGTTGATTTTCAATGTCCACACCGACGTGCCTTAGTGCACGAACAGAAATCATTACATCATCGTTCCCTCCTTTTCAGAACCCCATAGTGGGAATATGATGGTACAACTATAAACCAAGCTATGCGAGATGGAGGTCTACAGCACCAAGCTCAAGATTCATGGAACATGCTAAATACAATAGCCAACAATAAAAATTCATAAGTGATGTCAAATTTGGCCCCAACACTGTGAACCATAACATAATCCATATGAGATATATATTTAGGCCTCTTCCACCACATACATAGTTCTCATGATCAACAACTTGTTTCAATTTAACCCACTTGATTAAGCATTCATTTAACTACCGATATCATTCACAAGAAGGTATATTCTCACGAGTAAGGCAACATCAACAATTCCCTTTCGCTTCACACGAGCAATCACAACACTCAATAGGTATATAAGGGTGACAATTACGGACCTCAACAATTATGGACCTCAACAGCCATGTACTTGGGTCCCATGGTTGGCATTATCCTTCGCTATTAAATTTCCCTTGTGTTAAGATCTTTATGTTATCCCCCATGTACGCTTATTCGAGTCAAACATTATTAACCTTAGATTTTAAGTTTTACTCCATCCTAGTGTTTAATTGCCAAGAATATATCTGATCCCTTCCATTTATATAACAAAGGGATTAAGCATTTAATCATATGAATATCATTTAAGGTTTCCACGAAACCTAAAGTACTCGTGACGGGTAGGAAATCCCCTTCCCAAGAGACATGCCTCACTATAGAAACAAGTCATTTAAATATTGTTAAATGTTATGAGTTTGATCCCTTGTTACAATAGATAAGGCAAAATTTATTTAACGTTGCTCAATTCAAAATATCCGATACAATTAGATAGCGGTAAAGGACCACATGTTTTACATAGATGATCATGTAATAATTAGCAAATCCAAGGGAGCATACGTTCTTTTCTCCATTTACATATTTCTCATTTCTTTGCGAACATGTACTCTCTAGTAGTAACCCTCATTATTTTCAAGCTTTAACACCATTAATTTTCTTTTTAAATAGAATGACTACTAGTTGAGATTATTACTAATCAAAAGAGTTACATGCAACTTATGCTCAAGCTAGGGTTTCTCGGGCTCAAGCTATGGTTTCTTGGGCTCAGGGCATAGATTTCTTCATAGGCAATTTTTTTCACTTTCCGTATCTTCCGGGTATTTTAACATAAAGTTAACAAGATAACTCAAGTATACTTACTTTTTCCTATAATCTCCTAATTAACACAATATTAGAGATGTATTCGATCACGAGTACCAACCACAACGACTTCTTAGGAGGTCGGTGGGTTAACTTAATCCCATTTACCCTCAAGAGGATTACTATCTATGACAGGGCTCAACACCGGTAAGGGAGACACTTTAATAATTCATATTTAACCACACATCCTTGAAGCCCTTCTTCACGTTTTAACATAGGGATGTCTTAACTTAAATTCATAAGCATGTTGATGGAGTATTAAGCTCCAAGGAAAATGCTAACGACATAGAACCCATAACTCTTTGTTTCATGAAAATATGCCTCGGAATTATGCACGGTGAGCCATTAAAGAAGAATCATTGAGACACTACAAATTAGCCATGCACCAAAATCTCAACATACCAAGCATAATGCTTAAATAATTACAACCCCGAGGTTCGGAAGATTAAGTAGTCTGATAAAGCATGGTACATTGGGTGATCATGTCCAAGGAGAGACAAACATAAATATCAGGAAAGCCCAAGATTTCCTCCCAAACAATTCAATAGAGCCACTCGAAAAATTAGTGTTAAGATGTTACAAGGCAAGCTAAACTCAATTGTGTTGTCTAGACCGGACAAAGAGGGATTCTCGTAGATGTCATCCTTCCTATTTAGTTCCATAAACACTTAATTACCCACTAGAGCTTTAGGGCACAAGTTAGGTTGGGAGTACTCGTTAAGTTTGCCAATGGTTTAAGTGTTATAAAATTACTACAACCCAAAGTACAACACACCAAAATACCATAGTAATAAACGAACGCAATTCTTATGCATAGTCACTCAACTATTCGTTTTTTTGGCATTGGCACCCCATCCTACTCGATTGCCATATTACAAGTTTAAGAGAGTCATTTACTGCGTCTGCACTCGAACACAATTCTAACCATACAATAACAGTTTTGTTATCTTCCTTCAAAACTTTAAAACAAGTGCATTATTTTGTTATCAATTTCTCAAATGCATCCTACTATAATGAATCGAGACACTAATCAAAAGGGTTCCCGTACATCAATTCACCACATCATATACGATTAAGTAAATTTCTTTTGCTATAAAAACCGTGACAGGGGTACATCTAAATGTTAAAAACAATGTCTTTACACCTTTAAGGACAAACTTGTTAGAAAAATCATATACATTTTCAACACTCAACTAAATCAATTATTCTATGTCGTTGCGCTACCTGCAACCTATAAGAATATGAAGTCAAGGGTCGGCGACACACGTTGGCATGGATATGCCCCTCCCATCTAACCCGTTAAATAAACTCCCCAATCAATTTAGAGTCGGGAGAAAGTACAATATACATATTTCATACTTATTTAAAATCAAAACACCCTTTTTTTTTCAAGTTTTAGAGATAGTTTAGAGAGAGAATACTCATTACTTTTAAACAAGTAAACCAACCTGTAATGTCCCTTTCTAGGGCTGAAACTGAAAATCAAGGAAATAGCACAAACCCCAAGTGAAGTAAATTCTGATTTTTATAACAGCAGATCTAATATTCCTTGAAACCCTAGCAGCAAACTGTATAGGGACTTCAACTCACCATACAACCATGCAACAACAACTGAAAATGCTTCTAAATAATTATTTCAAGTACGACAACATTTATCCATCCAAATTACATCAAAGAAATGGAGAAAACAAGAGATTATACCCAGTTGTAATTAATTTTATGACAGCAGCAAGGCAGCCACAAACAAGGGCTGAAAATGATAGATAAACTCCTCCAAAAATTACCAAATTGTAGATTCCAGCCTTATAAAATATGATAAATCTGAATATCAAAGAATAATGAAATTTTGTGCCTTGTAAGGCACCCAAATCCTCTCCTACCCTAGTCACTCCCTAGGAGAGGAGCTCAAAACAATGTCAAAAGCCATTGTCGACTCCTCATTTATGTCGTAGATACGAACTCCTGTAAGATGGTCTTCAATGAGAGTCTTCAATACCACCAAATTGAAGGGTTTCCATCCTCCAATCTCCCACAAGGAAGGGTTTCGTCCTCCTTGGATGCCACACTAATGGATTGTCGCCCAATAGTGGAATGGACTAAGAGCAATCAGCCCTAGAGACCAAGTATAAAGTGTATATGCCAAAAGATGATGTGCAAATGAGCCTATGAGACTCCTCTTATACCCTTTAGTTGGTGCCAAGAGTCATAAGAGTGTAGACCGACCTCTTAAGCTTGCTTTATCTTCTATTTCCATGTTGGAAACTCTCCAACCTTGCCGACCTCTTAAGGAGCTTACTTTATCTTTTAATTTCATGTTGGGAGCACTATAACCCAACCGACTTGCCTTGAAAGGCAAAACACAAAATAAAAACATAAATATGAATAAAGAAACTGAAATATAGCTCAAGTTCTTCCCTTGTTCAACTTCTTCTTGCCCACGGAAAGGAAGATGAGCAAGAAGTCTTCAATTTATATTATTTTGAAAAAGGGGACATTACAGATCCTCCTTCCCAAATTTGTTTGCCCTCAAGCAAAATGCAAGCTCCTAGATCCCAAATAATTCTATGTGGCTCCTTCTTTGATGTACCTACACATGAAGCAAACATATCAAAGAAAACAAGAGTGTTTAACAACACTTTTACAATCTCTTCATCATGTCGTAGGGACATGATAGCTAGCTCCCTTCCTTTGCTTGTCATCATCTCATAATTTCCATCCAAATGATGGATTCCCCAAACTTCGGTAATGTTGTCCCAAAACAGTTGTAACCTTGCATTTTTCTCTCAAAAATCAGAATGTTAGTGGTTGGAAACCACCTTAAATCAGCCACAAATATGCCAAGGTTAGTAGTAGTTTGGAATTTCTTCAACCTTATAATTGGAGGCTCTTTTCTTTGTGTCTCATAAGTAGGAAGGTGGTTGGAAAAGTTGTGAACAGCAGTTGAAAAGAGGGTACAACAGCTGTAATCATGACCTCTCTTCAAAATATTCCACACTATTAATGACATGGGGGCTGAAAACACCCCAACATTGATGGAATAAGTCTCAACAATGCCCAAGAACAGCCATTTACTAACTCCAATGATTGAATCTACTTGTATGACATCAAATATAAAAATATCACATGGCTTACCCACTTCCCATATCAAGCATCTCGCTGCCCGGTTATGGTGACTATCCTACCATCACTGTTTTCCCCATGAGCTGATATATGAAAAAGAGAACAATAAGGAAATTCCCCTTGCTTGGCTACCATGAATCCCTCCTTCAACATGCCTTGGATTCTCCTTTCTTTGTCTTCAATCCAAAATTCCAATCTTTTTCCCAGGCAATTGAGAGTGAGTTCCCCAAAAACTGAATCCATTGCATTCCAAGAACAAATTCTATCTCAGCTGAAACAAGAAATTCAATGCAAAGTTCATACCTATCCATGAGAAAAGTGAGAGTTGTCCCCTTGGTTATGGTGATCATGGAGCCTTTGTAACCAACCGTACTCAGCCCCATCCTTCTTGCAAATTTCCCTTCAATGAAATTATGTATGGTACCATGAGTTGCAAGCATGGTGGCTTCTTGGCCACGAAGAAGACCCTTCACCTTGATTGGTTGATAAGTATGTACGTCATACACCAAAATAAGAATGCAACCCTTTCCTCTTATTCTCCTTACCTTTTTCTCAAGCATGGAACCATGGGTCAGCCCCTCATCAATAAGAAAATCAGAATTGTGATCCTTCTTTAGATGATCCCAATGTAACAATGACTTAGCAAAAGAGGGCTGCAAGGAGTATCTATTAGGAATAGAACTACTAGGCTTACCAACTTGTATGTATGCCCATGAGACCTTGTGGTGGCTGATTTGAATAATGACAGCAGCACTAAGTCTGAAATTCTGAGCTATAGTTCTCCAAAGTACACTCCCCTCGTCACCACTAACCACCCACATACTTTGTTGGTGACCTTTTGCATGGATACCCAACCATGAAGCAATTCTACCATGTTTATGTTGCATTGATCTGACATTATACTTGGCTGTAATTAAAGACTTCCAATCTTGAAGTATTACTTTCTTTCCCTTATCCATGAAGCTTAACTCCATACTTTGGTAGTTAAGAGTGAGCTCTCCCAATGAATGTAACCATTGGACCCCAAGCACAAGATTTATATCAGTTATGCCAATCATATTAAAATCATCACATACCTCATGCTCTCCCAATGTGAAAAAAAGGTGGGGATGCCTTGTGCATAGCATGGAGTAGCCATCCACTATCTTGACTGTGAAGCCTTTGAAGTCTTCCACCTTCAAATCCACCTTTGCCCTCGAGCTCGCATCAACGAAACTGTAAGTAGCTCCATTATCAATCAAAACCGTGACTCCTTGTCCATCAAGGGTAGAATCCTTCAAAACTTTGTTAGGATACATAATAAATTCAAAACAATCCTCCATCAAATTTCTTTCTAACCATATGCATGGAGTAGCAATATCAAGGACTTCCTCTTTCTTACAATTCAAGGGATCAACCGGAACCCAAACTTTTATGCCCACATAATCTTGCAAGAAAATATCTATGTGCCATATGTTACTCCACAAGTTCTTCACATTACAAGGCATCAAACATGACATGTGATCTTTCTTAACAAGCTGCCCATAATGACACAAGTATGGCAATGACATAAGAGGAGATAAAATGTGATTTTTTTCATCATACCTTGGGCTGCCAACAAGAATCCCACCATTTTTTTGTTGGCATTTGTTTGGAACATCTCTGGAACTCATTCCAAGGTGGTAAACTTTCTCAAGGTGCATTACCAACTTCACTTGTGGTTCGCTTCTCTTTGGCGGCATGGCAGGGGAATGGTGTGTGACCGCTCTGCATCTTTATTGCCACCCACCAGCCATGAAGCACAAGGGAATAGCTTGATACACTAAAACCTTCTTGGCAAGGGAGGTGTTTGCTGTTTTGGCCTTTTCTTCGAATATGTCATCCATTGGAGCCCTTGTGCCATCCTCATCCCTATCCCCTATTATGCCTTCTCAACTCATTGATGAGATTATCAATACAAACAAAAACATATCAAACTATCTCCAACAATTGGTGGATAATATTGACATTGTACTCGATCATTACACTAACATGGTAAAAACCCGATCCATTTTCCACACTTATTTATATATCGCTTAAAAATGGAATGCACAAATCTATTGATTTTCAGTGTTGAAAATAAAATCCTCTACAAGCTGACATCTTCCATAATTTATTGTAGCAAGCTGAAAATGACTTCAATTTTCCCTAATTTACTGTAGCAAGCTGAAAATGACTTCTAAAGCTGATTTCTGATATAGACAAATCTGAAGCGCATATGTAGTCCCTAGATGGAACCACCACACAAAACCTGAGGGTTTTCGTCCCCAAGTCTTTTCCACCAGAGGGTTTTTGTCCTCTGATGCTCCACAAGAGGGTTTTCATCCTCTGAGGCTGAAAGCTAAAGCAGAATGCTCAAACTCACAAAATAAGAATAGTTGATTGAAAAGTGATGCCAAAAGACCCCAAGCGCCCCACTTTTATAATTTTACTTTCACACTTTTCAAGGAAAAGCAACCAAAAACAACATCCTTTTATTTTATTTTTACTTTTCCTTTTCTCACCCTTTTCTTTTATTTCTAATAATAATAAAGTAATATTAAGTTGTCACTTTTTTTATATAATAAATAAAAAGTAAGTCACTTAGACAACTTAAAATATTACTTTATTATTTTTTACTTTATTTAAAAAAGGGGACATGACAACTTCCCTCTACATCCAGCATGTCCGAATTCTCAGTAGAAGCTTCAAAAAATGTCAAACAAATTTCTGCACAGGTGTAACTTTACATGTATGCCTATCTTTTCTAGTTTCTTTTCTATCGTCGAGACTTAGAAGCACTTTTCTGGGCGGCATTGTTGCAATGAGTAATTCTTAACGTAAATTTGTATCTCTGAAATTGTTTCCAAGACATTTATTTCTTTGATTGCAAAGACCTTTGCTTTAGTTTCGATTATTATGCATTCTGCAGATATCAGAGTCCACTAGAGATAAACACAGTACTGCCATACCAGTGTTAACTGTTATTGGCAATGTTCATTGGGTTTCTTTGGGATTCTTACTGGCTACAGTCTTAGAAAGGCTGGACAAAATCAAAAATAACAACATTGAGCATTTGAAACTTCTCAAGTCTTTGAATGATTTGGTCAAAGTAATCATGCAATTTCAACCTCTTCCTCATTAACACGTGCAGTTCCAGGGCAAGTTGAAAGAATAGATACAATTAATAATGGATGGGGCAATCTTGTGTTGTGTGCACAGAGGAAAAGGTTCCGCTACAAAGGTATTTATTCAAATTACACAGGTTAAAATGCTTTCTGTATATTTTTTCGCATTGTCTTGGAAGTCTCAGCTGTCCATATTAGTTTTTAAAACACTGCAGCCACGGCGGGGGCTGAACATTTAAATTTTTACAAACATTTGGCTGAAAGGATCAATGATCGAATTTGGGGCCAGTCTAAATTTCAAGTTAAAAATATATATGTTCATCCTACACTGTAAACTAGTTACGGGCTTAATTAAAAAATATAATAAATAAAATACCCTTGAAAAGATTGATCAAATAAGGTATATTTTGAAAAATAATCCTCAAGAGTGGTCCAAAAAGTCATGTCCATTATTCACATGAAGAGAATGTCACAATTCAGGGTCGAATTGCTAATGCAAAATGTGCATGTGCATTTGATAGAGCCTCTGCAGAAAGCTATGGTGATAGGAACTGGAAGATTGTAACCACCCATGAGATTTTGCAACTGTCCAAATTCTTTAATTTCGTAGAGATATTTTCCTTCACTTCCAAATACATACTTCTCTCGCGTGTAGTCATATATTTAGGCCGGTAGGCATAAATATACAGCAAGCAAGCTTTACCTGTCAGTGCAGCATATTTGTGGCACATCTGCTTGCCTCACGTAGAATCGCCGCATACGAGCTAGCCGGTAGAGGGTAAGTTGGACGAAGAGGACATGATCTTTGTTCTTTGGGCATGACACACATTCTTACTTTCTACTTCCATTGTTCTTGGTCAAAAATTCATTCATGTTCATGGTTGTTTTAACTTTTAATGGTGCTCTTGAAATAATATTTCAAGGAACCTACACAGCGGCACTACTGACAGAGTGGCTATGGCGGAAATGGTTTTGAACCCTTAAGGCCAAGGGAAAGTGTGGGGCAAGTTAGATGGCGTGGTGGGCAAGGACAGAAGTGTTAGGGATTCAAACATATGCAATCTAAACCCTATTTGTAGGCGGTGGTGAAGGAGACAATGAATGCATCCACCTGGTCCCCTTCTATAACCGGCCCACCTCCCCACCTAGGACGCCAATGTGGTTGATGGAATGTTTTGTGTTCTACTTGGGAATGGCACCACCACATGGTCAACATGTGGTTGTTTACGCACATTGTTCCATGGAGACACGTCCCCCCAAAAGTGATGTCTCGGAGACTCTAAGACTTGGGGACGACTAGGAAACATCCCCTCATAATCCCCCACTTTGCCACCAACCAAACGAGGACATCCCTGAAACGTATCCCTCAAAGAGAAATATTTTTGAGACATCCCCCATTTTGGGGACTTGGGGACCTCCCCAAGACTCCCAACCATCCTCAACAGCATAAGGTTGTCAAAAGTATTTTTTTAATCATTTTGTTTTATAATTTTTGGCCCCCAACCCTAACCCTAATACTCAATGGGCCCCACCCACCCCTAAGCACTCCAAAAAAACTATAAATAAGAGTTACACCCTCACTCCAAATCATAATCAAAAATTCAAAAACTAAGAGTGAGAGGTTGAGAGCATTAGCAAGTAAGAGAAAGGGTGAAAGCATTAGCAAGCATTAGCATTAGCAAGAAAGAGTGATAACAAGCAAAAGTGAGAGCATTTACAAGGAAGAGGGATGACATTAGCAACAAATAACAACAAGAGTTAGAGCAAGTGTCAAATCTTCATTGCTCAACCATTCAAGTTTCAAGTTTTCAAGATGTTCATCAAGCCTTCAAAGTAAGCCATTCAAGTGCTATCCCAGGTTTCTAGTTCTTCTAGTTCTGAGAGGAACAGGTCTGCTTATGGCTTCATCCACTCTATGAAGAGAAACATGCTTACTTCTAGGAGGCAGAGAAGCTTGTAGTTATACATAGCGCCTCTTGCGTCTCATTAACCACAATGCACTTACATAAAAGGAAGTCCAAAGAACTTGATGGGATGTAGAGCTAGAGGAGCCATCTCAAATTGATGATCATGTGGCACAAACAAGGTTTGATTGGAATTAAATTCGAGGAGCTTGACCTTGAGGAGTCTAGCAATTCGAGTGATGACGAGTTTGGTGCAGCTGCATAATTTGGGGATGATTGGACTCATTAAAGGCATTGAGGCACTAGCCAACCGTATTTGAATTTTGAATGTAATCGTCCTTTTAAATATATATTGATATTTGGCATTTTAATCATTGAATGCAATGTGTTTAGTATTTCAAAGTTTCACTTGTTCATTATACATTTTTTTTTAAAACTAATTTTGCATTGTTGTCCCCAAACCAAGGCCCTTAGACCCCTCCCCCGTTCCTAGACTCTATGGAACATAATTACACACAACTCGCAGATTGAGGATTCGTCGTAACTCAAGCGAGAGTTCCAAAGCACAAGAAAAGTTCAAAAACACTATTGTCCTTCCCCAAGACAAATGCTCATCCATCTTGTTTGTCTACCTATCAACATACCCATCGCACACTTTTGGTGCAATTACTAGTATATATTTTTGGGACTGTGGTGAAGTCAATTTTCCAATGTGTTGTTTTATAACCAAATTAACATTTATCTCCAAGAGAGAATCTAGGACGTTGCATGTAGTGTCCTTGACTCAAATGAGCCAAGATTACTAAGGGCACAATTCACAAACGTAGGTTTGCTCCCAAATATGGAGGTACCCGAAAGCGTGAAATGAAGTAGGGATAAATCATAAATAACATTGTTTAACAATGGCTTGATAGGATATCTAAGTCTTCATTATAAAGATGCTTACATATCTCTTCCATGTTCCAACCAGGACAATAATATAGAGTCGTAGAAACACATTGTTGCAGCAGAGTCAATAATCATTTGTCAAAGGGTTGTTTTTCGCTTCTTGGCTTTCCCGCTCGCTGATTTTGAATTTCCTGCGTCCTCTGGTGCTTGCTCGGATGTCGGACCCCTTTGGTCCGGTCCCCGAGTCCCGTAATGTTGACTCTGGCGGCTGTCACCTAGACCTCTCAACGAGGCATGAAAAAAGTGGTGGCTAGGTCCTCTTGAATCCCACATACGGAGAAGTTGTCACCTATCCTTGATGGGACATTTTCCCTACAAATTCCTTCTCACATCAACCCCTCGACCACTGCATCTCAAGATTTGTCTCTAGTTGGCAAACTAATGGGACCTAGACTCCCACTGGAGGACGTTAAAAAATGGGCGCGCATGGAATGGGCACCTGTGGTTCCATGGAGATTGTTGCCATGCTTAAAAGAGGACTTTGCGCGGGCTCTTCTTGGTGGTCTATGGTTTTTTGGTAGGCGGGGTTTCTACATTCGAAAATGGACTCCTAGCTTTAATCCGCTAACTGAAACCATGACACATGCTCCAATCTGGGTGTGTCTTCCAGGCCTTCCTCTAGAGTTCTGGGATTCAACGGTCATTGAAGGTATTGCTCTTTCCATGGGCTCTCTCATCGCCATTGATCAAGCCACTAAGGCCAAAACTAGATTTATTCACGCTTGATTTTGTGTTAATGTTGATGTTAGTGGTCCACTCCCAAAATCTATAGATCTTCTCTCGATTTTGGAATCTGGACACAACCCATTGAATATGAATATGTCCCACAAGCGTGCTCAATCTGCAAAAGCATTGGTCATAGAGCCCCTACTTGCCCTTCTAAGCCACAAGCTAAACCGAAAAATCCTGAGTTTACCCCTAAGAAGAAAGGGAAATATATACCTAAAGTTCTCCCGAAGACGGCTCCAGAGATTCATACCTCTAACCCCTTCGTTCTTCTGGAAGATGGAGAAATTAATCTTGAGGAACCCTCATTGCCAACCAGGCTTCCCGACCCCTACTTGTTGAGATTCCCATTGTTGCTAATTTGGCTTCCCCACGTCCCTCTTGTATTGTTGTGATACTCATTGTTGCCACCCAGGCTTCACCGCTTCCTACTTCTTATGTTGTTGTTAACACAGATGTCATCCAAGCCTCCACACCCCCACCCTATCTGTTGATGTTCTCCCCCACGCCTTTGTCTTCCCCTCTTCACTCTCGCTCTCCATTGCTCCCTCTGTTGAGTCCCCCACTCCCTTTCCTCCTCTTTCCTTACTTCCTGAGTTGAATCTCGAGTCACTTCATTCCCCCTCTCCTTCAACCTCTGATGACAACAATAAACCTCGGGTAACCAGAAGCATTAGCAAAAAACTTGACATAGGTACGGAAAAAACTAGAGGGAGAATCCACTGGCAATATTAAGCTTCAACAAGAATCAACTCTAAATGTGGCTCAAGGAACACAAAGTACCATCCCCATGGTTGTGGGGAACAAAACCAAATCTAAAAGATGAAGATAATCTCATGGAATATCGGGGTCTCAATTCTTTGCAAAAAGAAATATTAGATTTAATCACTCTCCTAATATCATTATGCTCCAAGAAACAAAACTCAAAAATGAAGATAGTCTCCCAAAGCTTTGGCCGAATGCTTCTTTTATTGCTCAAAACTCGTCTGGAAACTCTGGAGGTTTGTGCACTCTTTGGAACCCTAAAGTTCTACATGGTGACTGCCTCATAAAAAATATGAACTTCTTAGGCATGCTCTTATAGAAAGTTGGCTTTGATATTTACTGGATTGCTATCAACATTTATGCTCCTAATCTGGAATCACAAAGGGAACAACTATGGCAAGACATCGCGGAATTCAAAAGGAGTTGTATTCAATTTCCCTGTCTTATCATGGGAGATTGTAATAACACTCTCTACCCCTCGGAAAAACAAGGTGGGGCCCCTGCTAGCCCCACCAGTATGGGCATTGGCTGATTTTATTAGACAGGGGAATTTTTTTATATGGATCTTCATGGAGCCTCCTTCACTTGGTCCAACCGCAAATTGGGTAGGAATCATATTCAAAGCAGGATTGACAGAGCATTGGGATCTATGGATTGGATCTTACTTTATCCTGATTTCTATCTTAGTTCTTTACCTAGAGCGATTCATCGACCACGACCCTGCGCTTATGTGCAATACCAATCTCAAAACAAAAAACCCATCGTTCAGATTTGAGTTGGCTTGGTTGGAAAACAATAATCTTGCTCCTCTTATAAAGAGTTGGTGGGAAATAAACGTCCAAGGCATAGTTGGAATACTCGCCAAAAACTCGCCGAGTTATTAAAAACTCGCCAAAAACCGTGCAAAATGAATAAACCCCCAAAAAACTCACCAAAGACAGCATTTCTTTCCTTTTTTGGCATTTCTTTCCTTTTTTGGATTTTTGGTGAAGAAAACACAAGCATAGAATAAAATTTGCCATTTTTGGAAAGGGTCCAGAAGATGTAGCAACAAAAACTTGCATGTGCCATAACTTTCATTCTGTGGCTCTGTTTTAGGTGCCATTTTCTCTAAAAGTGCATATTTTCTCGAGCTCTACACATTGATGGCAATATTTTTCTTATTTTCATAAAATCCATTTTTGCACCTTTTTGGACCAAGCAACTTCTTGCAATCTTCTGAAAGAATCATGAGCTTTGATCGCCTATAGACAGATTAGTAATTAAAAATACTGGATAGCTTTCCAAAACTCGGTGAGTACTCACCAAAACTCGACGAGTATTCTCCCGTGCTCGGACTAATCATCCCACTCGCTTACCTTGGTCGCAACCTGCTTATTCAAATGTTGACTTCACATATCAACAGATGCGTAGGTTTTTTTTTTTTTTGCTATTTTAAGAGTTTTTTTGTTCAATGATAATCACACGAAGAAGCGCAACAAGTTGACTCAAAAAAGGCTCAACGACTTGGTTTTTGTGCAATACAATCTTCGGCTTCGCACAAAAAAAGTTGAGGCCACATCAAAGGAGCTCATTGATTTGGATGAGATAGATCCATACAGTGAGTGGACTGGGCAAGAAGAGGAAAACCTGCGTTCACAGCGGGCCGAGATTGCTTCTTTTGAGAGGGAGGCTATGGAGGGAGAAGCACTAGTAGGACTCCGAGGAGATATTGGATTGGATGACATCTTTGGAGGTGATCTCCAACATGCAGCAGAGGAGCCACCAGCACCACCATCTAGTTCCAGGATCGAGCGCATTCGCAACCTTCTAGGAGGAGCGTGGAGATGCAGAGTGTGGGAACTAGTAGAGGCACTAGACCCTCTCCCCAATATTTCTCTAGATTGGGGAAGAGGAAAATGTAATTTATTGTATATTGTAACTTGCATAGATATGAAATTTATGATGATATTTTTCAATGTCAATCATCATAAATTCATATTACTTATCACTTGTTTTGTATTCGCATGATGATGCGATTTTGTATTGTATTTGTATTCAAATCTAATAGAAAACACTTCTCCAACATTTTATGGGCTCATTTGATACATTTTGTAGTTGTGTTGCTTAAAATTTATGTTTTTTAAAGAAATTTGAGTATTTTTTAAGTTGTCGAGTATTCCCGAGTATTGGCCGAATATTGCCGAGTTTTTGCCGAGTTTTTTTTTTGGGGTCTGCCGAGTATTTGGATTTGGCGAGTATTCCTACTATGGTCCATGGTACTCGCCAAGTCCCGATTTGTCAACAAACTCAAAGAAATCAAGAAACAACTTAAGATTTGGAAGGTCAGAGTGTTTGGTAACATCAAACTTCACAAGTAAAAACGAACTCAAAAATTACGAGTATATCTACGGAAATTGAGAAAGAAGGTAGAACAGACCAGCTCCATAGGCAAGAAATTGATCTACTAAGTGAATACCACAATACCTTGATAGAGGAGGAATCATACTGGAGGCAAAGATCGAGGGCTCTCTGGCTTAACCAGGGAGACAGAAACACCAAATTCTTACTTGTCACAACTTCTAAGCACAAAAGCAGAGATAAAATTAAGGAGTTACTATCCGTTGAAGGTAAACTCCTATCATCTAAATTGGATATTTCTAATGAACTTGTTTCTTTTTATTCTAACCTTCTATAGGAAGAGGCTCCTCCTAATGAAAATGACATGCTCAAGATGCTTCAACACATCCCTAAGCTAGTCACAAATGGAAATGAATGAAAAACTCATGAAGCCCTTCTCTATGGAGGAAATTCATATTGTTGTCTTCACTATGAAAGGGGATAAAGCTCCTGGCCCTAATGGCTTTCCTGCTGCTTTTTCCAAATCTATTGGGAAATCATAAAGCTTGATCTCTTTAGAGCAGTGAATGAATTTCAGAATAGTAACTCCCTTCTAAAAGAATGGAATACAACTTTCATTGCTCGGCCCCAAATCTCTAGGATCCAAGTCGGTTACCAACTTTCAGCCTATAAGTCTTTGCAATATGGCCTACAAAATAATCAGCAAAATGATGGCAGCTAGATTAAAACCTTTGATGAACTGCCTAATCTCTGAACAACAAAATGGCTTCATCAGCGGTAGGCTTATACATGGAGGTATTATTACGGTTCATGAAGCAATTCATTCAGCACAACAGGCTAAGTATGCAGGAATGATCCTCAAATTGGACATGCAAAAATGCCTTTGATAGAGTCAGCTAGACCTTCCTCTTGTGTGTGCTAAGTAGCTTCGGATTTGATCATAAATGGTGTTGTAAAGTTTGACCTGTATTTCCTCACCTTGTTTCTCCATCCTCATAAATGGTACTCCGGCTGGCTTCTTTAAGAACAGCAAAGGAATTAGACAAGGAGACCCCCTATCTCCTTTTCTCTTCTTGTTAATGGCGGACACTCTTAGTAGAGCTTTAGAAGCAGCCAAACAGGCTGCTACTATTTCTGGTATTAAGATCACCACTCGCTCACCTGCTGTTACTCATAGCCAATTCGCAGATGACACACTTCTCTTGAGTGCAGCATCGGTGGTAGAGGCAAAATCCCTTAAAGAAATTCTGGAATGTTATCAAGCGGCTTCTCAGCAATTGATAAACTTCTCTAAAAGTGGCATAGCTTTTATAAACACCCCTCCAAGTCGACAAAGGAAGATCGCTGATATCTTTGGCTGCAACATCGTAGATCTACCGTCTTCTTATCTTGGTATACCTCTTTTCAAAGGCAAACAAATAAACAGCTTGTGGAATCCTGTCATTGAGCACTACCAAAAGAAACTGGCAGGATGGAAAGGGGCCCTTCTAAGCCAGGCTGGTAAACTCCAACTGGTTAAAACTACACTCCAGAGTCTGCCCATTTATTTTATGTCACTTCTCAAAATGCCTTCGACAGTGGTCAATGCTATTGAACAAATCCAAAAGAGATTCCTCTAGTCGGGTGCGGAAGATAAGAAAAGAATCCATTTAGTCTCTTGGAATGTTGTGTGCCAACCGACCAACTTGGGAGGTTTGGGGCTCAGGCGCATTACTGACATGAACGAAGCGTTGCTTGCTAAGATTGGTTGGGAAGTGGCGTCAACAAACTCGTCTGCTTGGGTCCATCTTCTTTGATCCAAATATCTAATGCACTTGGGCAATTTTCTTCATTCCTCCCCCCTCGAGGCTCTGCCATTTGGAACTCAGTGGTGAGTTCCCTCCCTCTTTGAGTGTTGGTACTAAATGGTGTCTGGGAAATGGCCGCCAAATTGAGTTCTGAACGGATTGGTGGGTTGGGGACATACCTCTTTGTTAAGACCCTTCCTAGGATTCAATTAAATAGCACCTTCTCGCTTGATGTGGCAAGAAAGTTGCAAGTTCCTAGCAAATCCTCAACTCCAAACCTACTTGGCTTACTCCTGATTGGCTGGCATTAGTAACATCCAGCGTCGTTGTCTGTTTTGCTTGAGGAATCTTTTGTCCTCTCAGTACATTCCTTTTTCCTTACCTATGGATGACCGCATTTGGCCCCTTTCTTCTACTGGGAATTTCATTACAAAGCTGCTTATGCTTCTAAACCTCGCATTCCCTGTGATCTGCCCCTTCACCACATTTGGCCTCCGGAAGTTATACCCAAAATTGGTTTTTTTGTCGGCTTTCCTTTAGGAATGCTTTCCTATCTAGCGAGAACCTTAAAAGGAGAGGTTTCTCTCTTCCTTCTAGATGTGTCCTCTGTTGTGTTGCTCTGGAGTCCTCTTCTCACCTTCTTCTTCACTGTTCCTTTACCCAAACCATATGGAAATGGCTCTTAAGCCACTTTGGAGTATCATGGATTTTTCCTGAGTCACTACATGCTAATTTTAACCAATGGTGCTCCCCTTTCACGCATCGATCCTTTCTCTTTCCTGGAAGCTAATCCTCCCTCATGGTTTATGGGGTATCTGGAAGGAAAGGAACAGCGTTTTCAAAGACCAAAGTATGGACCCTACACAGGTAGCCAAAAGCATTTCTATTCTCTTTCAAGAAAACCTTAACAACTATCTTTGGAAGAAGTATCGGCAGAAGATTATTTTGTGGTAAAAAGATCTGGTGTCAGCAACTTAGGTTACAAATTACAGCCAAACCTTCTGTTGTCGTGCGCGCTGATGTAATTTGGACCCCTCCCCCTCCTGGATGGCTCAAACTTAATATTGATGGTGCATCTAAAGGAAATCGGGAATGTCTGGAGGAGGTGCTATTCTTCGTAATAATGATGGCGCCCCTCTAGTCATTCATTCTACCGCAGCTAATCTTAGTGAAGGCACCAATCACAGGGCGGAGGCTATGGCTATTCTTAAAGGTCTTGAGCTGACTCTGCAATTAGGGAGTGGACATATAATAATTGAAAGCGATTCGCTGAACATCATCAAAATCCTTAATTCAGAAGACCCTGGTCAATGGACTATCAGGAATATCATTGCTGACATTCGTATTCTTCAAGATAAATTCCAAGAAATTAAGTATCAACATGTTTATAGAGAAGGTAATAAGGTTGTTGACCGCCTTGCTAATTTAGGCGTCATGCAGGAAAATCAACAAACTTGGATTGGGAACTTCCCAAGTGAGCTGCTCCAAATCATCCATAATGATTGCTCTTTTAATCGTTAACCTTTTGTGGTTTATGTTGGTTGTTTCTGATGTCAGCAAGGATAGCAAGCAGGAAACATTTTTTTAACGGCGGTAGCCATAATATTGCCATTATGTCAAGGCAACAATTGATTGATCTGGGCACGTGTGGCGTTCGAAATTTAATTTGTGCGGATCTTGGGGAAAGATATTCTTTAATGCCTCATAATCATACCTATTCAAGGTGTAATAATGAGAAGATCTCGCAAACCGTAAGCATGGATTATAAATTTGATGGCCCGAGTTTCATTTTTATAATTTTTGTCTGGTTCGTCACCATGGGAGGTCAATTGAAGCGCATTGAGCCTATTTCTTGTGATGAATACCGGAGGATGAAGAGGTATGGGACATTCTCAAGGAAAATGGTATTACCACCTTTCTGGAAAGAATTTTAGGTTACTCTGCCAAAGTTTCGTATGGTGTGTTGGCTACTTGGTCAAGGGGCAAGGTGCAGGTGGGCAACACCTATTTCACGATTTCGACTAATGCAATCTCTGTGGTGACTGGTCTTCCGGACCTCGGGAGCGGTTTACTTCAAACGCTCGCTCAAGGCGGAATTGTAGGATTTTATCAAGCCTGGCGAGAATCCCACTAAGTATCTTTCGGGTTATGCGAGGGAATCCCTATATCCTCCATGGAACAAAGTGGCTGAGGTTATCATGCACTACTTCACTATTGATGGTCGCTACAAGTTGGTTTACGGGCCTCATTTCTTCATTCTCTCGCACCTCTGTCGTGGTAAGAAGATCAATCTCTACCTTCTGTTTCAATCTTTGGAACACTCTATCAATATTGCTAGGGAGGGTGATGGTCCCCTTCGCATCAGTGTCTCCTTTATCTTCTTTTCCAATTTACGGCCTCCCCTGCTGAACTAATCCGCTTCCCTCCCAAATTTGGCAAGGGCCGCCGTACTCTCCCCGCTTCCCCGCTTCACGTCCTTCATCTAGCATCCGACGCCGCAGCTAATGTCACCGACTCGATTCAAGTTGCTAATGTGGGCTTCTCTTTTGAGGGTACGTCCCTATGGATTGTATCCCCCCCACTCTCCCAATCAGCCCTGTTCCGGCTCGCCGACCGGTGGTGCCTCCTCCATTCGTGAACCAAGCACGCTCTTCAACTGCCTTCCCCTGTTTCTAGTTTGGAACAACTCCTCTCTTAAGCCCTTCTGAATTTGGCCTATACCCGGATTCTCCTAAACCCGAGCTAGTTGCTATGGAAGAAGAACAGCCTGTTGCTGCTGAAGAAATCCGGCATGTAAATTCTGACATTCAGATGTTTGAATTGGATACTGTTCAACACGTGGCTGAGGAAGATGTCCAGTCGGGGCTAAGGAAATACAGACCGACAAAGATCATGGTAAAAGATGGAAGTAGAAACTGAAGAGAATAGTAATGTGGAAATTGCTACTTCTATCCTCGCTAAACTGCAAAGGGCCTTTACTGTTTTGAAGGCCTGGGAAGACTTCACGGACAACACCAGGGCTGCCATCAACAAAGACTGTGCTGAAATGATCACCTTGGCGGACTCTCTGCTCGAACAAGTGGCTCTGTTAATGCTAGAAAGACTGTTACTGAGCTGAAAAAGCTCATTTAATCCTTTGATGTATATCGTTATGTTTATAGTTTTGCTCTGTTTTTCTCGGGTGCTTTGTTTTTTTGGGATAACTATGGGTATTCGCAATGTAATCTTCACTGCTCTATATTGCCAAATGGGCTTTTTGTAAAAGGTTGTGGGACCTTCTAAAACCCTCATTTTACCCTAATTCCAAAAAAATCATTTGTCAAAGGGTGTGCCTTTATTTGGCATAATCTCTACAATTAAAGCCTTGATAACAGAAAATTCATTATTGTTGTCCACCAAGAGTGGTGATAAGCACAACATTTACTGATGTTACTGTTCTTGTGTGAATAATTCTGCGATTTTTTTTGGGACTGACCTTGATTCCAGTTTTGATCGTGTCTCAATCTTGGTGGCCAATTATTTCTATGTACTAATTCTCTTTTTCTGTGGGGTTTTTGTAGCTACAGGATGCTCATTGTTGCACAAATTACAATGTTATTTAGTTTCAATGATACGTTAATTTGATATTGTTGATGTTCCTCATTCTACTAAATTTCGCTTTCAAGTATGCTCTGTTGAGCCTTGTGGACTAATGGCACTGTTCTTGTACTTATTTTTTCTTCCATTTTTGCAGATAGCGTGTAGGCATCTCTTGCGAAGTATATACCTGTTTAGGCCTGATTAATTCTTCAATACTTTAGGGTCGTGTATCTCGTCTCATTAGGCCAATGTATGGAATCCATTTACATGGGCCTATCTCTATAAGAAATTTTTGTGGTCTGTTGTTATACGCAATTAAATATACAGCTAGATATAGACATGTCATCAATTTCACAAAATATGACAAAGAATCATCAGTCTATAAGAAAATCATTTAGATATATTATAGATATTCTTGAGGGTTAGTATGTGAATTTGAAACCCTGTCACTAGTACATGGGGTTTGAGGGGCAATAATTGACCTTGAAGGTTGAACTCTGTCTTCTGTTTACAGATTCGGGTCATACATGCACAAAAATGACCGAAGCTGACTTTTTGGGATTTTATGTTTTAACCAAAATATCAAACTTAACTCTCCACACACTTAAATTTCATGCATGCTTAGGGCTGAAACCTCATTGATAGTGTTCCAGCTTCATCATTTTGATATTCCTATGCCACTACGACTGCTCATTTGCTGCCAAGAAAAATGAGAAGTTTGCAACAAGGAATCTTTCATTGAAGGTGTATTTTTGTGTTTTTAGTTTTTATTTTGTTTTCAATTTCCAAATGAATTTTTGTATTCTATTTTGTTAATGTTTTTATCATTTTTTTTAACAAACAATGGTAGCCTATGTTGGGTTTGTTTTTTTCTTTCATAATATTGGATTTGTTTTCGAACAAGCAGCTACAGGTAATTTTTACAATGACAGTAAGCTTTAGCTCCATAGCCCAAGAGGCAACACAAATCTTCAAAACTGACTCATTTTCACTATTTGGAAATATGTGACAATGATAGAGAAGATAACATCCAAGAGCTCATACAGTCAAGCGAAAGCCCGTTTGTGTATAAGTCCTATCCAAACAATCAGGGCTTGCATTAGGCCAGACAAAAATAGGTTGCCAGAAGCAAAAATTCTTGGGTTTATAAAACAGCAAGAAGCTAATAGAGTGGCTGAAATAAAGTCAAAGTCTCATCGTTTGGCAAAGAAATGATCCTGATTAATCAAGCAGCCTACAAATCCATTTCTGACCCCAATCCTGGTTGTCTCACTATTTTTTTCGGTGTCATCCTCCTCGAAGAAGAAGATACTCCTTTTACTCACAAAAGAACAAAAATGCACAATTTCTCAGGTCAATAAAATAACAAGAAGCAGCTAATAGAGCTGCTGAAAGAAAAACAAAGTCTCATCATTTGGCAAAGAAAGGATTCCAATTGATCAAAAGCACCTACAAATCCATCTCATACCCCAATCGTGGTCATCGCACATTTTTTTGGTGTTGCCCTATTTAGAAGAAGAAGATACTCCTTTTACTCACAAAAGAACAAAAATGCAAGCCCGCTGAGAGGGGATTCTAACAATTGGTCAAGGAATATTGTCGATGCGGTCATTAAACAATGCATTTACACTAATGGGATGCCATTTAATGCCATTAGGTCACCATACCGATAGGATATGGTGAGGGGGAATCAATGAAGCCTCAAAAGGGTACGAGGTCCTAGTTATGAAAAGGCATGCACCACATGGTCTAAGTCACCGTGGTTCGAGTTCGAGTTCAAGTTCGACAAGCATAAAATTCGGTTCAAGTTCACCCAATGGATAAGGTTCAAAAAAAATCAACATTAAGTTCGACCAAAAATAAAATAAAAAATAATAATTATATATTTATATATAAATAATTATATATATTTAAATAAATAATATAATATAAATATAAATAAAATAAAGATTATAAACAAATAAATTTTAAAATAAAAAAAGATAAAATATTAATACATATTAAATACGTATTTAGAAAAGATATATAAAAAAATCAAATAAAAACTAAACTTTAAAAACTTTATAAAGATCTAACCATTATCTAAAATAAAATTAGAATAATCAAAAGAATAAAAACAAAACAAAAACAAATTACAACAAACTATTTCGTGGCGATGAAAAGCTCATTTCCGTGGACTCGTGTAGTACCAATGAACTCATTTTTGCGTTGTCTTTTTGCAGAGATGATGCTGGCCGCAGACTCGCAGTGTGAGCTCCTCCCAGTCGTGTACAACCTGCCATGCCATGCTCGAATTTCCTGTGGCGAATTGTTTTGCGTCGTTTTTTCTATATAGTCTGTGACAGGACATATAGGAAAAAGAAACCCTTCCCGCGAACGTGAGACATGACTACCTCCTTGTTATGCAACCCACACATCAGCAGAAACCCTAACCGAACTCCAACGAACTTGGCCGAATTTTTCATTGTCAGATTTAAATTGCCGAATTTTGAAATTTTAGGTAAAAATTCGGCAAACCTTGTGACATAGCACATGGTTATGCAAGGCAAAACAATAGAGAATAATGATAGCAGTCTATTAAGAATTCTTGGATCGAATGGGAGTGCCCATGTTTTGACGATGGAAAGATTGCAAAAGTAGGCCCTTACTTGAAATGATTGTAATGTTCCTTAATTGGGAGGAGCAGGTAAAGGATGCGCGAATTCATTGCCGATGTCCTCATAGAATCCATTTAGTCAATGGGACCTCAAAATGTTGTCCAGTTCATAACGGACAATGCTAGAAAATTGCAAAGAAATGGGTTGTTGACTGAGGTGAGGTACAAGAATATATTTTCAACACCATGTGTCACTCATTCACTCGATGCGAAAGTTGGGTAGCCAAATCAAGAGGATCAAACAAGTTTATACCAAGGCCAATGAAATACAAATGTTTGTGACCAATCATCACATGTCACAAGCCATCTTCAAGTTGTTCTCAAGGTTGGAGCTGTTGAAGGTAACTCAAGAGATCTTTATCTTTTTAATTTACTTTAGTAGTTTCGAGTTCTTATTTTTACATTATCTACTTTGTAAATTAAAATTTAACTTTAAAAAACAATCTAGTTGATGTTGTAACATTATTTAAATGTTTTTAATATTTCATGTTTTTACTCTATAGTAAAATTGAAATTTACTTTATTTATTTTCCACTTTTTCAATTACATGTTAGGTCACTAAAACTAGATTTGTCTTGCATACAATTCTCCTGTGATGGCTTGTGAAGATGTGAATGGCATTGTCGACATAGATATCAACAACCTCTGGGGTTGTATGGAGGCAATGAAATACTTAGTGTCCAAAAAGTCAAAGGATTGATTGTAAATTACAATTGATGGGGGCATGGGGATTACTTGCTTAGTTTTATTGAGCCCGTCGTGAGGATGATCAGATTTGCTAATATGGATTGGCAATATTTGGTATGAGTCTATGATGGTTTTAGGCAAAAACTATGACTAGAATGACTCGGTGCTAAAAAAGGAGTATTACAACAATGAAAAAGCAAGACACTTTAGAAAAAAATTCCAAGCAAGTGTGAAAATTTATTTTTGAACATTAGAACAAAATGGTCGACCCGCAGCATCTCCTCAACTAACTCCAAAATACTACAACATTTAAATACTTGTTTTGCCCAGGAGGGTGCCACCATACATGGATGTTGAAGTTAGTGAAGGATATAAGATGCCATACACTAGAAACTTCCCAAACCCAGATATAGAAGACAAAGTTGTGTTGTATTTGGAAATTTATAGCCTCGATAGGAAACATCCTTAGCACACTTCGAACAAGTTTAGAGACTCCCGTACATGGTGGTACCTCCATATACATGGTGAATCCACATACTACAACCTCTTGCCATCAAAACTTTATCAAGGGTTACGTTTTTGACTCTAACCTTATTTTCTTTTTTACTTTTACTTTTATAATTTAACTAAATAATAATAATTTTGCATTGACTCTGCCTCAATATGTTGCATAAGTCCTCTACAACTCAATGGAACTAGAGTGCATACTTGTTTATCCACTCAATTCAGCACAACCAATTGGCAGCAAAAAGGCCATGGAATCGGTTTAAGTGCACTCCAATGTTGAACATCCTATCACACAAGCAGCCCGAGTACAAAGAAGAGGCAACGAGGTGTTGGGATGTAGAGCAAGAGCATCCTAACTTGGATGCTTCCATTTCCTATCTTTTATTAGTCACCATCAATGAAGAGGGACATGAGACTCCTAGACATGACCTACATGGTGCAACTAATGGAAGTAGCACCAGCGGTCCTGCAACTTGTGGTTCTAATGAACCAAATGATCATGATGCTCTCGATGAAGAGCAATATGATTCATTTTGAGTTTGAATGTACACTATTTATTTAGTTTCATTTGTCATGATTCATGACATTAGGCCTTGAATTAGCAATTATTCGTAGTTGTGAGGTTATATTTTATTGTATGCAAATGGTTAATTTGGTTTATATGGCTAAAATTTTATATTGTTTACATTTATTGTACAGTTACACCCAAGCCATACAAACCCAAGGCAAAAAAATAGGAAAACCACCAAACCTGGCCCTCATACCCATACTCAAAGCCCCATCAAAAACTGACGACGAGTTCATATACATATTTTCCTATAGTAGAGACTTAATTTTCATTAGTCAGCATTGATGAAAAGGGGCATGAAACCGTACACAAGACCTACATAGCACAAGTAATGGGAGTGGCACTACTAGTGCTACAACTTGTGATTCTAATGGACCAAATGATGATGTTGCTGCTCTCAAAGAAGAGTAATATGATGATTTATTTAGAGTTCACATGTGCCACATGTATTCTGACCATTGACCATTAGTCTATTTTGAACAGATGTTATTAACCATTTTGCATTATCATGACATGTGGCGTTGAATTATCAATAGTGTTTTGTGAATAGTTTTGTTTATTCTACACATATTATGGTTAATTTTGTTTATTTGGCTAGAATTTTCATATTTTTGTATGGTCATACCCAAGTCCTACAAAACCTATGGCAAAAATTAAAAATCAGGTAACCATCATACCTAATCCTCATACCTGTACTCAAAATCGTACCAAATCCAATAGCCAGTTCATATGCACCTTGTCCTATAGTAGAGATTTTGTCAATGGCAGAACTAGGCTTGAGGAGATATTGCACTGACCACACAGACTTCATGTCAGGCACTAACTTGACCAATGCCAAAAAGTTCTGTAAGGCACAGGGTGCGAACACTTTAACAAAGAAATGACACCAGGCTAACCACCTTCATCATCACCAAAAGGTAATTTTGGAGGCACAATATTATTGAATACTGAAAAAGGAGCATTACGCTAAGAGGGAAAATGATGATCAAGTGTCTCCAAGAAAGGAATATAATGGATGGAGAAAAGAACTTCGTTTTCCAAGTATCAAATGTATTAGAATAGAAATGATGAAAGGTGAGTGAAATCTATATTACAGGAATTTATCTTATTCATGTTAATTTTTCATATAGAGCATCAGTTCATGTCTTGTCAATTATTGTATCCTAGGCCACTCATTAAACATGTCGTAAATATGTCTACATGGGTTAATATTCTCCTATGTATGGGACATCCATCATTATGGGGCATGATTACTTACTAACATCTTGATTCCTCATTTATCAAATGTGGCTTGTACAGAGATTGGTACATCTCAGTATATCTTCTTTCCAACATTTAATTTCAAAAACTTATTCATTGCAGTGCTTATTCATTATAGATTCTATATCGATTTTATCCTTTAGTATTAATTAAAGTGATGAAATTGTCAATGAACTTGAAAGAATTTTAAATATTGAAAAATGCATGAGAAACAGATTTAATTTCTGCACCACTTGCACATGACTTCTAAAGGAAACAAAACACCACAATAAAAAATAATCATGATCCAAAAACTAACTTGTTTATTCTTGTAACTTTTACACGAACATGTTCGCCTTCTTTCAAATAATCCTTTATGTCACGAACCATGTCCCATGAAATCTCAGATTTGTGAACCAAACCCTCCATTCTGTAGCCTCCTGTCAAGATTAAGCAGAGAAAATAATTTTAGTTTCACCTTCGCTTGCGCTCATTTCACTTGAAAAAACATGTATGACTAAAGGTTTAACTTCTACAAATGGATTGATGATCGACTATTTGAAAGTTTGTTGAACATGTGCATGAAGAAAAAACACACGCATTGACTTATGATGTAACAAATTGTTGGAGAATACATGTCCATTCAAAGGCCAACATTTAAAGGTTCGTATTAACGAATGAAATTCCAACATGATAAATGAATATTAGTAAAACCACATTCAAATGTTATATCTGATAACTTACCATCAGTAAAGTGCATGTTTACAAAGGCACCAAAGTCAGCCAAAGAATTGACTCTCCTTCAAATACATCTCCCACATTGACCTGATCAACAAATTTTTCCCAAATTGCTTGTTTTTGGGAGAAGGTTAATTTTTTTCTTCTTCATTTACTTCAATTATCTACAATAACAAGTCATAACAAAGACTTTAGGAAATAGTATCCATGATATATAAAAAAATCTTTATAAAATTAAGCTAACTCAAAACACCATTCAAAGCCAACTTGTGGACTACTATACATAACAATTCCTAAACTCCAAAAATACCATGTTTTTATTTGAAGTCTTAAAGAGATGGAGTGTTAACTATACACACGCACGCGCGCACACACACACAACTGAATATTGAATAACATGACAAATAAAGTGACGTAACACAACAATTTAAGTTCAAAAAGGTTAAATTTTCTAGTAATACTGTTGAATAAATGACATAAATATAGAGACCCAGCACAACAAATTTTAAGTTTGAAATAATCTTTCTTTCTAACAATTCTATTAAGCAAATCCCAAACAAAGGAGATGAATGGAGAGAAAATAAATAATAAAAATAAAATTTACAATTCAGAAAGGTGAGCATAATCAAAAACATCTCTTATTTTAATACAGAAATCCATTCATTATGTTGGGAAAAACATACTGATAATATATAATTATATACATAATTATGTAGATATATAAATATGTATAGAGAGAGAGAGAGAGAAGTGAGCCAAAAAAATCTAAATTTCAAACATATATCATGACAAAAATTGATGAATACATCCAAAATACAAACTAGTATAGATATATATAAAAACACAAAGAGATGTCAATTTCGGGCAAATATCTTGGATTTGTCACATACCACACTAATTAGAGTCTTCATTGCCTTGTATGCATATTACCCATTGACTGGTGACAGACAACCTCAATCTGGCTAGACCACTAAGTTGGGCTTAAAAAAAAATCATGGAAAAGGTGGGCTTCAAATTACATCGTAAACCCAAGATATCACGATTTTTTTATCACCATCTTCAAGCAAGATGAAAAACTCTTGTACAATGGTCAAATTGACATCAAATTTAAGGTCCAAACAGCCCTACAAGAGCCAAATGGACGTCAAATTTCAGGTTCAAACTGCCCTATGACAGTCAAATGGACCTCAAATTTTTGGCCGGGCATTTTTATTGACATCACACTGTTGCACTCCACCACCATCTCCAGCTGCCATTGTAGGTTAAACCTATCAGCATAATTAGCATGGACTATCTTTTAGCCTGTCCGTGTGATTAACATGGACTATCATGACAAAAATACATCCAAAATTTGGAGTTTTGTTACACGATCCAAATCGCAAGCTTGTAGGTAGAACATAAATCACATGAATATTGCAAACTCTAGTTTACTCGGGCAGGATATGTGTGCATCACTTGGTGTGTATCCCCAAAAGTATATTCTTACTGCATACAAAAATTATTATATACATATAAGGAATTATTAAAACAATATGAAATTTCAAAATACACTTAAATTTCATCAAGTGTATATGAGAAACATACATCTAAATCTCAAATTTATCAATGTTCCAACTTTCATAAATGATCGTTAATTTAATAATGACAAAAATACTCCCAAAATTCAAAGTGTGAGCATAGAACTTCAACTACATCAGCAGTTTAACAGTTCACAGTGTAAAATAGAAGCTAAAAGGAAGGAGACTTTGCATCCAACTTTCAGCATGTTTGCCATATAAAGTAGCAAGATCCTCATTGACATCATCTTCCATCATCAAATGTTGAAGCAACTGCTCACTCTCAAAGTATTCATTGACAAAGGATGCTCATCAATAGTCAACTCTAAGAGCCCATCTATCAGAGATACCCCCTTACGAGAAATACCCTCGAAGTTCACATTCCATTCCCTAGAAGGCCCTTATCTATAACCAGGATCCCTGTAAGACATCAAACAAAGACTATAGTGGATGAACATGAAGTTCTATGCTCTGTTAAATGTAAAACAGATTCTCTTTGCTTTGAAATAAAACCATGTGTCCAATTCCTCTCACAAGCAAACCTGAGAAATATATCTTATCTCTATCTTTGCATCCAAAGATGAAATTTCATGTCACCCATGGACAAAGATAACAAACTCCATGCAAATGGCATGTCATTCTTCTCCATGTTCAAATATCTTCCCAACATACTGCAGAAAGCTTTTTGCATCCTCCACATCACTAAATAGTGTTCTCTTCATTGTCTTCTAAATATCATATTACTTTGGACTTAGTGCATAAAAGCCATGTATAGAGGTGTGTTGAAGAGATCCAACCTATATTGGATATATTATAGAAACTATATTCAATTTCCACTAGCAATCTCACCCCACAACAACTTCCACTTACACCACATATATATTGCTTAGTACGCAACACACCTCAACCGGCATCTAAAGAAGAATATATACAAACTGGAAAAACATGTTTCAATGAGTTTTAAGAGCTCTACCTTTGCATACACGTGATACATAGTTTGCGCCAGGCGGTGAATGTTTCATTGAGTTTTAAGAGCTCTACCTTTGTATACACTATACACATGATACATAGCTTGTGCCAGGGGGTGAATACTGCAGCTATTCATAATATATAGGATCCTTTCTGTCTGCAATTGGCTTTAAAGTGCTCACAGATAGAATCGATGATACCATGACTTTATCCCAAACAAGGAAAATCTATGTCTACAGAGCAAATGAATCTGCTATAAGCACCAAAACCTAAACAACAAAATTCATGTCAAACAAAAGGCATCATTCAAATTTAATTTCATTTACTCGACAGCAACCTCACCACATGGCAGCCTCTACTTACTCCACCATTTCATTAAACTATGGTGCTTTGTGTGCCAAACACCTCAACTGACCTCTAAAGGAGACTATACAAGTTGGACAAAAACCATTCAGCGGGTTTCAAAAGCTCTACCTTTGCATATATGGAATACATGGCTTGTGCCATGTGGTGGTTATATATGAGCATATGGATATTACTCCCAAGAGAAATATAGGAGCAACGAAATCAAGTTTTGAAATAGCTTTCAAAGCATTATTCATTTCATGTAAGCAACCAAGGTCTTCAATGTATATGTGTGTGCTTATGTCAAGCAAGCAAACAAACTTTAAATGCAAAAGTTGTTTTACCTAGACGGTGCAAGAGAGACCAATAGCATGTATTGCCCCACAAAAAAAAATTGATAAATGTTGAATTTCTCTCTAACAATGCAATCAAGATATCTCAAGAAATACAATCCTTAAAGCAAATAAACAATGGTGAGCTAGAAAATACCTATGCCTTCCTCGATCCATCAATTTGTAATGATTGTATATTTGTCCTTGAGACACCTAAATTTGGTTAGTTTTCATTTAGCAATGCCAAGTTTTCATTTAGCAATGCCAACTTTGGCCTTGCACCTAAAGCATGACTTGTGCGCACATGGTAAGCCTAGGTGACTTATCCTTATCTCTCTTCCATGACTTGCTAATCCATTCACACTACTCGGTCATTCACGTAATCAATTGCACTAGTCCACACAATTTAATCTCCCCGGCATCAGTCCCGAGAAGTTGCAAAGCCCCACAAGCTGCTCCAGACGGGGCCATTGGATGGGTCCAAATCATCCCACGTTAAGCCCAAGCCAAAAGGTTTTTTCTCCCACAACGCACCAATCACTTTTCCAATTTGATATCTTTTCATGGGTCGGTTCATATCCCATAGGTCAACCTTAATGCGAAATTAAACCTATAAACACCTATAAAAGCAAGTCTAACTCACCTATTTACCACACCTAGCACTTCCAAGAGCAATCACCGCAAAATACATTCTTAATGCACTCCAAGCTCTCCTAAATCCCTTCAAAGCAGCAACACAATCTAGAGTATCCCACAAACAAGTTTGAAGCGCTCCCAACTAGGTTCAAGAGTCGAGCTTCCCATTCTTGAGACCTTCAAAACCAAGTCAAGCTAAGCTTAAGCGTGCCAATTCATTGTTTCGCATTGTCAAGTGTTTGAGTTCCCAAAGTAGATGCATCCACATAGATATCACATGCTAGGTGGAGAACTACATGTGGTTTGAGGCCTCTTCAAAGTACTTCCCATTCTAGAGACCTTCAAAACCAAGTCAAGCTAGGCTTAAGCGCACCAAACCATTGTTTCTCATTGTCAAGTGATCAAGTTGCCAAAGTAGTTGCATCCATATAGATATCACATGCTAGGTGGAGAACTATGTATCGTTTGAGGCTTCTTCGAAGTAGTGACAACATAAGCGGCATAAGGGCACTTCAACCTAAACACTAACAAGCTTTTGCGGTTCTCTATCGCCCATATATAAGGTTTGAAGTTGTTTCGCATCATACAAGGACTTTTGCCAATGTGCAACACCTAGGATTTCAGAGTGAAGGACATTATAGAGTGTCGCAATCACACAAAAAGTTGCATAGTGTCAGTGACTCTTGTTCAAAACCGTAAACAGAGGACCGAGACCATACCATGCTCTAGAACAGTTGTATGGTTCCATACCTTCTCATATTTGCACACCGGTTCTAGAAATGAAGCACCTCCAGGTCATTTCCAATTTGCACAATCACCCTACACTGCCAGATCACATCTTTGTCTTTATTTTCAGCTACATGCACTCCTCTTCTTGTGTTTTGAGTAATTGTATCTATCGTTATATCCTGCAAATTGCTTTCGAGCTATATTTTATTTATGCATTAATTAATCTAAATATACAACATGTTGCTAACCTTTTAACCCTTAGAAAAATAGAACTCCATTCACACACCTTATCACTATTTATCTAGTTGTAGGGTTAAAATCATTTGGTGAACCCAAACTTTGACCATTTGGTCAAACCCAAACTTTCATCTTACACAACCTTCCACCACCCTATGGTTTTAGATTTTTCAATCTTCTAGGGTTTGTATTTAGATTTAATTCTAATTCATGTCCATTCCATGCCTTAAAGCCGATTTTTCCAAATTTTCCCTAAGGTTTCATGTTTGGTCCTTCTCTTAGGACCTCTTTCTAGGTAAGCACCTTTCGAGAAATATCTCAAAAATAACAAATCTATTTTCAAATCCCTTGGAATTTTTGTCCATCAAATTGGGATCCTAAAATACCTCTTTCAGTTTCATAAAATTCATCTTCTATTTTTAGCACTAGCCAATTTATTAATTTTGCAAATATCACTTTTTTATAAAAATCACTTTTGGGCTTACATTCAGCTTTGGGATTATTCTTTTTCATCTTCACACCTCTTAATCTTGGCTCTATGGTCTATTGAATGTCGTCCTTCCATTTGCTACTTGGTTCACAATTCCTTTTCTAATCCTAGGATTTATTCTCCTTGGTGATTTCAAGGCTTCTCATCTTCTTGAGCCCTCTCTTGGGATCTCTTTGCTCAAATTGCTTAAAGGAACCCCTTTATACAAAGACATTCTTCATGGGAAGTTGGAACGAAAAATTCTTCTTGTTAATGTAGAACCCTAATATGTGGAATTCATTCTAAGGCGCATATCATCTGATACATACAGGACTCCCCATCCCCTACTCCTATTAGTGGCAATGCCATTTCTCATGAGGTTATCCTCAAATCTATTCAAGATTTACAAAGAGATTTGCAAATGCACATTCAAGCTATGATTACAGAGATAAAATCACTCAAGGATGAGTTTGCATACTTACGAAATCTGCTACATACCCATGTCAATCATGTCTCCACAAACCATGATCAATCTAAATCTGAGGCTAAAGAAAAGCAATAAGATATAAATGAAATACATGAACCATATGCTAATTGAAGTAGTGTGGAAGTCCTTCATAGCCGCAAAAAATTATATGTTCCAAGCAACAAATCATGAATACTAATGCAATCACATCAGAAAGTGCCTCTTTGGTTCGGCAAGAATGATTAGCCACATAATATTTTGTATACTCTACTAGATAAGAGCTTAATCAATGTATCACCTAATTGTTATTATCCCCTTCATCAACTTGATAACACCAAAGGAAAACCATATGCAATTATCATGGAATCAATGGACATCATGTCAATGATTTCTATGATTTACAAAAAAAAAGTACAACTTGAGCATAACAGCATTATTTCCTTCAATACACAATATTCAGAAAAATCTCCCTCTCCTCCACTTTGAGGCATCTCTGCGGAGGCTGCAATCATTCATGAAGGACCTTCTCGGGACATACTAGTTTCTCGGCCACCCATGTCAATCAGGCCTCCACACACCATGATCAATCTAAATCTGAGGCTAAAGGAAAGCAATGCAATACAAATGAAATACAAAAATACATCTACTAATTCAAGTCGTGTGGAAGTCCTTCATAGCCGCAACAATTTATATGTTCCAAGCAATCAATCATGAATACTAATGCAATCACCTCGAAAGCACCTCTTTGGTTCGGAAAGAATGATGAACCACATAATATTTTGTATACTCTACTAGATAAGAGCTTAATCAATGTATTACCTAATTGCTATTATCCCCTTCATCAACTTGATAACGTCAAAGGCAAACCATATGCAATTATCATGGAATCAATAGACATCATGTCAATGATTTCTATGATTTACAAAAAAAAGTACAACTTGAGCATAACGGCATTATTTCCTTCAATACACAATATTCGGATAAATCTCCCTCTCTGCGATCATCCATGAGGGTCCTTCTCGGACGTACGGTTTCTCGGCCACCTATGGGCAATGTTCCTCGGAGAGGATTCTCCCATGTGCGGCCATCTCAATCTTCTAAATCTAAATGGGTACCTAAAGCTAACTCGTCTCTATCTGATGAGCATAATGCAATAATCAATGATACAATTGCGTCCATGGTTCAAATGCCATCTACTCGCAAAGAGGATATCACAGCAATACATCATTTAGAAGAGTTTATCTCGATGCAAGATCTAATGGTTATATTGTTCACAAAGAAAATGAAACAATATGCATCAAACAAGAGCATTTACACATGGCTATAGAACAATCTGTTGGAGCAAGTAATGTTAGGACTTTGGGATTTCCCTAACCTAATGTTATCTATAAACAAGAGGTAGGTAATCGTTGGGAGATCATCAATTGTGTAGCATTTCTTGTCCAAGTGCTCTTGGGAAGATGCCCCCTAAATGTGGCTCGACTTCTCACTCCACTACTTCACCATTCTGCTTCATCTATAATTTCAGATCTGTGCATTTTGACTATCTTCATCATTGGTGTGATCTTGTTACCGCCATCTTGTTGGAAACGCTATCGTTCATTGCTGCATTTTCTACTGCTATCACTTGGAAGTTGGACCTGCCACTACAATCTTAGCGAATATAGTACTATCATTACAAGTGGCATCCAGGCATCAATTTTGGGCAGCAGTTCTGTGCACAAGAAAGGCCAGCAGCTAGCAGTGGTATCCTTTCAGGCAAAAATTACTAGAAGTGATTCTGGAGGAGGATGAACAGTTGGCAGAGGAAAGCTCTTTCAGGTAATTTTTTTCATGCTTTTTCTTGCGAAAAATGGTCTATTTTGGGTTTTTTACTCGTCTGGGCAAGTCTCTATTTCCATATTCCCCTATTGCACCTCTTACATTTGTTTATGGCGTCAATTGTGTTGGTTTTGATTCAGTCCTAGCCAATACACTTTTATTCTCATATAGAAAGAACATAGGAATTCTGCATAAAGAAAAGCAAAAAATTATGACTCTGGACACTAGATTTTTGGGCTGTCGGCCATAGCTCCATTAAATTGTCTCATTGTAGCAAAATCCGCATCTGTATAATCCACCCACAGCCTATTTTGGAAATTCTTACCGTCCATTTCAATGTCTAAGGCATCCTTACTCTCAAGAAACCTTTGAAGTTGAGATAATCGAATACAACTTTTCAAGCCCTAATGGGAACCAAGAGATGGAACAAGAAAAGCAATACTCCTACTAAAGAGCCACCGGGTATAGGTGAAGGATCTAGCACTGTGGAGGTTCCAAACCATAGGGAGAAATTGCATGGACGATTATTTGGGGGCAGGGGAGAAGGGATATTTTACATATCTTGCAACACTAGATTCTTTTTCTGTCATGAATTTTCTCTCATTAATGACCATGTCCATATGTTTGTAGGGAAGGATTCACTAAACATTGAAACCAATATTACAGAACATATCCTAATAACTACATCCATATAAGGAAATTGGAGACTTATATCCATATGTTAGAGTGCAATGCAATTGCATTCAAGAAGTGGTAGAACTACATTAGTAACCCTATTGATCCCTGAAGTGAGACCTGGTAAAAGTGCAATGCAATTGAGTTCAAGAACTGGCAGCAGAACTACATAAAAACCCTACTGATCCCTCAAAGTGAGACCTGGAGTATATCCATAACCAAATCCATTCTTGTAATTCTCAACAGAAGCCATTAGTCATCAATTGTCATCATCAAATTGTGAATTACACTCACTAATTCAAGGCTCCAACCATCTGTACCTTATTTAACTTGTCCAGATCAACCTCAAGGCAATGGTTCCAAAACCCTCAAGACCACATCATGGAGGAAGGTGGGGATTCATGCAGCCCCAACTGTAGGGTGAACCATGGATCCATAAGCTCATTAGATCTCACGATAATGAGTGGGCTGCATTGACTTCCTCTTTGCTTAAATCATAAGAAGGCATTAGCAACAGAGGACTCATGCACTTCCCTATGGCCATACATTCTAGGGCTCATTCATGTAATCCTTTCATAAATTAATCTGATTTGTCATATAATAGATAAGGTTTATAGCAAAAATTAATTAAAAATAAGTTAGAATTTACATGGCAATAAGATAAGAAGAAAAAGAGAAATGTTATCACAATCGCTTACAAAAACAATAAGAGAAAAATTGTAGCCAAAAAGTGCTCAAAGAAAATGTATCCAAGCTCCCTTATTTCTGCTGCTAATGAGCACTTCTTAAAGGAGAAATCGCCAGTGATGAATGTGGAAAATGGGTGTAAAATTATGTGTCTTTATGTCTTTAATGCTCAATTTCCCATGGATAGGCCCAAGAGGAGTCCTCTTTGGAAGCATATACAATATTATTCTCCTTATTTGCAGGATAGTTTTTTCTTCCATTACATCTATTGGTGCCTCTCAATTCACCCATGTCTCTCATGCCAATGGTTACTCCAGTGGCCCCAGAAGTTAACCCTATGATCCCAACTTCACTATTGGCTTTAATATCCATCATGTCGGTAGCTTCTCCAGGAATATAATTTGTCATCCTGATTAATTATATGGTCTCAGTTAACATCATGCACCTTGTTAGTCCTTGTTGACCTGCTTGACCTTGTCACTCATTGTTTTATTTCATGTTTCTCTTGTCTGGTTTGAAATATTATCTAACTAACATTGGGGCTATTTTCATGCGCCTGGAGATATTGTCAGTACGTTTTTGGGTTGTGATGGGTCCATCTTCATTCATAACAAATGAAAAAATATACTCGTAGTGGTCAGATTCATAAGACTTTTTTTTCATGGAAGGAAACAAATTTTGAAAATGGCATTTGGACTCAATCTATACAGATTTCTTTTTTTTGGTTTAGACTGACATGGAGAAATACCTTTACAGTCACTGTAGAACCAATCATGCAATTGGCAAGCTCTTCCATTGTCTTGTTCCCCTCTGCATGCAACATGAAACTCAGAATTAGAAGACCTGTACAAATGAGTTCCACTACATACCATTTTACCATAGTCAACAGAGCTCAAATCAAGAAATCAATTATCATGGGAAGATATGATACACTAACTTTCTGCAACTATATGCCCAATGTGCATTTTGGGACTTAATCTAGTAGAGAACCTTTTATACTAGTAGAGGATAATTGAACTTGAAAACTGTAAACCATTGGTTAAGGGATATATTATAGAAAAAAGTTAAAAGCTATTAAAGTTTCACAGATATTTAATGAAATAGTTGCTAACAAGAACTGATTAATGTTGATGCGTAAGAAAGGACTTGCCAATTACAAGACAAATATGATACATAGAATTTGAGAATAGGGCATAAACTAGTAACTAGACATGAAATGAAGTGCTTATATTTTAAACATTATAAGAAACATTCAAGATCTATAATTGGAAAACATTGGCCAAACTTTAAAGATTATACATCAAAGAAACAGCGATGTAGTAAACTATTGTCAGTTTGAGAATGTGAGCATTTCCTAGAAGCAAATCACATTTGAACTTCCACAATGTTCTTACACCAATTTATGTTGGAATGTTACTGAAGATCAGCAGTGTTGGACTTCATTTCATGTTCATTCTTGCAAAAGCACTAGTGTGGAAATCCTGTGATATATAAACCATTGGTTGGTAGGTCCCATTCAAGGGTGATCCACATTTAATCATTTCTGATATATAAACCATTGGTTGGTGGGTCTTATTCAATGGTGATCCACATTTAACTATGTCTAAATTTTATGCATGAATATCCTTGCTGCATAGGATTGCTAGCAAACAAATGAAAATTTGCTAAAATCCTATTGATTGTGCCTTGCATTTTTAGTTACTAGAGATTGAGACTCTAAGAAAAGTTGTCCAACATTTCACCATGACATGCTTTGAATAGAGGAAGAAATATATGAGATAGATCATCTCTTTTTGTGTTAGAAAATGAAGAGAAACTAGAAGGCACATGGCACACATTGGGATGTGTGTGTCAGTCATATTTATTATGCTGAAAGTGGTTACATCAGTTGGAGGTGGTTAATAACCAACCATTAGTTAACCCTAACTAATAGTTAATTAATAACTTTAACACCCTCCCTTAATGACTAAACCAGAGACTATTCCAAGTTTGTCCCAAAATTTAACAAACAAAGTGGGACCAAAATGTTTAGTCATTACATTTACAGGCTGCTCTGTAGATATTAATCTGAAAGTTGCAGTCCTCTTATAGTTTGCCACTGTCTAGTGTAGAAGTTTTGGTGTACACAAAAACCGAAAAGGGGGAACCAACAACAAAGCAAATATCCAGTCTTGTGGACATAAGATAAATCATGTGGTGCACCAATTCTTTGTTGAGTGATTCATTGACCGGTGACGAATCATCATTGGCTGATAACTTCAGCCCAACCTCCATAGATCTTAAACCAGAATCTTGGAGATGCTGATCAAATGTAACATACCAAGCTCGTGGAGCCAGCTTAAGTCCACACAAGGACTTAATCATTCTACAACCCGGATGATTACGTTCAAGCACCCAAAATTCTGCAGGCAACACCATGTAGACCTCCTCGTCCAAATCTTCATTCAAGAAAGCACTTTCAAATACCCTCTAACCAAACTAAGCTACTATGGAGAGAGGCAACTGAAATGTGACCATTTTTACAATATTTGTAGGAGTAAGAACCAACTCTGCAGTAAGAGAGATAAGAATCTTCATAGCCGTAGAAGATATAACCATCTCCTTATCATCTATTCTCTCTTGTTGCTTAGTTATTCCCTTCTATTGGGAAAAGTCTATCGCCAAAAATACGAGCAAAAGAATCGTGCTATACTGACCTTCGAGCCGGTACCTATGATTGAGTGGTGTGTCCAACCATCTCACCATGCGCTTCCAGCGCACCCTAGATAGTGGAGTATCCATCCACAATTAATGGTGCATCTAAGCAAGGCATTTGAGCCTCCCACACATTCTGAATTAAGTAAAGAATTACATCCTCCAGCACATTCTATATGGTGGATATTCCCTCCAAAATGAGTGCATGTAAGTTGATTGAAGTAGGGTCAACAAGCCTATGAATAATTTCATCCTCTAGCACATCTTGAATAGTGAAGTCTCCCTCCACACGTGTATTTAAGTTGACTGTAGCAAAGTCAACAAGCCTATATTGGCCACTTTACCCAATGCCTAAAAACTGGAAGGCACGTGGCACAAATTGGGAATTGTGTCAATCATATTTATATGTTGAAAGTGGTTACATCAGATAAAGGTGGTTAATAACCAACCAGTAGTTAATGCCTACCTAATAGTTAGTAACTTCAATCATTAGACCATTACTTGATGTGTTAACCTTCTTGTGATGTGACCTTGGACATGTGATCCTTTTAAAAACAAGGGAATGATCCCGTGGTATGCTCCTCCTAGAACGCATGATAAAAACAAAGAAAAACACCATAACTGGTAAAATTATTATGTTTTTATGTAAACAGTAACTAATTACATTTTCATTAATGATGGGCACACACGAGATGTAAGTGGGTCTTGTATGGTGTGCTTTCCATTACTCTCCACTCTCTTTCATATTTACTAACATTGGCATCAGAGCCACTATTCAAGGAAGCCCTGGGAGAAGGGTACGAACAGCAAGTTGCATGCACTCGAGGAAGCTCTAGAAGAATGGTACCAATCGCGAAAAATAGAACATTTTGACCAGAGTTTGGGAAGCCCTGGCAGTGAATGAACTATAAATCAAAGGTAATGAAGACCACGTGTGCATCATTAAGGCATCATGTGGTTGTGGCAATTAAAAGAACATATGAAGAGCAAACCAATGATTGTTCGCATCACAAGAAAAGGAAGCCAAATCGTGATTTGTGAATGGAAGAGGGTGCAAACTTTTTGGTGTTAGAATGTCCAAAAGAAATCGTGGCAGAAGAGGAAGATCATAAAAATCATAAAGAAGATTTGTGAAGACCAAGATGCAATCAATGCTACTTCAGTCAGTGAAGAAAGAGATGTGAAAGTGGACACAAAAGGAGAAGACATTCTTTGTTTAAAACCTTGTGCTAGGGCACAACAGATGGAAAAAACAAAAAAGTGAAGATTTGTGGAAAACAGTGAGGACTCAAGCAGTCAAGTCGTGAGTTGATAACAACATGAAGCAATCAGGTCGTGCTTTGAAAACGTGAAGAGCACAGAGAATGAATATTTCACATTTTTCGCAAGCATCTTTTTCAACGAGTTTTTGACATTTTTGTAGTTAATTTGTGACATTAGGGCACAAGGAAGACCCGAAACAGGACAATTTGAAGACTAGGGCATGGGGAAAGATGAAACGAATTTGCAGACATGGACCAAAAGGAGAGTAAGCAACCTTTGTATTTTGAAATAAGCAAACTGATTTATTTATTTTTGCCTTCCTAGTAACAATCACAAATTTATTGTAGACTGTAGAAATTCAATCAATTGCATTATTTGTTATTAGACCCAAAAGTCAACTCATTTTCATGGCCAATATCAAAAATTTGGTTCAGTCAAAAGGGTAGAGGCGAGATGGTTAGAATTAGACAGTAAGGGGTCATAACATTTTAACAGTTGTGAAATATTGTAATTGTGATCAAATCATCCTCAAAAGGAGTTGAAGCTAGCAATTTCGCTTACTATGGCAAGTGTCATAAGGATGCCCTTTTGTTTGTTAAGTTATCTGTGTTAGATGATTTAATACCAGAGGTCCAGAATGCCACTATGACAAGTGATCTTTGAACCAGTCTCTGACACAAATATCAGACTTCAAAGAAAAATCGGGTTTTGTAAATGAAGAATTTGTTGTTTTCAGCAAAGATGCATGAAGGTGGATCCCTCTCAAAGCATCTTTGAATGAAAGATCTCTGAGTCCAACTCACTGTCATAGAGAAAATCTAAATAGTTCACTGCCCTCCTATGAAACATATATGAAGACCTTACAAGTGATAGCAGTAAGCTAGACCCTAACTTTTGATCAAGTTAGTTCCTATTTGCTATAGAAGGAATGCAGGCAAACTCAAACAAGTGAGTCTACTTCTGGACAAATAGAGAGTACATTTGTTGCTCAGTCAAAGGAGGGTGGAAACAAATTCCTAGTAAATCATCTTCCAAATACCATGTAAAATGTCATTCTGTCATCATAAGGTTGCGCATGTGAAAAAGGAATTCCAGAAGTGACAATATGATCTTTCTTTCCACAACAAAATGGCAAGAAGTTGGACAATGATGGCAGCGGTTGAACGAGATTCGAATAAGATTATGCTCACGGTATCACGCTCAAACAACAGTGCTACCAATTGTTGGTTCATTGGTTCCGGTTCATCCAAACATTTTTCACATCGAGGATTGTTTCAATTCACTTACATTAGTTGATGAAAAGTCAATTGCAATAAAAGGGATAGGAGATATATGTATTATGTTGAATAATGCTTACAAACTCTTACTAAGAAATGTTTAGTATGTTTCTAGCATGCATAGAAATATCTTGTTTATTCGTTAGTGATTAGATAACCCCAATATTGTTGTAATCCCAAAATGTATGCTTTACTACAGGATTTTAAGTTACATAAGCTTCAAACTCATTCTAATTATAATATTTATAAGTTACTATTCTCATTATATGTTATTAAGTTGTAATTACAAACTTGTGACTAAAAATACAACTCCTAAATAATAACTTCAAAATTTAACTTATACAGTGTTAAGATTAATTGTCTTTTTAATTTTTTTGATTTTATTATATTGATATGGAAAATATACAAAATATATGTTCTCAAAGGAAGAGACTTCTTCGATGAGTTTCTATGAACAACCTTACAGAACCATATTAAAATCTAACATAGTCAACCATGATTAAAAGGATTGTTTCTACTGGACACAAGCAGCCCAAAATCAAAATGCTCATGATGCTGGACATAGACAGCCAACATAATATTTTGTTTTTTTTAAGTGTATAATTTTGAAAACTTTTTTACAATTATGTCTATTTTACTTTTTTCATAATTTGTGCTACGTCAATATCGCTATTAATTTCATTTATCGAATTAAATGTCAAATTTAATGATCTTATTTTAGCTTTAGATTTTAAAAACCAGATTTCATGGTGGTTATTGTAACGCCCAAAATTCACAACCCAAAAATGTAACCATAAAACTGGCAAAAAAATTGTTATATGACAAAACACTTACTACAGCTGCATTGATCACAAGACACATAACATTGGGCCCACATAACACTAACACTCATAGTTGCATTGATACAATTAACACATGGTTTACAGTTTTACTTTTGTATGCATTGCATTTTTACTTAAGAAGTATTTCATTTGCGGAAGCATGGTTAAAGTCATTATGTCACACAATACCACATTGCAGACGAGGTTCATTTCATTCCCGGGTTCAATCATTTATTAGTTTCCATATTTGTGTTCTCATTACCTCTTTCAAACACAAAAATTCAATTTCGGTCCAAGTGTGTGTGACTCCAAAATGATCCGAAACGTACACTAGCCCTCGCAAAGGAAGTGAGATGTTCACAACTAAGTTGCTTATAACATAACAGGTTTAGGGACCTCCTACCAAGGTGTTTTGTAGAAACATTAAGTAGGGTCAAACACGATTTATCCTTCTCTTAATTAGATAAGATGGAGACGCTCGGCTCAACATGAGAGTGCAACTATGAAACAACAAGATCTTTCCCCATGCTACAACGACCAAAGACCTATCCACTGAATAGGATGCTCCCTCAAGGTCACATTTGCCATGAAGATCATTACTGGCCAAGGTATAAGGCCCTCACTTAAGTCTATCACACGAACAAGGGTTGATAAGAAGATCACTTATGAAACCACTATGAGTCCTAAGGAAGTCCTTTTGCGGTAAAAACCAAGCTTGGCTCAAGTTGCCCTTTGCACATTGCTCTAAGTTGTTCAATGACACAATTAGGGAAACAATGCTCGTGTATTAACATAGGAAAGGGGATTCATTGATCGATGTATGCGACAAAGTATTCACAAGACAATTCCAGGCAAGTTATCACCACAACTACTAACAAGGAGACTAACTCCCTACTTAGAACCATAAAAGTACTCTCCCTTATTTCTTGTAGTGACGTTGACTAACGATAAATTTGAAACATTACAAGATTTAACGTGTTTCTTCCCTTCCAAATTGGGAATGACATAAAGGGGCTTGGAAATCTTACGTTAGTTTCCGTGCGATAAAAAAGCAAAACCTGTCAATTCCTTTCACAACATACGGCTTGAGGGTTTACTTTGATCCAAAAGGGATGACTATCTACATTTCAGTGAAAGGGGATCCACCATATTTTCATTTGTTACCAAGACTGTTTTCAGTAGTATCATCATTGTACATTGTTATAAATTTTCTTATGAAAATCATTAACTTCCTTTCCCTACTCCTTAGTTCTCTTTAAATGAGCACATTACCACTTAGTTGTTGCGCTATGCGTACTTGAAAGCACACAAACACCTGCTTTAGTTTCTAAAAGAATACGAGAGAAGAAAGGGGTGGGGAGAGGGGGTGTTAGCATGATTAGCATTGTAATTGTTTGGATCTTTTAACAAGGTATACAATGTTCGTGTGACCCACTTACTTCTATCTCCTTTGGTTAACTAATCTCTCTAAGATCCTAATTTACAAGGAAGCTCAGTTTACACATCCTATTAAGCACAATCCTCCCTATGTGTAGTACGAGCAACCTCCTAAGACGGTGCACAACTCAGATACCAATGACCATTTGACATTACTTTCATAATTATAAGCTTGGGTTGATTTCTTTAATTGAGCAAAGATTCAACTACACACTATGCATTACATACAATCATTAATGTTAAACGTTATTACATGACCTAACAATTATTATAGCAAAAGTTTAGTTTTAAACCTATAATGTTCTTTTCTACGTGGCAATATCATCTTTACACACATACCATTAGATCAAAAATATATTATTCCTTCACAACATTACGATGTCATCTTTATTTCCTTTATTCAAGTTACCATGATATTTTCTTACGATCATGTTAACACCTTTTTACTCTTCATGACTATCTATAGTTCATTTAGAAAGCATATTGCTAATCATTCAAGAATATCAGTCAACTATTTTACAACACCATACCATTACCATTTCCTCACAACATGAAATTGTAGCTCTCACTTGAATTAATACAACAATGATATTTCCATTAATCATTACCTAGATGAGGCCCCAATTTCAATAGCAACTACATACATTTCAATATAAACATGCAACTACAAAACAACATAATATTGCTACTTAATCCTTTTTTTTGCCCAGCTACCTACAGCCAAAAACACAGTCAGCCCTAGAAGTTGACATGGCAGTCTCCTACAATCTAACATATTTCACATGTGCATATTTTTCCATTCACAACGATGTCAAACACTTTGCACACAGTATAGAGAGGGTAAGAAATGCATTTGCAGTTTCATTTCATTTACAATCAAGAGAGAGAAGAGAGAGAAACACAATATTTCCCAAAAGCAAATTTCTTAATGCAAGTGACTACAAAAGGTTCCATACATTCATGTGAAGGTTTCCTAAGTTCTCTCAACAATTATTGAGTCATAAGAGGGTCCCACGATCATTTTCCATTTATTGTGGTGAATCTACAAAAGTGACAAATTTAGCCACAGTGGCTATGAAACTGCATTCGAAAACTCACGTCCAGGACTCAAACACACATTCAGTTAGTTCCCATTCACTCCCCTATATACAGAGAAACCCCCAGGTTCGACGGAACTCGTTTTTGGCAACCAAGGTTGAATCTACGCCTACCTTTCCAGAGCTGACTATCGTAAATGCGTCAGTTCGTTCTCGCTGCAGAACAAGTGGCTTACAAAACCCACTTACAAAAACTAGTTCCCAAAGTGGTTTTCTTGAAACTAAAGGTTGGTTATGATTGTCATGGTGAAACTCTAGAGGTATGTGGTGGTAGAAATCCGTTTCCCAACACAGATCCCTAAACCGCGAGCCAAAACCAAAACCAATTTCCAACTTTTGGTAGCTGTCCCAAGCTGCGAAAATAGCCAACTAGGCTCCTAAACGTGTGTCATTAATCAATCAAACGATCATCTAAAGTTGTTTTAAAGGTTGATGTGACATTCCATGTCACCAAGGAACATGGTCAAACCTTGACTTCTCCTGCTACGGGAGTTAGAGAGGTGTTTTGCATGTTGGTTTTAAAGCGACTTTCACTAACTTTTACAAGGGTGTGTAAGTGGAGTGTTTAAACAAAATCTCGTGTTCAACTCACAAATTTGGAGAATGTCATTACCAAATTTAGTCAATTAAGTTTCAACCAACCTCAACGGGATGTGGGATCACATTCAACACTATAGATGGTCATTTTAGTTTAGTGAAATCAATTTAAAATTCGACGAGTTGGCAACAAAAGCCAATTTTGTACAAATAACCATAGTTACTAGGTTCGACCGAATCTAGTTCGAGATCCATCCGACCCGCATTTTTAGAGGCAACCAAATATATCTGATCCGGTTCACCTTGTATTTTAAGACAAAAGACCTAAAAAAATTATAGTCAAAACCCTAAAAAAAAAAGCCTAAACCTAATCGTGCCATAAATGCTTATAAAAGCGATAACAAACAAGAAAATACAAAGAAAAACAATGACGTCTAGTTCGAGGGAAAAGTTTTATTCAGCTCAACATTTTTGTTGTTTGTGTTTAGCTCGGGTGGCGAAGGATTGGCATTTCCACCTGGTTCGACCCTACAAAGCTCACACAAACCAGGACACTAATTGTTTTTCACTAGTTTTCAACGTGGTTTTTTTCAAATTTCGCCACTTTTTGCATCTCCGGTTTGGCGCTACGGTGTTTGCCATTTTTGAGCTCACCATTGTGCTAGCAAACCCGATCGCAGCGGTAGTCGAAGGTAAAATCATTGTTCGCAGACTGGTCGCAGGAGGTAATCGAAGGCAAGATCGGTGTTCACAGGCACTGGATGGGAGTATAGTCGTGAAAGGTAAGTCTCATTACCTTAGGTTTTGTTTTTAGGTGTATGAAATATTAACTAGTTTTTATTTTTTTAATTGTTTTTTTTAATTTAAATGTTTATATGTTTATTAATATACATGTTAATAATGTATTATGAATATATTATGTTAATAAGGTGTTACGTTAACATAATATATTATTAACCTAATATATTAATAATGTTATTAACATGATATATTATGTTAATAATGTATAATGCTACTAATAAATTAATAATATGTTATTAACATATTATATTAGGTTTATTAACATAAAATATTATTCATAATATATTATGTTAATAATGTATTAATAATATATTATATATAACGTATTAATAATATGTATAATGTTAATAATATACTATATGAATAATACATTAATGTATAATGTATTATAATATATTGTTAATAATGTTAGTAACATATTATTAATATAATGTTAATAAGTAATAACTAAACATTAATATTTGGTTATTAACGTTAATAACCAAATATTATTGTTTAGTTATTACTTATAAACATTACATTAATAACACATTATTAACATTATTAACAATATGTTACTAACATTAATGTCGATGGGGTGGGAGTGGTGCAGTCAAGTCACACGGTTGTGTGTTGGTCCACCCGGTTTCAAATCCCCCGAGCCACGATCTCTCTCCCAGGAGGTGGTTTTACCGCAGGTTGCAGCAACTCTTAATTTGCTGCATGTGGCAGCACTTTGTTCCTGTTGTAGTGACAACATTTGCCTCTTCGCTACGATTCTGACACTCTTGGAAATGGCTTCACTCTCGATGTAGATGCAGCTCGTTGAAATCCTTGTTGAAATACGTTGCACTTCCAACACTCCAGAAATTGGCTTCACTCAATTATTGGATTCCTCGTTGAAATATGCTACACATGCATCACACCAGAATTTGCTTCGCTCGGGTTCCTTGAGATGGTTCCCATATTGTAACAAGGGGATGTGGGTCCTTCCCAAAAAACCATCAAATATTCACCCTTAATCAAAAATTATGTTAGAAGCATTATTAACAATATATTATGTATAATACATTAATAATACATATAACAAATTCTTTGTATTATGTATAGCTAATACATATAATGCATTAATTTAGATGAACTTGAAGAGTTAGAAGCCTTTGCACAATTCAGTTCGACCTTGATAAAGGCACTCAAGATCTGCCATTTGAGCCTAATACGACAAATACGCCATCTAAGACTAATATTCGTAAGCCTAAGCCATATTATAGACCATCTAAGCCTAATTCAATAAATGTGTCATATGAACCTAATACGACAGAGATACACGATCTAAACCTAATATATATTTTCGTAAGCCTACGCCATATTATAGGCCATCTGAGCCTAATACGCCAGATATGCCATCTAACACTAATACAAAAGCTATGCCATTTAAGACTAATATTCGTAAGCCTAATAAATATAAGTCATATTATAGATTGTATAAGCCTAAGACAATAGATACGCTAGATCGCACCATGTGTCATTTCATAATCCAAGTGGTTATTTTGGGGCCTTGGATTTTCTTAAAATGGATGAGTTCCAAAGAGAGGGAAACCAACATAAATCTTGGCAACAATGCTTTTAAATACACTTTTTTTTTGGAGAAGATCTTAACACAATTGTTCATGATCTTCATTTAGATAAATCGAGTTCCTCCGAACCGACGGGAATTTCAATTTCTAATTTTTTAGTTTCCTAACTCGTAAAATGTTTGGTTCATCGATACATCAACAAAATTATTCAAATTCAATTGGTTAATTCGGGAATTGTGATCCAAATCGATTTATTAATAGCAATAGGAATTATTATTTTGAATCGATACTAGAAGGTTTGACAGTTATCTTGGAAATTTCATTGTGAATGCGATCAAAACATTTTCTAGAAGGAATGGATGGATGGAAGAGTATCCGATCCATGCATTGCATATTTCCTCTTATGGAGGATAAATTCCCATATTCTAATTATATATCAGATACACGAGTACCCTACTCGATTCATCCGGAAATTTTGGTTCGAATTTTTGTCCATGAATCCAAGATGCTCCTTTGCATCTATTATGATCCATTATACATGAATGGAGAACTAGTTTTAGTGTAGAAAGCTTTGGTTCCACCAAGAGAAAATAGGAGGTTCTCCTGTTCTGTCGAATTCTTATGTATATGAGTTTTTGCTTGTTCCGTGAATGTCCTAGTTGAACGTATAAGTTCTCCAAACTAGGGTTTATATTTTCATAAATATTTGTGCAACTTAAGGATAAATTTTTTCATTGTACAATTTCTAATACATTTAGAAATCTATTCATTCCAATATAAATCATAGCTATTTGTTCTTCCATTGTCGAAGGATCTCGATTGAGATTGTTTGAGCAACTCGTAATCGTTGACCTCTTGCCAATTGATCTTGAGTGCCTTTATCAAGGTTAGAAGTGAATTGTGCAAAGGCTTCTAACTTTGCAAGTTGAGCTAAATTAATGTATTATATGTATTAGTTATACATAATACAATAATGTATTATATGTATTATTAATATAGTATATTATTAATAGCCCGTCCGGTTTACCCTAGCGGTGGGGAATGTGGGCTATATGTGGGAGGTCTCGAGGTCCATTCCCCGGCCGACCACCTCTATAGCTCGTCGTTACTCGGCTAGGCGCCTTCCAGTGGCTTAGTGCGCCGGTGGAGGAGGTGGTCTCTCGACGTGGTGCCAAGCCGGCTCGGTGTTCAATGTGACAGGGGTCGGGGTCAGGCACGAATCCTGTGTTCAATGTGACGAGGCATGTCTAGCATTGCGGCACGAGAGTTATCCCAAAACCACTTTTAGCCGATGGGGTGGGAGTGGTGTGGTCAAGTCACATGGTTGTGTGCTTGCCCACCCAGGTTCAAATCCCCCGAGGCACGATCCTCCTCGGAGGTGGTTTCGCCGCTGGAGGCGGCTTCTCTGCTCATGCTGACACTGGTGGTTACTCCTCGCTGCTGACGTTGGTGGCTCTCCTCTCACTGTTGATGCTGGTGGTTTCTCCTCTCGTTGTTGACACTTGCTTCTCCTCTCGCTTCTGACGTTGGTGGCTGCTCCGCTCACTGTTGATGCTCGCGCTACTGTCACTAGTGGTTGTTCCGCTTGCTGCTGATTCTGGTGGCTGCTCCTCTCGCTACTGACGCTGGTGGTTGTTCCTCTCGCTTCATTCACTGATAGTTGTCCCACTCGCTGTTGTCGTTGTCGTTGGTCGCTGCATCTTCACTATGGTTTCATGGTTGCTCCAATTGGGTTCCTAAATAGTGGTCCCCTTCATTATAACCAGGTTGTGGTTCCTCTCAAGAAAAATTCTCAATTGTACAAGGATGTGGGTCCTTTCAAACACCCTCAATCCAAAAAAAAAATAGAGTATATTATTAACATTACATGATGTTAATAAGTAATAACTAATCAATAATATTTAGTTATTAACTTATTAACATAACGTTAATAACTAAATATTATTGTTTAGTTATGAATTTATATACTTTTGTTTGTTTTTATCAAGGTCAAAAGCGAATTGTGCAAAGGCTTCTAACTTTGCAAGTTGAGCTAAATTAACGTATTGTATGTATTAGTTATACATAATACAATAATGTATTATATGTATTATTAATATAGTATATTATTAACATAATATATATTATTAATATGTTATACATAATATATTGTTAGTAATGTTAATAATGTTAGTAACATATTGTTAATAATGTATTATTAATATAATGTTAATAATTAATAACTAAACAATAATATTATTGTTTAGTTATGAGTTTAAATATATTGTTTATTTTTTAATTTAGAATGTTGATTTTTTTGTGAAAGTGATGGTCTTAATAATTAAATAATAATTACTAATTTATGCTATTTTTTATTTCGTATAATGTTTTAACATTTTCATTATAATGTAATAAAGTAAATATTGTTTTTAAAGTATGAATAATAAAATCAAAATTAAATGAAGTTTATTTATTTTTAGTTTATATATATTTGCAAAATCTTTACTTTAAAATGTTTATATATATGTTTTTATAGTTTTTATGTTCATTATAATTATAACCATATGTATTACAAACGTTAATTTTTTTGGCAGGGAGTCCCTATCAACAACACCATGGCAAGTCATGCGTTGGAGATGAAATACATTGTCCAACGAGACAACAATCCCAGAAATATGAAATGCACTCTATGTAATAGTAATATCACGAGAACTCTAACAAGGGTTCAATCCCATTATATTGGGGGTAAGTATGTGAAGATTTTCCCAATACAAAAGACCAAGAGAGGTATGCAGAATTCATTGCTCGAATTGAAGCAAATATGAATTGAAGACACTTGCAACACCGTCAACAACTTCAAAAAGGCTAAAATTCAATGTAGTTTGACCCAAATTAGCTCTTTAAGTAGCTTCGCTCCGTCAGCGTTTGCCCAAGAAAGCATAAGTGCACAGGGCATGTCTCAGGCTTCATTGAAATCAATGTGGAAGCCACATGAAAAGCATGAGATTGACAGATTGGTCGGTCGAATTTTTATGCAAATGTCATCCCTTTCAATGTTGTTTGAAATCCACATACAAAAGCTATGGTAGAGGGGATTGCAAATTTCGGAAAGGTTACACAATGCCATCTTTTGAATGCTTGAGAACTACTCTGTTGGAAGAGGAGGTGTCATCAATATCTAGTGAACTAGATAATATGAAAAGAATTGGAGAAAATCAGGGTGCACTGTAGTAAGTGATGGGTGGTCTGATACAAAACGAAGGCCCCTCCTAAACATTCTGACACAATGTCCAAAAGGTGCTATGTTTATCAAATCAATTGATACAAGCAAGGAGGTAAAGACTGCAAATTTCATTTTCAAATGCATTGAATCGATATTCTAGAAATTGGAGAAGAATATGTAGTCTAGGTTATTACAGATAATGCAGCAAATTGTAAAGCATGCAGGTGAACTTCTTATGGATAGGTTTCCTCATCTGTTTTGGACCCCATGTGCAACTCATGTTTTAGATCTTTTGCTTGAAGATCTAGCAAAGTTGGAGTGGGTAAATAGTGTTGTTAGAGAAGGGAAACAAATTTCCAAGTTCATACTTAATCACCGCTTGACCTTGAGCTTGTATCGCTCATTTGCAAAGCATGAACTTCTTTCCCCTATTGAAACAAGATTTGCATCTAATTTTATCACTTTGCAGAGGAGGTGGAGGAGAGGACAGCTATGAGAAAAGTTGTGGTGAGTGAAGAATGGGCACAATCTAAGCTTTCTAAGGAAAGCCTTGCAAAAGATGTTGAGAGAATCATCTTAGGAAGTTCATTTTGGGAGGGTGCTGAGAAGGCCTTAAAGGTGTTTGAGCCACTTGTCCAATTGTTGAGATTGGTTGATGGCATGAAACCTTGCATTAGCTTTGTGTATGAGGGCATGGAGCAAGCAAAGGAACAAATAAAAAAAGTACTTGCAGATGATGTTAAAGAAGTTCAACGAATATGGGACATTGTGGACATACGTTGGGACATGTTACATCGCCCTATCCATGCAGCGGGTGCTATTTAAATCCTAAGCTTATAGAGGTGGATCATGATGCAGATGAGGAGGTAAAGAACGGTGTATTGGAAACAATAAACAGGTTGGTTCGTGATGATGATGAGAAGGCTAAGGTGAGAAGGCAACTCACTATATTCAAGAACCAAGAGGGCATGTTTTCTCGTAAGGAGGCACAAGAAGACATCCATTGCATGGATCCCCATTTATGGTGGCAAACTTATGGGTCTTCTACTTGAGCTACAAAAACTTGTCGTGCATATCCATAGTCAATGTGTCTAGTGCTTCAGCATGTGAAAGAAATTGGAGTACACATGATTTGATCCACACCAACAAGAGGAATCGACTAGGAGCTAAAAAACTCTCAGATCTTGTGTTTGTCCACAACAATTTGTGTTTGCTTGAGAACAATCTTGCAAAAGAAGATGGTGATTCTCACCTTGGAGAACCATCCTTCAAAGAAATTCAGAAAATATTGATAGTGATGATGAACATGGATTAGATGATGGTGCTAGTGCTAGTTTTGATTTTGAAGAAGATTTTGATGTTGAAGCAGGTTTTGATGTTGCAAATGTTTGAAACTTTTAAGTTTCATTTCAGTATTGAGCTTAGGCTCTAAACCATGGCTCTCTTTTAATGTTATTAAAATTTCAAACTCTTATGCATTTCTCAATTCTACAAGCTTTAATTTTATGCTCATTATTTGGTAGATGGATATATTTTTGCATGTTTTACATGATTTATGTTATGTGCATGTATTTGTTTATATATATATATTACATATAATAATATATGTATATACATACGGAACGGATTTTCCAAAAAAATCGGGAACTCCGAATTTTTGAAATTTTCACCCTTCCGAACAGATTTGGATTTCCGAGCTCACGGTAACTATGCAAATAACACACCCCACCATTTTATTTTAAAATTTCAAAGTGACTATGAAGGAAAACAAAAAAGCGAAAATTATGCTAGAGGAGAGAGAAAACCATGCATTAAACGATGATGCAGGGTAAGAACGTCCTCGGGCGGGTCCTCACACACGCTCCACCGGACTCAAACTCTCTGAATCATTTTGTCACACAACTCCCATGCTTGTGTTTGATCCAAAGCATTTACTTGTAATTCATAAGACCGCATTTCTTCCAAGCATAATGTCAAACAATTTCCAAGCGTTGTGTATATTTCCCCATTTTGCATACATATCCACGAGTGCATTTAAAGGATAACACCCAAAAATATTCCATGCCCATTATAATTTATGGGCATCCATACCTATTGTAAAACTCTTATTTAGAGACAAAGCTACGAACACGCTTACAAGGGTTTCTTGTTAGACCAAATTGGTGCACCATGGCATTGATTTGTTCCAATGTCTTTGGAACAAATCTACACGATTTTTAAGCCAATAATTCAGTAGAATAATATATTGTCCGGTAAGTGTTCCCCTTACTTCAGAGGAGAAACTTGCAATAAAAATAGGGGCACTAATTAATGCAATCCCAACACCCAACCCCACTAGGAGTCATCCACCTATCAGAACATATGGATCTGGTGCAACCATGGTAATGGATCCAATAATAATTGTTACACCTAGCACCAACGCCATGTCCTTGGCACCTTTGGCTCATCTCTTTATTTTCCTAGCTCCTTTCTTCTTCCTCCGTTAATAATTTTGGGGGATTCATGCTTTCTGAATCAATAGACACAGACCATTTCCTGTGATTATTAACACCATTTATTTGAGTATTTTGTTTAGGCATAGGCAGAAACCTCTTTTAGGGCTGTGGATTCTGTAGTGTGCACAAAACCTCAAAATCCCTTGTGTTGATTGAAAGCTCCCTAAATGGAAAAGGCCGAGAGAATGCTAGCAAAGGTTGTGGAATTTGGTCTTTACTCCTACCAATTGCATTTGCTTCAAAGTTTCTGATACATTTTCAACGAACCCATTTTGTGTAGATCCAACAATCACTGGTGTCCACGTGGCCACATTGTTTTGAAACATTTTGTCGAACAGTTCACGTGCCTTGTCTATACATCCACATGTTGTGTACAAGTCTAACAGAGCACTTGCAACTACAACATATGGCAGAAGTCCCATCCCCCGTTTCACAATTCCTATTTTAACACAGGCTAGGCATATGTTAGCAGGGTTGAAAGACCAGATTTCCAACGCCTTTAACAACCTCTTTGGGTGAAATTTGTTATCTACACGTTTGGAAACAAGGCTCCGTGTTGGGTACAAGCTGGAGGCACGGCAGGGACGAAGAATGTTGCCATGTCTATGAGTATGCTTGTAAAGGTGAACCGGACAGACTTGGACGCCTGTCCCTAGCATTTTGCCACCAAACTCTTCCCAACATGTCCCCCAACATGTTTTATTGGGATTCCAAACTAGATTCAAAGCTCAAACTCTCCTCCCTACCAACCATATTCGCTACACTCAAGGACCACATTCCAAGGACATTTCTGTTTTGGCACATGGCAGCTGAGTACAGTGTCCGCCACTCACCAAAAGTAATTATGCATCCCACCAAGTCATATTTTCCCAGAAAAGATATTCATTTATTTTGACATTACATTTTATCATCTTGATCCATTAATATACTTATTATTATCATTTTACCTTTGTGAACTGGAACGACCGTCGATGCAACGCCCAAGAGCGGAATTTAGACACTCGACACACAAGGTGACATCCAAACATCGACCGAGCATGGTAGGACATTTACAAGCTTAATTAACATTTGAGGAAAGCTCCGACCGTTATTCAAAACCACCCCAAAGTGCGACCAGACTCCGAAAACCGTGACTAACGCCTAGTGAGAATTTTTAATTTTTAATTACCGTTCAACCACCAAAATTTACGGTGGTTGATTCAGTTACTTTGAGCATAGAATCCGCAATGATGCCGCAACAAATTGATGACCATAGAAAGAGCTCGTTGACTAGGTGTAGTGGGATGAAGCACCACAATTATGGTAACACCAAAAATGGGCTAATAATGTTTTTACTTGTCAAGAAAACTTTGACCTCCTACATTAATCATCAATGGGAGGGGTGGGTCGCACCAACAATTGAGCCCTATCACAGAGTCCCTATCCCTGGCCCTAGCCATGCATTAGGAGCCTTTAGACATACATAGAACACCATAACAAGCTACAAGTCTAAATGACCACAGATATAGTACCTCATTGAGCATAGCAATCAACACATCCTCCATTTTTATTTGTAGGTCACCCACTACCCATTCGTCGCCTACAAACATATTCATCAAATGTAATGTGTTTGTTGTATGACAGAGATCTTGTTCAAACCTAGAAACCCAACCTCTAGGTTTCTGCCAGATCATCATTAAGGTTATTTTCCAACTTCCAGGTGTCAAAGACAGATAATCTCTAGTTTTATACAAATTCATCATTCCTATTTAAAAGGCAATGAGCTTGTCAACCATAACCAGCTATGGTTTGAAATGAAAACTAAACTATATATATATATATATATATATATAGGGAATCCAATCCATTCAACCCTTAAGCGGCAATTCAAGCCTCACTATTAGTGAATATATTTTGCTTTAGGTTATCACTTGTATGTCAAATTCAAATATCATATGGTACAATAGTAGGGGCGGCAGGAATATGTCTAACATCAGTCAAATTCAGTGAAATGTCAAGAGGAGTGGTTATTGACCATCCACTCATCCTTAGGTGTCTCCATCCATAATTAGTGAGTCAAAACCCCTCCTAAACATGATACAATCATTGAGCCAAAGTAGGGATTATTCTACCATCACACTAGGTAAGCAACCCTCCTATATTTGTTGTTATATCTTACTTTTATTGTTTTGCATAGGAAGTTTTTCTTTGTTCATTGTTGCTAACCAGCAGCTGCTTAGCAAAACCATTTTTCCCTTGAGCCTGTTTCACATGCATCATCTAATCTACCCTAGGTATCCTAGATTGCCTAAGAAAGGACACTTTCTAAAGTCATAATACCCTGAAATACCAATCTAGGATAGATGGATGAAACAATTTTGGTGAGTCTTATGAATATCTCCACAAATTAGATCTTCGAGATTTCCGTGTCAAAATTATAGTTGCGTTAACTAGAAACAACAGTGTTTTGTCTCCATAAATTACTCAGTCCACTAAACTAAGACCACATCTTGAGACTAATTTGACTTCTATATCTAAAAGCACATCATTGAGAAATTCCTATTTCAATGAAAGATGATTAAAAATAGGAAACTAGATGTAGATGAAGTAATGCAATGAACTCTTGGGAGACTCGGTGATACATGACCCATCACAAACATGCCAGCTCAACCACTACAATAGGAAAAGAACCACAACAATCATAAACCACCAAAGGAGAATATTAACACGGAACGAAATCCCATCATAAATATATCCCCCTAAGTGTACAGCTTATACATTATGAAATATCACACCGATAACAATGGCAAGCACAGCGGGTTCACTTCTAAGGTTAATGCCACTTACATTCTTTGCAACTCCATGTCTCGTCGTGGATGCACATGGCACTACCACTATATTATAACCCTATGAGCATGTGAAGGTTTTCCTTAAAGCCTTTGTGCCCCTTGCCTGCAGGTAAAAGTGAAATGATGTGACATGCAAGACATGATGGGTTCACGTCAACCCAAACACTAGGCTTGTTCATGGACCTCTAATTGGATCCCCACTACCTTTATATGAAATTAGCATCTATCAAACATGCATAAAATTTATCAAATAACTCAGACCAAAAACCATCTACTATGCATGCATACAATATTAAAGTTAAAACCATGAAGACTCTGTGTAGGGTCCTATACAAAATTGGCATAACATTCAAACGTAGAAAGTCAAGCTCATTACTTTGAGCAATAGGGGATATTCACACATCACAAGGGTTGTTTGTCTAAAAGAAACACCAAGGCCAATCACCAGCTGGAATTTGGAAATCACTTCCTCGTGTGACTGGCACAACGTGTTATTGATCTACATCTCTGAGACCGTACGAAGAGTGCAAGAGGACCGAGAGAGAATTGAAGCAAAATAGAACAAAACAGAATGTGCAATGTAAAGAGATGAAATTGAGTGTTAAGAACTGTAATTGCATTATCCTAAATGAAAGAATCTGTTTTCTTCTAATTAATTATGTGAGTTATGGTTACCTCTAGTATGGTACACAGAAAACCATACAAAGATCATAAATGTATGAGCTCTCCGTTGATCTAAATTGGAAATGAACTATGAGAACTACTCTGAACTAGATATAAGAATGGTTGGTGATTTGAAAATCTCAACTCCCAACTGTTACATAAATATGTAACTGTTGTGCTACTAGAAACATGACACCATGTTTCCGATCCACACAAATAGTACCTTGGCAAAAATGGAACAAAAGGCATGACAACAAAATTAGTGTCATTCAGCTCATGTGCAAGGCTAAAGTTGGCAAAAGTCAAGTGGTCAATTGTTAGCTCAGGCAACTGCTGATTCATTAGGTGCTGGTGCCAATGATGGAAGCTGAGTGCATATAGTTGGCGCGCAGATTTGGCACAAAGTTGGTCTTGTCACAGCACTGGAGTTGGCATGGTTGTCAGAAGTATAAATTCTTGGCACAAGAACTCTTGTCACAATGTGTGCAATGCTCAAAATGGTGTGAAGAGCATAAGGGTGAACTTTGATGCAAGAGTTCATGAGAAGTGTCATGCAACATATTGGTGAAAACAATGTCAACCTGAAGATTGGTGAAGACACCATCACCAATGTTAACTTAGAAAACCCCAAAGATGTTGAAGCCATTGTTAAAGGTGTGCAAAACGGTAATGATGAACTTGATGACTGGCACAAGCCCCAACAGCAAATGCAAGCTGGTGAATGGCACAAGCCCTGACAGCAAAAGCAACCCAGAAATCAGCACAACCAATGAAGAGAGTTTTGAAATTTTGTGAACTAGCCAAAATTGCACTTGTTCCCCGATCAATCATAACCTCCTCTGAGATACAAGTGCTTTCACTTTTGACCGATTCCCCTCTCCAACAATATCAGCCTAGTGATACCTGGTCTTATAATATATGGCTTGTGATAAGACATTAAACATCCTGGTTGATTTGGAGAGCATTATGTGTCCAATGCAATATGTACTATCAATGTCTTTTTAAGCTCATAGTGGGTACCCTATTTATTTGTCTTTATTATGAATATGTTTTCTAATTGTGTTTATTGAACTCCTTGTTTGATGTTTATGCCTAATGCAATTTGAGCTCTTTTCCATAGTTTGCTTTTTGAGTTGTAAGCTCTACTGTACTTTTTTTTTTAATAAAAATCAAGAGGAAATGTGTGGGACTTATGCTGCAAACCAATGTTGTGACATTCTAGAGCAGACGAATAGTTCTCATGATATATCAGACTAGTCTAATCAGTTGGGTGAACATATCTAGAAAGGGAATCTTTTGATTTTAAGATCAAGTCTTGATATTTTACAAGGAATGACTTCTATTGAGGTTAATCTAGAAGCTATCTCGTACCAACAAAACTAATAACTCAACCAGGCTCACAAAACTTTCTTTTCAACATTCTGGTCCTTTGGTGATCCTTAGAAAGTTTCTCAACATAATTCAGTCAATCAAATCCTATGAATCCTAAAGCACAAGACGACAATGTAAAAAGGAAAAAAATGACAACATAAAAAGTGAAATTATGCCAATCACTAAGACAGAAGGATCCAGAAATATGGTCTACCTCTTCCAAAAGTCATCTGTGAGTAGGGTAAAAATCCTTGTAAGGAGTGAAAACGCACTAGAAGACCTCCCCTGTTTGCTCTATCAACTTTCCCTTCATATATTTCGCCACTTTTTTATATCTCTCTGCTTTCTTCCAATCAGCAACATTCTAATTCTTCACAAAATACAAATATCAGCTCCTCCAACATCCTGCGGAATGTTGATTTATTTATAGGTAGTCATGCAAGAAATTCAAATCATGCATAGAAAAGGATACATGATATGAGCTCCTTCCCTTTACTGTCAAGGAGTACACTATTATTGTCTGTCACTCTATATGAACGTCAAATTGAAATACTGTTTCAACATTAAATAACATTTTTTGGAGAAAATTTTGATATGAAAAAAATGGAACTTTTTACTATTGAGAAAGTGCAACATAAATTCCTAACATTCTGTGTTGGTCACTTAACCATGTTCAGTGTTATTTCCTAGCACCTCCTCTTTAAACAGAACGGAATGAAGGGCTAATTTTAATACTTAAGTTTTGTTTTGGAAATGAGAGATACGGACATGGCCATATAGAAAATCTAGAAAGGGGCCCATACCATATATAAATAGGGGCAGAAAGCAGTCGTTGTGAGCCCCTATAGTTCTATGTATGGCGGGTTAGAGGTTCTAGCGGATTTTAATTTAAACAGAAGGTATTGACTTCGAGGGGGCAACCTCCAAAACCTTACAATACGAACAAAATACATAATATGATGCTCAAATACTAACCACTACATTTTATATATACCCTACTTAAGCTATGGTATCACTTGCAATGAAAGTACTTAGGTATACAGAATCACAACAATGACAACAATATGAATATCAATAACAATATCAGTTCCTCGCACTAATAAGATGAAAACAAAGCAATTCCACACAATATGATTGAGAATTAAGCACAATAGAAGAAATATATGACTGAGCCACTCCGGGGAACCTCCACAACCTTACAATAAGAATAGAGTACACAATATAATGTTCAAATACTAACCACTACATCCTATATATACCCTACTTAGACTATGGTTACTCCACAGGCCAACCCTACTACCAATATGAAGACAAGGTTACGATTTGACTAAATAAAAGGTTATGTTAGCCACAAGTCCATTGCACATATCCCAATACACACTATAGGTTAAGGGCATAATGTAGACACTCAAAAATGCACCTTATGCATAAGGTCTCAGCTAAAAATACAAAAACATCATAAAACCATAATAATCCCTAAAAATTAAATATTCCCACAAACACCTAAAAATAAAAAATAAGGTTGATTTAAGACATGTCATCCTCACTTATCCTCATCTACTCTCATTTATTCATCCTTACCCACTCACATTTAATTTAAACCACCCCACCTACACATTCACATCCCATCCCCAATGCACAATTGACCCTTATCATCTCACCTCTCTATGCACATTGCACTCATATCCATCACAATCCTCTATGCACCCTAAAACTATAAAATCATATTCACCCCCTCCTTTCATCCCTCTTGGTTTCTTTCATAATTTTGGTTATTGCTTGCATATACTTTATTTGCAGGTTTTGCCAAAGGAAAAGGAAGACATCTTGGACACCCAAAGTTTGTTGTACAATCAAATTCCAGATTTTCAATAGTGCTATCAATCGCACGTGTGACTAGCTTGCAACTGCTCTGTAATTTTCAGTTATCGCGCTGACTGCGACAAGCTCCAAATCAGCCAGACACTATAAACAATCATCCACAATAAAACCCTGCAACACGGCTTGGTCCCCTTGGGGCCCCAAACAAGTATATCATTTCATTTCAACGTATCATTTGTCCTTTGTATGTCTTACATGTTTTCATCATCAACCTTGAAAAGGCTAGGAATTTAACTGATGCAGATCCCTTAACCACCAAAAATAACTTAAAAAATTCAATTGTTTCCATGCAAATTTAGAATCAAATCTTGGAAGTTTAGCTCGCTTTATTCAATGAAAGAACCTATGATTGTTCTTCACATTTTCAATGGTGGCAGCTTAAACCCATTTTATTTAGTAACATTGATTTCAGATTTGATAATATGTCCACTAACACATTGCAAGGTGAACCAAATCTAGGCATGCACGTAACACGAATGACGCCATCATATGAACATGCAAGTATAGTGACAAATAAACATTGTTATGATCATAACACACCCCTACTTTGTCAACAAGGTAGGGGACCCACTTGAAATTTCGATAAGTAACTCTTAGGGAAGTTGGATGTTAAATCAAATGAAATCTGAGATACAAAATTCAAGCTTTGTTTTTGTGTCATCTTTCCTTGATTGTTGAACCATGTTGAATTGGTGGTGGTTGTTGATGTCACATGGCATTGATGGCAAAGGAGTATTGAAAGAGCATATAGGTCAAGTAGTTATCAATGGTGCTCAATGTTTCAAGTTGGTTTCTGGAGGCTTCAAGTTGGTTTCAGGGTGCTACAAGCTCAAACAGTGAGGTGGTTGTTCACTAAAGGCAAAGTACGGGTTAGCTTATTGGTCTCGGATAGTCTACAGGTCAGTAATGATGTTGTAAGCATGGGCAAGAGCTCTTACAGTGTTTTAGGTCATCTGGTGGAAGTTGCAGTTGAAATTGGCCCATTTAGGCATGTTTCTAGAGCCTGATGAGGTGTGAGAGGTTGGTACAAGTCATGGAAAGGTCATATAAGCATGAGAGCAGCCTAGGAATGTTGTCTAGGGCATGTGTGAGCATCAGAAAGGTGTATTTTAGCTCCTGGAGGCAGATTTCAAAATTTCACCAAAGTTGGCCTTGAGAACTGGTAGTGTAGTCTGATGCAAATGAAATAGGATAGAAGAGTACAGGCATATTTATGACAAATAAGCTCATGGATTATGTAGAGGGGTGAGTTGTGGTGCTTCATGACAAATTTCATCAAGTTTTGAGATGGTATGTGAAAGTTATGTTAGTTTTTCTAAAACTGGTTCTTTGAGAAGTGCAAAATAAGCAGTCTGTCTTCTTAGCACCCAAGCAAAAATATGAAGACTCCTTCGATAAATCATAGAAGAACTTTTTGGAGAGGATTCCAAGCCTGAAGTGTGGCAAAAAGTTTGAGGCAATTTGGATAAGTATCAAAGAAGATATGAGCATTTTACTGAAAGGTTATTTCTCCTTTCAGGTATGTTTCTTGAAGTATTGTGTAAGATGAATGTTTCTTGTTTCCTGTCAAGCTTGTCAAGAAAATTCAACTGCTCAAACCTAAGTAGTGCTTTCTTCATGACATAATGATGACATGTGTGAACCTCAAAGCACATTTCTTCAAGCCAATTCATCTCAATCCTTGCAAGGGTAGTCTTATAAGATCATGCAACTGTAAGGCATAATAAGGTCACAATGCTCATAGTTGGTGCTTGAAATTGATAAGTGGATCCAGCTCTCTTCCAAAGGTCGGTATTAAGTTGATAAAGCACTGAATAGGTTTTTGGGGTAAGCATCAACGAACAAAACTCTTACCTACACACTTTCCTGTCATACCTTGCCAAGAAAATCCTGCTCAAGGGTATGTTTGAAGGGCCTATTAATGAAATTTCTCCTCAAGTCTTTGTACAGGATCATTATATACTCTTGAAGTCTAATTGACAAGGTTAAGAACTCACATATGCAATCCAAGACAAAGAAGAAAGAGGTTGTTTGTGTGCATTTGTTGACAGTCACAATGATGAGCTGGATGAAAATTTCATTCATACTAGGAATGAATTATTGGTCTTCAAATGTGGTGTCAGTGGTTCTAAGGAGATTAAGAGCACCTTATTGATCCCTCGGGTCAAACCAAATCTCAACATGATATCTAAAGTTCTTCTCTGTGTTCAGTATGAGATACCCTGTCAGTCTAGTGAAGTAACTGTGTTTAATGTTTTGAAGTTCTGGAAATAAATTGACATGTTTCAAGGTGGTGGAATGATTGGAAAAGGTATAGGGATCCTTGACAAAGCTACAGAAATTGAAATTTTCAGATTTCAATAAGAATTGAGCATGAAATCAAAATTTGAAGCTTCTCGGGCTCTCACAGCATTACAAACCCTGGGCCTAGGGTTTGTAAAGGAAATTTGTTCGAAACTTGAATGTTCTCCAACGAAAAATCATAGAATTTGGTAGATATCTCTGTCTGGGCTATACGAGTTGGATGCAAAAACAATGAATTGATTTTATCAAAAATTGAGTGAGAATTTTGTATCAGTTTGCTTGGAAACTCATGTAACAGGGTGCGGAGCTGCTATTTGGTGTTCTAATCACAAAGTCCTGTGCAAAATCAAACTAGAAGCTCCTTGAAAGTGTGCCAAAAGACTATACATGTTCTAAACAGTCTAGAAGTGCCTTTGCACTATCTTGAAAGTTAAATTTTTGTGACAGTAACCTTGAAGTTAACACTCGTCACTTGAAGAACCAGTAAATATTTCTAAAGTGCAAATTTCTTTGAGTAGGGTGATCCAAGGTTTCTTGTAAAGCACTTAAGAGCAAAGGATAGTATCAAGCAACACAATGAATTGTTTGTCTTGATATGAAAGCCTGAAAAGTTGCGACAGTATGAAGTATGTAGTTCTAAACAGTTGATAAGATGATGTTTGAACTTTCATGGAAGGTGTAGAGGCTTAAGACCAGACAGGTTGATTTGAATGAAACCTAGGTGAAGCTCAAAAGGCTTTAGTAGTTAAAAATTTGCTAGTCTCCTTCTTGACTCGAACCAAGAAGATGAAAAGACATTGTTGTCTCTTTCAAGCAAGTTGAATATGTCCAAAAGACTTTGAACTGAAATTGGAAGAAGTTGAAAGGTCAGGTAGCCAAATGGACAAAATGGCCAATTCGAAGGAGTGAGATGTGTGGTAAGACGGGGATTAAGAATGAGAAGTTGAAAAAGCATTAAGGGGGATGTAATTGTATGAGAGATAAATTTTTGCAGATGTATATATATTCAAATATGCAAGGTATGGATAGGTGCTAACTGTGAATGCAAAGTGTTCTTGAAAAACAAAGATGTGTGTTCTTGTTTGATGGTACAGTTGGTAAAATAACAGTGTAGAAGAGAAGAACTGTGAATAGAGAATAGAGTACAAAGTGTGTGTGAAAAGAACCAAGTCAAGAAGAATAAACAAAACAGATTATCAAGCAAATATCAGTAAGAACATATGATAGGGGGCAGTAATAGAAAGCAAAGATCCTATGAATTGTGTCTAAAGGACAGGTAAATCATTGTAAACGTTGTTTTGACAAAAATTACAGTACATAGTGAGCTAATGAGGTAGTTCGTCTAAATTGTGTCATGAGCAACAGAGTGTGATCAGGTTTCTGAATTGTCTAATCAAGTAGAAGCAGAGTCTACTTCAAGATATCAAAAAGTAGGTAAGAGGTGAATGGCATGTTAAAATGTTGATGAAGTTGTAGGAGAAGTAAGAAAGTCATGTTGCAAATTTAGGATCATAATCAGATGTTTAGCATCCAAGATGAAGAGTGATCACATAGTGTATTCAAACTGAGTTGCAGCTCAGTATAATCAGGGAGTTGTTGCTTCCTTACAGGTGGTAGCTTGTAGAAGGTCAATGGTTGCTGACTAAATCACTTAGGAGTTGTTGCTTCCAACATCAAGTTGTAGCTTGAGTGTATTCTTGGGGTTGTAGCCTCAAAAGTTGAGTTGCAGCTCAACTTGAAATCATTGTAACACATAGGACAAATTGTCCAAAGCTAGTTCTTTGATTTCTGTGGGTTTTCTCCCTTTTTGGGTTTCCCACCTAAACCATTGTGTATTGTCTCTCTTTCAGTTGCTTGTGCATGATTTCATATGTTTTTCTTAACTAGTTTTGTGAAGTAGAAATATCTGGAAAGTTTTATAAGACACTGATTCACCCCCTCTCTCAGTGTCCAAATTTCCAACATCCTTGCTTAATCAGTAAAAATTGTGTTTTTATGAATATATTTTAGTGTCTTTGATATGCACGGATGATGCAAAATTAAGGATGCAAAGTTGAAGTTTTTAAGCTCAAACAAGTTGAAGAAACATGCAAGGACGTGCATATGCCTTGAATTTACATTATAAAGAGAACGTCAACTTTAATCGACAGAAGTTCTACATTGACAAACTTATAATGCATCAATTCATTACAAGTGGCGACGATCGGTTCTACGGAAGATTTGCGAGCTATGTCCAAGGTTCTAAGTTTCATATAAAACATTTGCATTGATGCTTACTTTGTAATGTCCCTTTTTGGGGGAACTCAAGAAATGACCCAAAGCTGAAGATAAACAACACTTTTCAGATTTTTAGTGAGTTGTTAGTGACTAAAATAAATGTATAAAAACCTTAACTGCTGTCAGCCAACACCCTTCTAGGGCAGCGACTTGTTTTGGGGTTTCACACCCACTTTTATGCCTTCAAACCCCTTTAAATCAGCTTCACTCAAATTTCTAAAATTATGATATATCCTCAACAATCATATAATGCAAGAAATCTGATTTTTAATGCCCTAGATATGGAGATATGAATTTCAACAAACCCTTGTCTGCAACGTTATTTTAAAAATTCATAACTCAACTTAGGAAGCACCAAAAATCATGAAACTTAAGACATTGGCTTTATAAATTATAAGAATAAGTTGGTAATTTCATATTTATCAAAATAGTATCACACATACCAAAAAACCACTTCAATATAGGCCGCTCCACTTGAAATAAATATAATTTTACATCAAAAAGACCCCCAATGCAAAAGAAAGATCCTTTATTACTTTTCCAACCAGCTTCCACAATCAAAACCATGTGAAGGGTTTTCGTCCTTCACGAGTTTTCCAACCAAGGGTTTTCGTCCTTCAAAGAGATCCTCAACCCAAGGGGTATCGTCCTTGAGAGAGAGAGAGAGAGAAAAGGACTTTCACCAAAATAAGAAGAATCACCAACACATGAATCATTAATGCCCAAGCGACCTCCTTAAATAGCCATAAGGAGTGCTTAAACAAATATAAACATCATGGCCGACCCCTTAAGAAGGTGCTTTTAAATATTATATAGGTATTTGGAGCCTACATGCCCAAAATACCTTTATTTCTAAACTACTTAAGGTTCACTATTGGAGCATAGTGCTTCCAATAGGATAAATGATAATAAATGAAAATACTATCTAAGCAATAATAGAATTCTAGATTTCCCCTTGTTTTTCTCCTTAGACCCACGGGGAAAGAATGGGTTAAGGCCTTCAGAATTTAGCCTCCAAAAAGGGACATGACACTTACCAAGTGTTATTCATTAGTTTTAAGCAAAGACTACACATTGGCTCTAAGTTCGATGACATACGTTTCCCATTTGAAGAACACCCTAATGGTCGCCAAGTGTCACATATCGGGCCCATGCATTATTATGGGGATAGCACACAAACCGAGATTTCAATCAAACTGCTTAGAGAGGTTATAACGATGTTGGACAAGTGTCATTCATTGGCGAAGGCTAACTAACAGGGGTTCAACAAACAAGAACACACCGATGGCCGCCACGTGCCATGCATCTGTGTCTTTTCAAAGACAAGCTCGGACCATGAAAACTATGTCAAATGCTCGCACCGATTACAGACAACTATCGCACATCGGTAGAAACTAAAGGCAACAATAGATGGACAACTCGAGTAAAACTTCAAATCAAAAGGCCAAATCATTCAATTCAAAAGCCTTAAGTCTCACTTGGTCATTAATAAGCTTAATGGTGCACAAATTAGTTGTGTATCGGAAAAGACTTGAGACAACTATAGTTAAGTCACATCTCCATTTGAAAGAGCTATTATTAAAACTTGCACTTGCACAAAGTTGTCATCGAGCGAAGAAGATTGGTTTTATGAAAGATTTAGCAAGAAATTGGAGCAGAGTTCAAGCACGAACAAGTTTGTCGGTTCAATCAATCAAGGGATTAGAAGAGAAGACAGAGCACAATGGCATCCAAAGCAGAGGTTTCCGCTTCATCTTCTTCACAAGCACAGGAAATCAAGGAACCTCTCTTTACCAGGGCTCTCTCAACTAATGTACCAAATTGGAGCCAAGTTTTTATGGGAAGTACAAAACTGTGACAGTTCATTCAAGAGAGGGATCACAGTTGCCATGGTTTTATTAAACAAGCTCTATGGGGCAGAAAAAGATGATCATGTCAATCAAGTTTGGGTTCCCCTCACCGAGTATGATCATGCGAGGAAAGAAACCTAACTTTGGTGAATTATTGGAGTTTTGGATTGTGTTGGGAGATGGCAGCTGCAAGCAAGAATTTTAATATGTTGTCTTATTTGGTGGACCTATTTTGTGTTTTCTTGAATTTTTACACCATTTCCAAATTGGGTACCTACACTTCCTATTTCAGTAGATGTTGCTTTTGTTAAACTATACAACCACAATCATGAGCCAAATATTGGGAATATTTTTGACATATTCTATCCTATTGTCCATTATGCCACCCATGGAGTAGGAAGGCCTAGAATCCTTCCCAAACTAAGAGAGTTAATCAAGAAGGTGGGGGCCTATTGGTATTATAAGGAGTTCATTGTGATCAAAATAGAAGGTTCTCTAACCGCTCCTTGCCAACTACCTAGGCATGTGCCTGAAAGATTAACAGCCATAGAAGTGGCTCATCAATATGAGAAAGGGATAGGTGGTTGGTGCAAGAACAGGAATCAAAATCCATTGCCACCTCTTCCCTTTAACATTGGCAAGTATAGGTTTATTAAATATCCATCTATTCAGAATTTTACAAGGCAACATTGGTCTTATGATTATCTTCATCCTGATATCCTACGGAAGTGGGATTCTAATGCTTATGTAAGGGCCCACATAAACCAAATGAGCAGCAGGTATCCTAAGCCTTACATTCATGTATATGGATGGAGACACATAAATATCACATAAACCTCGAGTCTGTGGAGGAAGTCATAGGCAAACTAAAAGCAGCGGGATTGATGCCGATTGCTCCACCAGTTCAAATCGCTCACAATTCACTGAATGCTACGAACAGGGATCTTCAAGAAGTATTCTTCAAGTTCTTCCTCCTCCCCCTAAATCCACAAAATCAGCTCAAGTACCAAGAGAGGTTTCTGCCTCTATTCAGATAAGTCAAGCTAGCCCTAGACCCAAATGGCATCATTGTCATCAAGACAAATTCTTCGTACAATAAGACAAGCTAGTGGAGGGGTGACTATTTCAAGCAAAGAAAAAGCCACTGCAGGTAGATGTGGCATCAACGATTCAACATTTGGTAGGATCACTTCCTCCTCCAATATAGTCAGATGTATCTGCTATATCTATAACCGTGGTGAGTACTAATGAACCCTTTTTAGTTGTGAGTGCCACTTTGAATGTAAGTACTAATTTAATGTCAACCATGTTGGTTTCCTCTCCTCCTTTCACTCCTATTGTTATCTCACCACCAAATTCTCCCACTGTTGTTTCCATTCCTCTTGTCATCCCTTTCATTCCCACCATTGACCTCGTATCATCCTCATTTTCTCCCATTGTTACTACTTCTTCTACTCCTCTCTCATCTCCCCTAGTTTCCTCTACCATCCCCACTCCTTCCACATTGTCACCACCATCCACCACGATGCCAACAACTATGACAGTCCCAATAATGGCTACTACACCGCCCATCTCTTTCATGGAGATGATGATTTTGAAGGGACTAAACATTGTCGTGCCATTACCATCAATGCCTTCATTTATCACAGGATCAACTGTTAATCTTGGTTCAAGTTTACCACCAGCACCAAGATTACCTCCACCCAGGTTTACCATCCCAACAATGAGTGGGATTTCAATACAGATCCCAATGGGTCATCCCACTGGACAAAGTAGGCAACAAAGTCAAGGTGCAATTCTTAGGGGTCATCTCATATGACAATTGTCAACTAAACCTTGTACTGTATTGATTCCTCCAGCTCCCACAACTACCTCATCATATGTTATTGATACAGTAATGATATCATCTACAACCACAGAGATCGCAAGGCTCACAAAAGAGCAAGCACAACTTGCTAAATAGTAATGGCACGAAGGAAAATAAATTACAAAAGGTGACCACAAGTAGAATCAAGGCTCAAGGGTAGGATATATTGTTGAAAAATGAGGACATAATGAGCATGTCAAGGAAAAGAGGTAAAGAAGGAGAACCAACCATTGACCTATTCAATATACCAGAAGCCTCACTGAATATGGCTACAGGGGTCATAAGGGAAGCAAAACAGGATGCAATGGCAGTTCGATCACAAATCAGTTTACCTCCAAATCTCAGGACAAAGGTATATCATGCCTTAAAGGATTTATTTGTTAACTTCAAAGACATTTCCAATGTCAATGACAAGGCAGAGATAGTGAAGTCAAAACTGGACAACTTGAAACAAGAGGTCGTGCAACTTAAAGCCAAGATTACAGTCGTAGCAGAGATAGTGAAGAGCAATCTATTGCCAAATTTGCCACTTGTCTGTTAATGGCATGATCATTATTGAGAACAAATTGACAAAGGCCAAAACAGAGTTGACAGAAGCTTCCAGCCATTTGGCAACCACATACAAACATTTAGACATGTTTTATGTCAACCTTGTTTCATTATTTGTTAATGTTAGGTTAATGCAACTTTTGGATGTAACTGGCAAGATTTTATCAATAGAACAATTTGACAACTCCTTACTTCAGTTCATGTCTTTATTTGACCAACAGACACAAAGCCCTCTCTTAACAAACAATATTGGAATGCACGAGTTTATCCTCGCCATATCCAAAGAAAAACAAGGAACCATGCAAACCACTTATCATAAATACCCAAGCAGTGGAGGCCAATTATAGACTAGGCCAGTAAGCTCAGAGTATCAGTTTGCACTCTGGGTAAGGTACAAAGGTCACATGCAAGCAAAGGCGGCTAATTTTATATTTTGAAGGATCTATTGTTCTCTCTCTATACATGCAAGGTCCACCTAATTATGATGATTCAAATTGAGTGGTTAATTTAAGCAGAGTAGTCTATAATTAGGCTAAGATTTTGTAAATATGAGAGTTTATTCTCACTTATAGCTTTTCAAGCTTTAGATAGTTGCAGTTAATTATAGCTTAGTTGCAATTTAGTTTCTTTTATTGGAAGCTCCAAAAATAGACACCGAAAAAGAGGTTGTGTCCCATGGCTCTACAAAAGCACAATATTGTATTGTAAATTGACATTTGGACACTATAAAATTAATGCAAGGAAATATTTTGGAGCTTCAAATTGGTTTTGTGAGTTCTTTTGTCTTTAATTGTTAATTCATGTCTTGATGCCTAGACAGAAATTTCTTTCTTATTAAGTAGAGTTTGCACTTAAAGTTTTAACCAGATTTTTGTAGAGTAATGAGATTAAGTTACACTAGTCTCTATTTCACTAGTTAATGTCTCTTATGCTTGGATTCGTTAATGTGCTTGGCAATTTTGCAGGGCTAAGTAATTAAAGGATGTTAACCGGTGAATATTATTCTATTTGTGTTTAAAATCTGATTAGCTTGGACAGTCGTTAAGCTAATTAAGACTTTGATATACGCTTTGTGGATGAACTAATTGATTATTTGCTTAGTTGATACATCGATCCGTTTGCTCGATCCCTTCAAGAGACAACAAGTCTTGACTTCTTCATCCAACAACCATCCTCTCCCTGCGCTTCTTCCGGCACCTCTTCCAATCCTTAGCCACTTCTTGGTGACTCTGCAGTGCCCTCTTGCATCTTTTCACGAGTATCCTCTTCCCGTGAATTCTTCTTCTCCCGGCAGATCTTTCTCCCGAATCCTTAGTGAATTCCTATTCACTCTTCCACTCGCGCAAGTCTTTGCTTGTTGTATACACCTAATTTTTCACTTTTCATCTTTCATACATATTACTAACAATTTCCTTTGTGCAAATAAGGGTCATTGATGCATCTATTTCTAGAGCGGGTGCCTTAAGGGGCCTATTGGGAATGGGGAATGGTTATTCACGTAACCATTATGGGTTAGAGACAGATACATAGAGAGAGTGTCACTATTTGGTCTTGGCCTTAGTTGTCCTTGCACTAGTTATCCTTGTCCTCTTAGGTCTCATGCACATCACATTCACAGTTTCTTACTTGCATCTCATCACTCTACACTTTGTTCATCCATATCCATGATCTACGACACCTTTCTTTCGCTTTTCACAACACCTTACCTCTTTTCGGCACCTATGGCCAACTCCATTGCCGTGGGCGATGGTGTCGGTGTTATATTTCCCTTGGCCGACGCCATCGCCCGCAGGCAATGGCATCCTATATATACCCTCACCTCATTTGACATTCATAAAGAAAAGGAAGCCAAATCATTCAAATTGCCATTAGCTTTGCTCTTTTGCGCCATCTTCACATCTGCTCGCCTAACTCTTGGTTTATCTTGCATATTGCTTGGATTGGATTGGATACTCTTCTTCTTGGATGGTTACTTGCACTATTAGGTCACCTATAGTGAGTCTAGGACAAGAACGGTGTTCCCCTTCTCCACCTAATAGTGACTCTCTCTCAATGTGTTGTTTCTTTGGAGAGATAGATGCATTAATGACCACCCTATAGGTACAAGGTGAGTGCTCTAACCATCTCTTGTCATTTTGCATAGGTAAGTTCATTTCCTTCCTCATTGTGTTATGTTAGCTTAGTATTTGATATGTTTGGATGCTAGTTAGCATAGTACTCTTATCCATTATCAGCTCCTTAGTTATCATCACTTTCATTTCAGTTATATCATGCATGTTTGTTTCATTTATTGTTGATATATACCTCTCCACACCAACTACCGATATCTCAAGTAGGGTTCCTTCCTCTATCTTGACCGCGGGCCTTGGAAACCCTAGGTTGACCTAGTGTAGGGATTACTGCCCTCTAGATATGTGACCCTAGCGCTCATTGTAACCCCTTTAAGTTTATCCTTTTGTATGCTAGTACATGTGTGTTTCCTACTTGTTGCCTCGATACCCTTGTAGAATGAATGATTTAGGAGTGCATGTTGTTGAGACACATTTTGGCCTGCATACACTTCTACCTCCTTTCGTCCTCTTCACGAGTCCGTCCTCGCTCTTGTTCTCTTCTACAATCTACCCTATTGCTAGACTTTTCCTCTCTTCTAGGCATCTCCATGCGCACTTTTCTCTTTTGTTCTTCTTCTCCATGGCCTTTCCTCCATTGTCTCCTCTTTCCTATGTCACCCTTCCATCGCGACACTTTCCTTTTGCACTTCCTTGCTTTGCATGACCGCTTCTTTTTGCCTTTCCCTCTTTGGGCATCTTCAACGTGCCTTGACTCCACGCCTCTTCTATGCTCCTTGGTCACTCCTTTGCCACAACCCTCGCACAAGCATCTCTTTGCGTATTTCTCCTTACTCAACTCTTTTGTACCTCTGCATCCTCATTGCTTGAGGGCTTCTCTCCCTCGCCTCTCGAGCTTTGTTAGACCGCACTCCTATTTTCGGCCTTTGTTCTCTCCTCCCTCTTGCTATGGTGATTTTGTTGCGCCCCTTCTTCCTTTGTCTCCTCCTTTCTTCATGTGCCTTCTTTGCACTGACAGACTTTTGAAGCCTCTCCACAAGACAACTCCTTGAGATCTCAATCGATGTCTTCTCCTTCTTCGTGCCTCTTTCCACGCGCACTTCAGCAATTGTCTTTAGTTGCTCTGCATTTGTTGCCTTCTGTGGCAACTTCTTACTGGGTCATACTACTCCCGACCTCTCTTGATCCCACTTCCTCCACATTTTCTTGTAATTTCTCTAAACTACTTGTTGCACTCACTTTCGCTTGTGTGCTCCTCTGCTTTGCGTGCCCTTGTGCATGCCTCCTTTCGAGATCATCTCGGATCTCGTAACTAGGTACGCCCTTTTCCATGAGTACTCTTGCAGCCTCCCAGTTGCTCATCTTCAATTACGCAATGGTGCTCCCATTGTTACGTGCGACCTCATCATGTGCACTCCTTTACTCCTCTTAGAGTCTGCTTCTTTGCATATCTGTTATACTTCTCCTTTCTTCCGAGGTCTCTTCCTTTGCACTCTCTACGACACGCCCCACTTTTTGTTCCTTCGAGATGCTCTTCCGTGCATCTCCTGTGTATTTTGTGTGCCTCCCTTTCTTGCGCGCACACTTTCTTCCTTCCTTACCTCTTCCATTGTCACAGCCTCCTCTCGTGGCTTTGTGCATATCTCTATGCACTCATGGTCTTCGCCAACCATCTCCCTTTCTTCCCGAACAATCTCCTTTGCTAGCATGATACTCTTACGTGTTGTCGTCCCGATATGCTTCCACCGGCACATTTCTTTGCGGTACTCTCGCAGCTTGAACCCTCTTCCCTTTATGGTGCTCCCGCACCGGGTTCTTCTCCTCTATTGCGCTCCTCCCGCACAACCTTCGACCGTGCTTCCATGCATGCCTTCTTTTGGTGCTCTCCTAGCATCCTTTCTCCGTTCTTTCCATTGCACCCTCAACTCTCTCTCGCCGAGTCCTTCACTTTCTTCACCTCCTCACCACCCTTGGTCATAGGACCTTTCTTCCTTGGGCGGTTTTCTTCTACGCGCTCCAGTCGGGTCCACACCTCTCGGAGTCCCTAAAGCTCCTTCATTTCCTTGAGCTTCTTCATGACTACCGCATCCAACACATCTCTCTTCCTTAGCGTCGTCTGCTTCGCCAACCGTCACGAGTGTCTTCACTTGCGTTCTCTACCCACTTATCACAGTGGAGAACACAATCTTCCACATCAATTGCCTCACATTCGAAGATTTGCTAGCTTCATCTGCAGGAAAGTAGCCTCTCTAATACCACTTGATGGCGTGTGGGCTCTCACTGTACTCCCGAGCACGCCACTGAGTTCAACACAACAGATTTGGAACTATTTATGTTCCATCTATTACCTTTAATGGCCATACGACATCTACAATGTTTTTCCTCTAAGGGATATACAATTGTTGGTGCCTCATGGGCTAAACCAAGCTCATCTCACCTCACTCTCTCATCTCAATGATCGATCCCGACCTCTCTACTCGGTCCCTTTGGCCAACTAACTCTCCTCGGCCCTTGGTCGACCAACTTGACCCTTTTGTGGCCTTAACCACCTCAACAACAACCTCCTTATTCCAACAACCCTCTACCCGAGCGGCTCCTCTTCTATTTATAGCCACGCACCCAAACCTTTACCACTTCTCTCTCTTTGTGTTGGCTCCTCCGTCTTTCCCGCTTGGACTTCAAATTTGAACTAAGCTCTTTAATGAGCTTATCCACATAATCCACTCTTGGCCAATCCTTTGCGCCACATCTCTTGGTGGTTGGATCCTCCTTATCAGTCATTCCATCATCCGATCACCATCACCCACGCGACCCGCATCCATTATGTCCTGTCCTTCCCTCTCCCGGTTATTCTGCGTCCTTATCTTTTTGGGCCTCATCTTTCAAGCTTTTGTTGTGCCCTCGCCTTAGGCTACAACCTCCTTCGAGATCCTCACATTGTTCTTCCTCCCTTCTCGCTTACATGCTTCATGCCTTCAGGCTATCCGTCCTCCGTCTTGGGCAGCTTCTCATTCTATCATGTATCTCTTCTGCGTTTCTTTTCTTTAACACGCTTTCCTGCATGCTCTACTCCTTCCGGACCTTTCACAGACCTCTTCTTTCTCCTGTTGCACCCTATTTCATGCACACTCTAGCAACCTTTCTTGTGGCTGCTCTACTAGGTTGCCTTCAAGACAACACCTTCCTCGTTGCAATGGTACTCCCATCGCTGCGCACATCTCCTTGCACTCTCCTTCCTTTTCTCCCGTGCGTCCTTTGATTCCTACGCGCATCTCCCTTCTCCAGTGCAGGTTTTGCCTAAGTCCCGGATGCCCCTACATCACATGCGAATAATCACTATATGACCTCCATCCTCGACTGCATCTATCGTACAATTGCCCACTGCCAACACCAACTTGTAGACTGTGGATGTTCAACTTGGCCTTGTATTACCCAAGCAGCTGCCAACATGCAACCTCCAGCAGCCTTATCCCGATTCCACATGTGCAGTCTATACAAATGTAAATCCTAAAGAGTGTAAATCATGCAAAACGTTAAACACATCCAATGATACCAGCCACAGCAAGTAACAGCAATCTCTACATCAACTGCAGCTTCACCCAGAATGTCCTGTGTCTTTGTCATGTTGTCTATGAATTGTGCCGAAAGGGACTCGGACTTGTTTAAAGGGGATAACATAGACTGTTACATAAGTATTGGCATAGTTATCGGCATAATTACATCTTTTGGAAGCCTACATCTTATGTGGTTAATGATTGTATTGTCATCCTTAAGTGGTTTAGTAATGACTATCGTCAGTATATTCAGTTGTTGATGATTGTGTTAACCAACAACCCCTTGGTTTTTCTTGTCATTTAAATCGAATGATATATGTCCAGGAAAGGACACCGAGAACCAGGTCCTCCCTGTACCAAGAAGTTTGTATTAAGCACTACCAACAAATGAAACATTGACTGCTGTCATATTCTTCTATGCTATAATGTGGTATGTATTTACAAGTTTCTGATTGATATTATGTGGTAGTGTAGTTTCTCTATAAGCAGTTTGTAGTAGGTAATGTCTTAATGCAATATCTGAAAAAACTGTTGGTGAGAGCTGGATATTTCATGAGACCAATAGACTATAACTTGGTCCAAATTTTTCTCAGCACAATTGCCTCACCCCCACCAAAAATCGGAAATGGATATTCAGAAACTTTGGAAATGCATGTATTGAAGGCGAGGACAACTAACATCGAAAATTTTGGAGTAGAATTCTTAAGGAAATGGTAAGAAATAGGAAATCTGCAGGAAATGGCATAAAAAAAAACAGCAGGAACTTATAAAAACACTTGGAAACCGGCATCATAAATTGTTGCAAACTTATGGAATTATTCTGGATACTTGCTTTCCAGCACAGGAAACTTCCTGAAACTCCTGGAAACTGCAGAAAACATTTCCAAACTTCCCATAATCATCTTTGGAAGTTTCCAGCCATTCTCTGGTAGCTTCTAGAACATTCTAGTATGAGAAAACGTTTTGAAACTAAGAACAGTTTCTGGGATTCAGAACCCAAAACGTGTTAGTTTAATGGGCAATCTGTTTTAAGTCAGAGTTAGGTTTTTAAACTTAAAATGTTAAAATTTCAGTGCAAATTAGCCGTAAATACCTCCTACCAAATTCTCTTTTTTTGTTTTTATACCCCAGGATGGAATTTTCCCTCAGCAATAACTGTCACCCTGGTTTTTAACTTTTTGTGACAGATTTACCTTTAGGTGTAGTCCTCGCATTGACCTTCAACAATGATACTTATGATACTTCTAGGCTTGCTTTTAGACTCAAGGTTTTATGCAGTATATTCTCAGCTATAGTAATTGTGTACAGCAATCCATATTTGACCGGTTATTCTAAATTTAAATTTCATGCAAAATACAAATTTGAAAATAATATAAAACCTTATCGTTAATAATTTATACAACCTAGACCTCAATATTAACAAAAAACAATTATAATTTTTAAAGATAAGTGAAAAATCAATGTTTCAAGTAACACCTCTTGACCATGATCAGGATTTATTATATTCAATATAATCAGGCTACATCACTTTAATGGCAGTGTTATTATAGGTTGTATATCTAGTAGATTATTATACACCAAATTTGTAATGGCCACAATATGGCATGAAAATTTTAAAATACTCGTTCTAAAGTTAAAATTTCATCAGAAATACACATTTAGAAGTGATGTAAAGCTTTATCATTGAAGTTCTAAAGAATCTCAAACCTAATCTTATCTTCCAATTTATATGTAATTGGGTCTCTATTTTATGAAAAGACCCGCCTATAACATGTATTAAATACAATGAAAGGGAGAAAACTGGGTCTCTATCATATGAAAAGACCTGCCTATAACAACATTTTACCACAATCAGGAGATGAAACTATGTTATGCATAATTACAGAGGTAATTGCAATCATTAACTAGTCCACCAAATCTTAAACCAAGAAAATCAAAAAAAAGTTTGGCGCATTATTCTGAAAGAGACTGAAACTAAACAGTCATAGAAACAATCTTCAAAACACGTAAGCACACTTTTGATAGGTCCTGCAGACTACTTCAGCCTAAAGAACATTAAAGTTGATTCATCTTATCCTCAGATACCAATATGGCAGAAAACATGGCTGCATACAGACACAGAACAAATCTGATTATGGCACAGCTACGCCCTGGATGATCCAGATATGGCCCAGGCCCAGGCCCAGGATACACCCTGGACGGTCCAGATACGGCCCAGGTCCAGGATACCCCAACATATCCGACCATATCCAGACCGTCCACAGCATATCCAGGACCAAAAAAAGCTTGTAAAATTTTTTTCAACATTAAAACATAAATGGCCCAGTTTTTTTTTTAAACACTATGAAACCCTAAAACAGCAGGGTCTGATCTTGGGAACAAATCTGACCATGAGGGAACAAGCACAATTGACCCAAATACTCTTTATCTGATCACTTACAGGCAGATTCAATTCTGGACAAAGAATGATTGTGACAGTAAATCTAAATCCCACCACAAATTTGATTTCAGTTTTGTGCTGCTATAAAACCCAAAAATAAGATCAATAGCTCTTGATATAAATGCATCTTCTGTTTTAATGATCACGTGAAGATTCAGATCCTGCTGTATTTTTATCTCCTAATAAAATTTAATATTTATTATGACATTTGTGACATTTCATTTTGCATTCAATCGGCATTATATAGATTATCAGTAGTGATTTGTGGTTATTTTGTTTCTTATATGTATACTATGTGGTTGGTTGAATTCTTATTTATCAGGCTAAAAATTATATCTTTTTTTAAATTTTAAATATTTTTTGAACTGTCATTAAAGGGTTTTTTAGAAAAATCACCTCGTACGACCCTCTAATATGGAAAATGTCATGCAATAATTTATATATTCCACCAAGTCCCATTTTGGGAAACAGTTAAATGCCAAAAATGGATACTTAAAAGTACCCGCAAAATCCTCTTTACAATATTGTAATTAAAACATTCAAGATGAAGACACCTACCCGTGAAACTTACTCAAATTCCACCACTCTCCATGTGAATTATGTTCGATACACTTAAATTGCATATTGAAACCAGTTGAAGAGTAACCAGGTATCCCAATTAATTAAGGCATTCACGAAACTTACGCTGCAGCATAAATAAGCTCGGATCAAGATGCAGTGTAACGGTATTGGAAGACACTCTTAAGACTCAAGAGTGAGACATATTGATAGGCAACTGGCTGGCACAGCTTTGTGTCACTCCCCAATAAATCTGGCACCCAAGAGACGGCCGTAACCAGATTAAAAAAGGACTTTAAAATAAGACACTAATTTGGTTTACAAAACGGTCTTTGTCGGAGACCCCTTTTATGGAAGCAAACTTCAAGGTTATTTTCCATTTACCTTGCATATTATTCAAATTTTGTACTCCTACATTTTGACCCTGTAACTATGTTTGCCTATACCAGGGATAGTAGGAGGGTACAAGGACATGGGATAGTAAGAGATTTTACGTTGAGTGAAAAGTTGGAACACAGTTATCCTGTAAGTCTTTTTTGAACATGGGATAGTGTCCTCGCTCCTATAATGGAGTACCTGGTGGCTATGCCATAACCTCATCAAAATTTACCCAACTTTAATATTAAAAACTACTACTTGTGCTCTTACCAGAAAAAAATATAGCAAACTAAATGGAACATTTTAATTACCTGCAGTAGATTTTCGCTCGCTTTTAGCAGCTTTCCATGGCTATTTTCATCCGCTTGTGCCTCTAATTTCACCTCGTCTGCTTTCGCAGAACACCTGACCGTGAGCAAACTTTCTCCACTTGAGGATGTCCTCAATTTGTAATGAGGTTTCTTCGAATAAATTCTTATACCCCGAATTGTGGAAGTAGCCGTGATGTCCCGAGAAGAATCCCGGAATGCAGATGGTCCATTTAAGGCTTCAAAATTTCTCGGCGTTCCCCAAGAATTTATCATGCTTGCTGCCAACATTGTTCTCGCTCTCCTTCAATCCAGATATTCGGCTAATGAGTCTTCTTCCAAAATAAAATGGAGCCCTTCCTACTAATTCCGCTCGTCTTCACCTGTGTATGTGGATAAGAAATAAATGGATAGCTAGAACCATTGATTCGTTACATAAATAGGGTTTCTATGTTGTGGGCTTAAACATATGATAGCCCTCTCTCAAGCGGATGTTTAAACTTTAAATGTTTGCAAACACTTACTTTTGATATGGGTTATTTATTAGTCATAGAATTGCATCTTATCTATGTATTTCATGTTAGATTTTTATTGATTTGTTTTTCTAAAAAAATTAGGCTCTTTTTTAATTATTTTGTTTGTTCCCCATGCTTAGGTGTTTTTCACACATATAAGAATGGGGGCCTATGGTCCTAAACACCGAGAATCCAAAGTGTGTGGTTTTAGAGACTTTTGTTGTGTGGGCCCTTTTGACCTTTCTTTAGGTCTCTTGAGATTGATTTTGGAATCTTCTTGTGAGTTTTATTGCTCGTTGTGTGACAAATTTGCAAAGACAATAAGACCCTAATTTGAGTTTAAGAAGTTTATAACTACACAAATACATATTGCATTTATACATTCAATAAATACATGAAATCAAGAGATGAAAAGACTCTTTGTGAAAGTGTCAAAATAATTACTTCAAACATCTAAAACATGAGCATATCTCAAGTACTTATTCCATCCTCAAGCATTCATTTTGACATTAAAAGTCATAATATATAATGTCAAAATAGGGTTTGTTCTAATTGTTAGATCTACCCTTTAGTGTCTACAGAATCATTAATATTTTCATTTCCTTGCATTGTAGAGGTTTAATGTTAGTAGAAGCATTATGTCTTGTTGTTTTTATTCATTTCTTTAGGCATGTTCATTACATTCTAAAACATTCAAAAACACTGAAAATGTTTGTTTTCCCAAATATACATTGAAACAAGTGAGATAAACCAACAAATTAGCCAACAAAACACATGCACAATAATATTATTTTTAATCCCCAAAAACATATTTCTAGCGAGTGATTGGTTTCTTAATTTTGCATGCAAACGTATCTCAAATAGACTTCACAAACTTTCAAACAAAAAAACACAAACAACAATCTAAAACTGATCTTTAACACACTTACATGATAATTGTGAACACAAACAAGTGTGGAATTACCCTAACTTGACCTTGCAAGTAAACATGGTACACAATTACATCTTCCCAAGTGCAAGATCCATCAAATATTAAACAAGGAAGCTTGTTGATCTATGGGATAATGAGTGATACTTCAACATAAACAAACTTATAAGTCATTCTTAAGGCTCTAGTCCTATCCCAGAATCACTTTGAGACAACCTAACATCACATGCTTATTTAGCACTTTTTTCCTGAACATAGCAAGCACCACAATATGATTGTCTCCCCGACATTAGATGACTTTGGATAGCTAGATATTCCTGGGAAGAGTCATACCTTTCTTCATGTCCCGACACCATTTAAACCCCAAAACCTTCAAGACGGCATTTTCTATGAGCTTAGATGAGAAGTATTATTTTTCCTCTCCATCTCCCACACAAGTCATCCCACAACTAATTTTCCTTGATGGTAAAGCCCTATAAGATGAAAATAACATTTGACATCTCATTAGATGTTTATTTCCATCACAAATTTGAGTTCTCCTAGCCCATACATTATCTTACTTTTTCTTTTACATGACCTTACTTGACCAAGGATAACTCAACTCAAGCGACCATTTTACCCGAGTAGCACAATTAAATATCCCTCCATTCACTGACCAAGACATAGACCTAGGGCTTTATGTGACTATCATCCTCAACCACACCATACACTATGACCAAATTTGTAAGGGTATTGTCTTCTGGATGAGAAACTTTTTCTTTTCCAAGAGTACCAGAGAATCTCTCTTTTGAATTCTTCATGTTGTCATCACCACTTTCTTCATCATCTCTACATAATCCATATCCATAGCTTACAACCACCTCATCATCTTATACATCGATTACCTTGGCTCATACTCACAAGAGTGTCGAGTGCACATAAAAGGAACCTACTCTTTTTAATGTGTACAAATATGGTGAACTCGACATAAAGGAATATTTTCTTCTCATTTCTATTTTATTTCATTTATATAATTCCACCTTGTCCTTCTCCCATTATTTTGCGGGTGTTTATACACCTCCCAAATAAAACAGAGATTGACCATACCAAGCCTATTTTAGGTCTTGATGATTACCATGCTCATATGCATGCCCAACAATCACCTTATTTATCTAGTTGGGCTTATAAATTTTCCAAAAATTCATCTTTTCGCATGTATCCTCAATCCAAACCCCAAATGTTTCTTCTTATGTAAAGATTGAAGATATTGATCAGCTAAAAACCCTCAAAACCCTTTTTGGAGCCTTCTAACTCCAACAACATGACCTTTACTAGAGAACAGGGTCTCTACCCACAAGTCTTAACTAGGCCACATATTACTATGTAGTTTAAATCCATACCATCCTACTTACGACCCAGATGAAAATCTCTTAGCACAATTTGATCAAAGAAATGATCGAATTTAAATGATAGATGATTCACTAGATAGGATGTAGGCATACATAGATACCCTCCTTTAAAACAACGCTTCTTCTACCTAACTAAGACCGAGAAGGCAAATCCAAAAGAAGAGAGGTAACAACTAAAGAATTCATCATAGGATATCACCCTTTCCCTACACAAACTAATGTAAAATACAATGTTCAATAGATCATCCTAGTCCATTAAGAAACCTTATTTCCATCCTTGTAAAACAAATTCAGGATCTGTAAAACACCTAACCTTCCCATGGTGTAGAACCACTAATGCAAGATGCCATGAAATCTTTTAATAAGTCAAATTATGTGCAACCTACGAACAATGGCCACAACAAACACCTCTAACTAATTATACAATGCAACCAAACCCAGGAGATATCCTCATAGGTGATGGTACACTTGACATGAATGGATCCTCATCATATACTTTTCCTACATACACTGACAACAATACCTCATATTTTATGTCATTGAACTTAGAAATCCTATAAAGACCTATGACCAACCTATGTTCATGTCACAAACCAACACTCAATAATGGTCACGTGTCTAAGAACCTTAGGCTTATGCTCAACCCTTCCAAATATCCCCTTAAGTGATGCAAACCTTTCCACAAGCCACTCAATAATTTGTTGGTCCTTTTCCCATGGGTCAAATCCCTTCCTACCTACATTTGTATTACAAATCCACTCAACCAAAAACTACTTTAGCTCCTTCGGCACACTAAATACCCCTAACTATGGTGTTTTCCCAAATTCTCCTTTCACTGGTCACTACCAAACATCATGACTAGTTATAGATATGGTAGGTGTTCCTATCATGGATTTCAGCACACTAGGAAGTTATTCAAAATATTTAAAGGAACCTTTGAACTCCAACATTTGCATGTCACTCCTTCCTCATCCCCTACCTAAGTTACCAAAATACAAGGGCAAGGGAGGCCTCAATGCCCATATAAAAGCATATCTTTACTACCACAATTAGTGAGTTTCTTTCGTGGGATGGAGTTGTCACTAAAATATTCCCTAAGAATCTTCAAGGCATAACACTTGATTGGTATTATCACTTTCTTGAAGGTTCCATTCATTCATTCAAGTAGCTTATAGATGAATTCATCGATGCTTTTGACATGAATAATTTATTAAAAAATGGCGAGAGAATTCCTCAACATTAAACATGAACCCAATGAGTCAATTGTACATTTCATCATGAGATGGTGACAAGTGTTATATTCCTTATCCAAAGGCCTCAAACATGGACCAAAGGCATCTACACAACCTCTTCCTCCACACCCTCAACAAGGAGATTAAGGAAGACGTGCATAAGCTCCCATATAATTCCTATGATGAATCTTTTAATAATGCATTAATAATTTACCAAGCGGCGATAGACAGTGTTGTAGGACTTATGGAACAAATGGAAGACTTATTATCCCTAAAAACTCTAGGGGTTATCAAAGAAATAACAATTGTTAAACCCTAGATTGTTGGTGTTGTCATTGATGACATGATGCATTGATGGAAAAGAGTGAGTGATGAGATTTCAACCCTTTAGGAGCATGAAGGTTGATTGGTAGTGCATGTTTGGAGTGTTTTGGTGAGGTTTCTTAAGAATTCATGGTGTGTGCACAAGGTCTAGGTGCATGTTTTATTCTGAGAAAATAATTAGGTACATGGAGATGCTTGGTGTGAACCTCATAGGTGTCCTACGAGTCTCAATGGATGTTTTAAGAATGAGTATGAGATTCAATAGTGAAAAGAGGCTAGGACTTATAAATCATGGTGTATATTAGCTCAATAAGGCCTAGTTCAAGGATCTAATGCAAGCTTAGATGGGTGTATGATGCAAAACAAGTTAGGACAGTTAATCCAAGTAAGAGGAGTATTCTAAGACATTCTAGAAAAGGTTTGGAAGGAAATTTAAGTCAATTATCAGGTTGAACAAAGGCAAATTCAAGGTATTCTTTATGACTATCCTCGAGGACAAACAAGATTAACAGGTACAATTGATGTTGGTTAAGAAAGTACAAGATTATTTATGAGAAACAAGCCTTATAATATGTGAACAAAGGTATTTTTATGTTGTGGACCAATTTTTAGGCAAATGTGAAGAAGATTTTTCAAGTTGTAGTGTTTTTAGTGCTATCAAGCTCTCAAAATGGTTGTTCTTAACTCAAGGGTCAAGTTTTCAATGCTCAAAGGTACGTAAAAATTGTGCATGATTCCCTAATATTCTCACCAATGTTGGATCATGGAGTTTAGATCCCTTAGCAAGTGGAATGAGTTTAAATGATGGCTTAAGATTTATGAACAATCCTTAACAAGGTAAGGTTATCCAAACCCTCTCAAAACCCTAACACTATAGAGATGGAGGAAAAATGAAGCTTTTGATCATGAAATTTCTTGGGAAAGCCAATGTGAACCCTCAGGGATGTGAATAAATCCTTCTAGCACATTTTGCATTAATTTCACACTTTAAGTATAATTGTAGAGTACTAAAACATATCTATTTTAAGGAAATTGACAAAACATGTATGCATGGAAGAGTTTTATATGGAAACATTGATGTGGAGATAGTGTGGGAGATGTCGTTGATATCCATGAAAAGATGCAGGTGAGTTCCTTGCATATTTTTGGTGAACAATGTAAATCAAAGTCACCTACCACTAAGAGCTAAACAAGCCAAAAACCACGCATATGGATTGCAAGGACTTGATGTAAATACATGCTATGGATGTATAAAATGAGCATGAACAGTTGAAAGAAGTCCAATCCAACATTCTTGAGCCAACAACTTGTTGTGGTAAGTTAGTTTTGTGTACTAGTCTTAATGGTCCAAAACTTGCAATTTTAGGACAATCAAGAAAGTATGTGAAATGGGCATGCAACCACGAACCTCACCACACAACCCATGTAGAAGAATACTAGAACATGAAGTAGGGGTGCTTGTTTAAGTTCTCATACTTTTACTTGGCATGAAAGTGAAGGGTTTAGTGTTGTAAGTCTTCTAATCCAAGACTGGTTTTGGAACTTGAAGCCCACTGAGTGGGTATTGAACATCAAACATGTTTGATGTATTTGCACTCAAGTGATGAAAAGTACAGACTTGTAAGTTTCATAAGAGCCAAATTCTTATCAAAATGTGACATAGAAGTCATGAAAAGCTTGATAGGTGAGGAAACTTGCTTAATCTTGAAGATTGTCTTCCCGCACATGCAAATCTATTAAGACCATTGCCCAAATTTGTACTTTATGAAGAACATGAAGAGACTAGTGTCACTCCAAGCCCTTGGAGGTGTTATATAGGTCACTCACCACTATTTCCAATATTTGAGAATATTTGAAGACTCATTCATTAAGTGTGATGAAGAATTTTTATGATTGGTTTCTAGGTCCTCCATGATTGTGTATAAGAAGTTATGAAGGAGAGTTGAAATAAGGGATCCATACTTTGCCCTGATGATTTAAATCTTATAGTGATGGTGTACCTCTTGAAGATTCATTCCACCTAAATGTAATGTAAGACATAATTCTTTAAGGCTTCTCATATACCCAAGTTCAAGACTATTGTGTGAAGCACTTGCACCTAGTTGTGCATATGAGTCCAAATGGTGTCTTGACAATGAAATAGAGAGATATGAAGTATGTCAAGGAGTTATAGAGAAAGAGTAAGGATTGTGTAACATTTATAGCTATCCCTAACACTTCTGTATAAGACAAAAATTTTGCGTTGAAGAAGAAGACAAAACTTACGTAACCATTACAAATCGGTATATGCAAAGGTCGATATGGAATGTTTTCAGGTGAATCAAAAGGTCAGGGATTTTAGAAGATTTTCCTTTCTCATCATAGGTTTTAAAATCATCTTGATAGGTTATGTAAGGTATTTAATTGATTTGAAAACTATTCAGATGTAATGATTGCAACATGGTAGTTTTGTATGATGTCATCTCTTCTTCCTTGTACGAGTTGAAGACCAAGTAGGTGAAGGATTTTAGGAAGTGGAAGTTTAAGAGGTGCGTGAGGATGTCTCTCCTAAAGATATAAACACCTTGTTGTGTAGAAGAGCTATTGTTGAAGATATAGTTGATGATGCATGAATACTAGTGCAAATAGGTGAGTGAAGGTGCATGAAATGTGAGCATGAGAATGTATGAGCTGATTTAGTGATCACAATTTTTTTGTGTAAGAAACTAGGCCAGTGAATGTGATCAAAATTTTGAAAATTTTAGCAAGTGCTTAGCAAATTTGGGAGTAGGAGTTTCCATGCAAGTTGTAGCTTGCTAAAAATGTCAAGTAGGTGCTTGATTTGAATTTTGGAGTGGGTGCTTCAAGTTGAGTGGGTGCTCAACATTTGAAATCTTTGTAATTATTCATTGGAAAAATTGTCCACATTATCAGCATTGATTTTAGTGGGGTTTTCTCCTTTAATGGTTTCCCACATTAAATTTTTCCTTCCTATGTGTTTACTTGTTTTTTTATGGTTGAATGTTGATGTTTCTTCATGGAAAAGTGAATCAAATTGATTTGTATTCAAAATTTGAAGGATCATTAATTCACCCCCTCCTCTCATTGCTTGTGTTTTCCAACAACAATAATACGCAAGCTTCTCAAAAATACCTAGGGTTTGAAAGTACTTAATATAAACCAAATGGCTACTATGGTTGGTGTTACAAACCATCCCAAAATCCAAACTTACCTAACAATACTATTAACCAACCAAACAATCGTAATAATAATAACTACAATGAAAATGTTCACACCAACAAAAATCAACCCATTCTTAATGTAGTTGATTTTAATTGGGCTCAATGTTGGTGTGATGTATTTTTCCACCTTTCATTCAGTTATTAGGTGTTTTTCCACCTCATACATAGTAAGTCATCTCACTTAGGCGAGCCATATGTCTTTTAGGGAGTTATATGACATATTCTATCATAAAATTTGTGATATTTTCACATACGTTATTGTCATATGGGAGTTACATGTTATTCCTAGCATTGTAACTCCTCTCTCCATCATGGTATTATGACATGTCTAGGAATGGGAGTTACACAACACTACTACTTGTACTTATCTTTTTATCTATGAGAATGAGTAGACCTATTATTTTTGCATGATCAATTTGGCTTATGGTTCATTTCTTGTTAATTACTTGGAGCACATTCTCATTCTCATTAGAGTGCAACAACCCGATGTTCGGGGGCTCCTTAGATCCTCATTGTTAACTCTCACATCGTATCGAGTTGTATTGTATCGGTAAACGTGTAACTTATTATCGGTATGTTCTTTAATTGCTTCCGGTTTTGAAATTTTATATTCTTGTGTAAGTTACATTAATCATTTATTAGTTTTTGCTAATATGGGTTAATATTTATTTTGGATTTTATTTTTGTGGTTTTACTTTTGTGTTTTTCTAGTTAGGAGTTTCTCTACTAAATATGGCTTATTCTGATTATATTTGGCAGAAGTGTATTTTAGAGGTATTTATGATCTTTGTTGGGAATTTTGTCTATGGTTTTCATTGATGTCAAGTTTCATATTGATGTCAAAGGGTGTCAAGGTGGTTTAGGTGTCTCCATGAGGTGTCATTCATGTTTGAGCTTGAAGGTTGATTGGTAATTTCCAATCTTGTAGTCATGTCATGGTGTCTTGGTGCATGGTCAAGCAAGCTAGGTGTTGTAGGTGAGCTCCAATGTTGGTTGAAGGCATGCATGAGGTCTAACATGATATATTTGATGTGTCAGAGGTGATAATGAGTTTGTAAGAGGTCAACAAGGTTATATCATGAGAGTCAAGTGTTGAGTCTAGTCATTCTAGGTCTTGTTCTTGACCTAGTGCAGCGCAGGTGTGATCTAGTAACATGCAAAGTTGTAAGGTAGAGCATGTCAGTATGAAGCATGGGGCATGTGTTTGGAGGTGACATAACATGTGTAGATGATGTAACAAGTCACAAATCATTTGTATGTGGCAAATGAAGGTCCTTTGGAAGTAAGCTCTCGAGAACAAGGAATGAAGACACAAATATGTCTTAGTCTTTGGAGAGATTCAAAGGTCAGTAAGGCATGGATGAGAGTTGGAAATTGGGAAGGAGGTCATGCAATATTCCTTCATGCCAATTTTATAGTCAATTCTTTGAAAGAATTGCAAGATAAGCTATATTACTTTCTAGAAGTGCATTTCCCACTCGAGGTCATGTTTAGAGTGCTCATTTGTTCAGTAAAATATTTGCATGGGGTCCTAATATTTTCACCATAGTTGAGGCATGGAACTAAGAGTGTTTAAAGTGTGAATGTAGTTAAATGATGTCCTATACTTTATGAATGATTATTAAGAAGTAGAGGTGGTCTAAACCCTACCCAAAACCCTAGTTTAGAGTGATGGAGGAAAAATGAGTTGTATGGTCTCCAAATGGACTAGGCAAGCAAATGTGATGTATCAAGGTTATAGAGAATTTATCTTATCTCATTTGGTGGTGGTTATAGGATTCAAGTCAGCTAGTAAGATGGAGAAAAAGCCTTATTTTGTGAAGATTTGCAGGGTAGATGGCTAAGCTAGAGGTTTCATGAAGAAAGTGAATTATTACATGAAGCTTTGGAGGTGTACTAATTGGAAATATAAATTTTTAGATAGGTACAATGGAGAAATTTGAAGATACTGGTCCTCCAAGTCACCCTACCACTTTTGGCCTAGAAGGAATAAGACCTAGTCTTGTGGCTTGAGATGAGTTTAGTTGAAATGCATATTAGAGCCATTGTTTTTAGCATGGATAGTTGGTAGTGACCTATTATTATGTGTTGAAGTGCTTGGTTTTATCTCGAGAGGTGGTTTCTTGCTTGAGCCCTAATGGCCTAATTATCCCTCTTAGGCTTGCCAAGAAGGTTAGTTAGATCAAATTAGTTAGTGTGTGTTTCTCCAAATGACATATGCTTATTAGTGCTTGAGGAGGCATTTCTTGCCCTCGATGATATGTTCCAAGTTTTGGTTGATCCTGGAAGTGATGATTAAAGTGTTTGAAGCATGATTTCTCAAGACTGGTTCTTGAGTCCTTGGAGCTTGTTTGAGAAGTTTCGAGAGAGTGGTTTGTTTGAGTGACTTGTGACTTGGTTTAGAGATTAGTATTAGTTGCATCATTAGTATACATCATGAGATTTCACTCCATATGTTGGTTAAGTATTGATGAGATGATTTTATGTGCCAAGTTTTTGTTCTTGGTGACCTATTTATGGGCATGATCAACATGCTTAAGCGAGGTAGGAGAGATGGATGTCTTGGAGTGTTGTGTCCTATTTGGTGGTGTCTCATAGAATTGAGAGTTAGTTGGGGTCATGTATATTCCATTCATGTGCCCAAGAAGTCTTGATAGTTGATTTTGATGTGCAAATTTGTTCACTCTTGTGGATTGGTTTTAGATGCTTAAAGGCCTTGGTGAGATAGCTTGCTTCTTGGTGTTCTTCATGGTGATGTGTTGGGACCTTGATTTATTGGCTAAGTACAAGAAGGTGTGTGGGTGCGCAAGGCCTTGTTAAAGAAGGGTGCATAAGGAGAAAGTGTGTAGGACAGGGTTCTAGGAGGGTTTAATAGAACAAGTAGCGTGCGCAAAGGCAAAGCAAGATTTCGAGACTTAGCCATGTTTGGCATATCAGGCAGGACATGTGAAAAACATGACCCGACTGCGCATGTGGAATGGATAAGGTGTCAGCCTAGTGACAGTTGGCCTAGGAAGGAATATGCCTGCGATGGAAGCTTCTAGAAGACCATCATGGCAAGGAGTGGAGAGCTCAGGCCTGGAGGAGCATGCTCCCATGGAGGACCACATTTGGACACTTGGCAACAAATCTAAAGCCTCAGAAAGGTGGGTTGGCAGTTCAAGAGGCCTATAAATACAAGCACCCACAGAGGAATTGAGATATAGATCAATAGAGAGCGGAGCTCTCAGAAATGTTGTGAGGAACTCTATTGGGTTGGGTAGATGACCTATAGGGGAAGGATGTATCAAAAGGTTTGGGTATGAAATTTTCCTTTCATGTTTAGGAGGACTCTAATCCAGTTATGATGTATGACTTCAGTCTTCCATACGGTGATATTCTGTAATGGATCTAATGCATGTGATAAGGTTGTCGGATATGATGGAATATAGATATAATAGACTCTGGTTTATACATACATTTGCATAGTTTTGTTTCGTATGTGTTATATGGATGAATATAAAATCCTATACATTTCCTTTTCAGTTCAGTTTTATAAATTGTTAAGTGTCCTTTTTTTTGGAATGATCGCATTGATCTAGAAGCCGTTATGAGCTCTATGATCAATGTATATCTCGTTCCACTCACTCTTTTTAAGTTCCTATCATAGACGATGCTTTCCCACTTAACTCACATAAAAGAGAGAATCGGCGCCCGCGCGTGCCTCGGGTGAGCACCTAGCGCCCGCTGGGTGATAAGCCGACGTGCATGGGATTCCCTTGTTTTTGGTGGGTGTAAAAATGACTACATGATGTTGAAGGTTATAGATTTTATGGAGCTTATAGATGATGCTGAGAGGATGTCCTTGAGTTGTGTGGAGCTGATGGAGTCATGGTGAAGCTATAGTGTGCCCTTGATGATCATAGTGCATTCGTTGGAAGTGATAGCTTGTGTTTTAGGCCTAATTGTGGAGCATGGTTGTATTTAGGCCTATGCCAAACAATATGGTCTCTTAGAGTGATTTTATATGAGTTTGTGGATATCATTTTATGTTTACATGAAAAAATTAATGGTCTTATCTCGACTGTGGTCATTCGTGGGGTGTGTCAAGTATAAAAGTGAAGTGTGATGGCTCAATTGTGTGTGTGAGGATGTGAGCAAGCTAGAGAAGGTGGAAGAAGAGTATAGAGGGGTCGAGGAAAGAGATGAGAAGAACCATGAAGAGGTGAGAGGTGTAGAGGAGAAAATGTTCAAGGTCATTAGACCTAATCAACAAGAGAAGGAGTAGATTTTAGCAAAGTAGGAGAAGAGCTTGTTTGAGAGGGTTTGATGTGTATGGAGCTGAATTTGTGATCACAATCTATTGTAGGAGCAACAATACTTAAGTGATCTTCATTATCAGGTGGTTAGGTGGGTGCTTAGTCATCTTAGGGGGTGGTAGCCTCCTTGTATAGTGGGTTCTATACTAAATAGGGGTGGGTACTCCTTGTGAAGTGGGTGCTTCACTAAACAAATCTTGTGTGATGTGTAATATTCACACGAGTCTTTTGAATTGAGTAATATATTCAAAAGTTTTAGTGGGTTTTCTTCCCCTTGAGGGTTTCTATACGTACCAAAAATGTAGGTATTGTATTATCGGAAATAGTTTATGGAAACCCCAATGATGATTCAGATCTCTTCGCAAGGTGTTCTGAATCCATAAGAGCTCGCCAAGTGTACCTCTGCATCCTAGAAAGCCATATCTAGCTTTTACATGTTTTGTTCTAGCCTCTGCCCCCTTTTCATTACGTTTTTGTCTTCAAGTTACAAAATCGCTTGCCTTGCAGGTGGTGGCCCTATAACCGCCCCCCTTGCGCAAGGCGGCGGTCATGTGCACATTTTCCAGAATGTTCCGATGATCGCGTCAAACATAAAAATTTAACTTTCACCCGCATTCTTCAACCACTTTGGCTTGCATTTATGTTTTGGCCACCTGGTAAATAGTGTTTTCCCTTTGTTTATAGTAAAGGAGATCAATTCCAAGTTACCCTCTGGTAAATCCAAATGCTATAAATAGCTAGCTTGTTTTCAAACAAATGGCCCCTCTCCTTCTGTGTTTGATTATTCAGTTTATTTGAAGTTCTTGCATGAGTTTCAATAGTTTCATATTTTGCATGAATTATCAGCCTCTCATTTCTATTTTAGAGATCATTTGATCTTCTTGCTTTCATCTTACTTTATTGTTGTCCCATACAATTAGTTTAGAATAAGGTAGTTTCTTTTTTAGATTAGAATCCATTTAGAGTTGTAGGTTTTGTTTTGTCACAAAAGATAGATTCCAGAATTCTCAACGATATTTGCGTTGTATCCCCGCAATAAATCCTGCTAGGAATTGCATAGTCAAGCTCTGTTCACTTGCACTATCCCTCTCTTACTTGTACATTGTATTCGGTTTATATCCAAAGTTGTCATTGTTTGAGTATCTTCTACTACCGACACTATCACGTACACACTTTTCTGGATTCACGAGAGCACGAAGGAATGAGGAGATCACACTGAGGGGACAAGTCATGACACAACTGGATTTACCATTGTTATGTAAACTCCAGGTTTGAGCTATCAAAGTTCTAGTTACAATATATCAAATAGAGTAGTAAATTATTTCATTTCAGTTAAAGCTCGCTTTCAATATTGCCAGGGAAGCTGCGAGGAATGATAGTTTCTGAGAAACTATGATTCATTCTTCACTTATGAGGTAGGATCGGAAGTCTTTCGATTAAATTAGTTAGTTATTTAAATATTTAGGATAAATTCACAACTACATAGGCAAATAGCTATACCAGGTTACCTTGCTTGTTTTGATTCTGTTATTAGATTAATTGTCCATTTTTTGAATATATTAGAATAAGTGTTCTTTTAATTTAATTAAAATACTTCATCAAAAATACAAAAAAATAAAAGAATATATGCATAGTGTATATATATCTTTCATAGTTAGTTTATTCATTTCAATTATAGTTGAATCATCTTTGCATGACAATCACGGGACCTCAACCAAGTCTCTCCACAACACTAGCTGATATAGATCAAGACCTTAGGATTCAAGTTTTTCAAATGACAATAAACCTACAAGCAATTAGTGAACAATTGAGAGAGTTGAATATTGAAGAAGACAAGGCATACACATTCTGGTCAAACCAACCCAACTACGGACTGCATTGATAGGATATCCACATGACCATACAAGAACTCGAAAGAGAACAACTATTTGGTTGTGATCCTTTAGTTCCACAACCCAAAGTAGGAGACCTCCTCATCAACATAGATACTGGCTTACGTATTCAAGTTTCCAGAACACCTGTAAGGTATTCTGAGAAGATCATACAACTTCTAGTTCTAAACATGTAGAAGTAAAAGCTTATGACTATTAGATAGTCGAAAGGAGAGATTGACTCCTCATATGACCATAGGAGGTTCGCCATAACCACGAACTTATGGTTGTGATCCATAGGTCCCACAACCCAATGGGCCTATTGATCAATCAGACGTTGACGTTGGTTTACGCACACTAATATTCAGATCCTCACCGCTTCGCTAGACATCATTACACGCTTCTTCGTATTAAACATAGTAGCCAATTAGGCTAGGGATTTTGGACTAAACCAGAGAATCATCCATAAAACTCTGGAGGATCCACTACACCTCTCATCACCATTTTCATGACCTTGTCTGAAATATACATGAAGCACCTATAGGTCATTTTGCACGTATCCAACAGTGATAAATAGGATCTTGGCAGAGCTCGACATTAATTGGAGCCTCCGAGCAACTATTATATCCGAACGATTCATTACACCAATTGATTAGGATGGCCTTCTTTGCCTTAGATTTGCAAATTCCATTATTGCATGTTGAGGATATAAGATTACCCAACTAGTTTGTCTGTATCCACCTATATATTCCATTCTCACCGTTGTCTCTAAGCATGACCTTAGGAGGTCGGGTACGAAGAAGAGTTACTTGTAGATTCTCATGCTCACATGTCACTTTTCTATCATACGCTTTCCCACATATATATGGTGTTCATGTGTTCTATTTTATCTCTTGCACTTATGAATGGTTGTTACACACTCAATAAGCTCTCAATTGATTATGCATGTTGAATGGATGGTTTGAATGCTATGGTAAATTAAGTTAAAGTTTTTGTATGATTTATTCACCCCCCTCATTCAATGTGCTTCTAACACTCTTGGTTTTGGTTTTATTTTTTTTACTTTATTCGAGTTCTCTCTTGCTTGTCGAACCTTGTTTGCCTCCTTCTCCCCTACACCCGCACTCACCACCCTATTTCTACTCTCTCCACACCTTTTCTAGCTCCTCGAGTTTCCTTAGCTCTTCTACTAGATTGGTGAGCTCCCTCATCAGCTCTTTAAAGAGCTCACCGAGCTCAACTTGGGTTTCACGAGCTCCCCAAGCTCTGTTTTGGCTCTTTAGCCAAATCGAGTTTGACTCAAGCTTTCCCCTTAAGCTTTTTAAGATCCTAATTGAGTTGTTCCTAGCTCAACTGAGCCACATTGAGCTCAACCCTACCTCATATTGGTAGAGCTCTATATCGATCTCGGGATCCTCACAAGGTGGCATTGTGTTGGACTTGAATTGTCTTAAATAACTCGACTCCATGCTTCTCTTAGCTCACCGTATCCTTTTATTCACCCAAACTAGATCTAGGCGCGAGCTTTGGAATATCATCTAGAAGAGTTTGAATGCTCACTCAAGCACATGTAGCCACAAAGTCCCTCCTTTTTATTCCTATCGAAGGTTAGCATATATGTTTACCATATTTATAATCAAGATATCCAATTTTGCATAGAGAAGTAACATAACCATGTCAATTCGAAACACATATAATAAGGAAACAAATCATTCAGGAAGAACAATAACACTGATATTCCCAAACACCATCACGATCATAATTATATTACATAACAAATAGTTGATTACAATAACCTCAAGTACATTCATGTACATGACCTATGTACTCTCATATAAATTCCAAAACTTATGACTACATAAAACCAAAACCCTCAAAAAGCTCTAATTTTCACACACACTCAAAAATTAGAAGAACTACCTATATATAAGGGTAGGGACTTTCCCTTCACCACTTCACGCACTTTCTAATAATAGGCATGCATATAAAAATAATTTGCATGTTTTTTTTACAATCCATGTTAATAATAGATTAACATAAATATATGATGTACTTTAATCGTATTATTATCTTGACTTATGCATGATCATTTTCTTTCTATGTATTTACTTTTTCCAAATATAACTTCCTTTTTGTGCATCCCAAGCCATCTTGATTTTGTCTATTTTTAAACCTTGCTTTGAGGCCACTCTAACTATGTTTTTCTATTTTTAGCCATGTCCTAGAAAATTGGCTAAGTCTTGAACTCTCTCTGCTCATGTGTGAACCTTGGCACGCTGATCTTTCATGTATGTGCACCCCCTTTAGTACCCCTTGTGCGTGGTTCCAAACATCCACGCATGGCTAGTACTTAGCCATTATTTTCACTCAACATTACCCCACACTAAAGTCATTTCCCATCCTCGCAATGTGTCACCCAACTTATCTCTCCAATGAATGAATCAATCAAAGAATGTTCAAAGAATAAAGAATAAGGCCAAAAATACCATGAACCAAAGAATGACTTCCAACTTATGTGTAAGCTGCCTCACGCTTCAGGTTGTTGGAGGAGCTCTAGAACTCTACACTTAATATATCTTCAAAAACTTCCACTCCATGAGATCCTCTCAGGGGCTTCCCTGGCACCGCCTCTATAATACTTGGAATTTGGTTAGACACCACTTCATCCACTCTCCCCTTGAGTTCCTTGATGACCACACTCAACTCTGTAGTCACCCTCCAACATATCCATATGTTTTAAGACCAAGAGTTGGATTTTCTTGATCCGAATTCCAATGTATCTTTCATGGCCTTTATTAGTTCCTTATATAATGATGTCTCTCTCCATGACCTCGTACGCTCAAGCTTATTAGTTGTGTATTTCACCTGTATTTTCTTAAGCTCTACTTCTTCTTTGGTAAATTGTTTATTAAGGATATGGTCACTCTTATGGAACCTATCAAAATCCAATTCAACCTTGTTATTGGCCTCCTAACTCTGTGTGAATAAATCCTCAAGCTCAGTTATTTTAGCTTCCACGACTAATTTATTCTTTTCCTTTTCTCTTAGCCAATTATTTTGGAGATGGCCCCACACTACTCTTTGATATTCGAAGTAGCATCCCACCAAGTCCTCCAGGTACTCCATCTCATCATTGTAATCATTTTGATCTTGGCTTACTAGGGTGGGGCATGCACCTATTATTTGTTTCACCAAAGTGCTCTACTCTATCATAGTATTTCTTCATGTGCTTCTTTTCCCCCTTTATATCATCCTTCAAGATCTCAATTTTTGCTTCTTATTCTTTTTATCTTCTACCATGAGCCTCATGTAGCCCCCTTGTCAAGATTCTTGTGTAACCTCTATTGTCAGTTTATTCAAGGTGTTGCATGCCTATTCATCGCTTAGCCTTGTGGGTCAAAAATCTTATACTCTTTTCTGGTTGCTTCTTCAACTCCAGGGTGGAGTAGGACCTATTACTAATATCAAATTTTAGCTCTTCCACATGTGTATGCATACTCCATGACAACATCTTCTTTGTGTGCGAGATCCCTCCTCTTTCATTCAATAGGTCCCAACCAAATAGTTTTTTACGTATACCATGTGCTTTGAAATCTTGCCCTCAACCTTTGTAGGATCATCAATAAAAATCATATGTGGTGATTGGGGAGGTCTTCATTTCCTTACCACTTTAGCCTTGGTCCATGACTTCCTTGGTGTGATGGCCATGTAATGGTCTCACCTCCGTCACTCTTATCCTCCCCCGATGACATATATGCTATCATCATCCTTGTCTTCCTTAGGATCCTCCTAGGTGTTACACATCTCCTCTTCACACATTGGTTCTTTCTCCTCGCATGGGATTTTATGTTGTTCACCCTTTTCTCCTTTCTCTCTAACTAGGCTCCATGTCTATTGGTGGCTCTCTCTCTTGCTTCATGTGTGGACTTCTCACATTTCAATTCTTCTACCACCTTTTTCTCCAGGTATTCTTCATCCTCGAAAATCACTTGGGCCCCATGTGCGTAGGACCCTTCTTAGTCCTTAATGGAATTACCTTGGTTGGCTAAGAGGAGCCTGCACCTTCATTATGCTTCCTCCTCTTATATGACATCTCTTTCTTGCACCCTTGATCCAATGTCAACTCCTTCTTCTTCCTCTTCTTCGATTGGGACTCCTCTCGACTCCTCTTTAGGGATTCACTAAATTCTTCTTTGGTTGAGGCATATGGGAGTCACATACCTCAATCTCTTCCCCATCCTTTGTCTTTGGTCGCAAAAAACAACAAAAACCTTGCATATCATTCCTCGATTGTAACATTCATCATGGGGTTCAAATCCAAGGTATCTGGCTCTAATGTCTCCAAGTACGGTGGCTTGGTAACATATATCCAAAGGTTGGTGCTTAAAGTATGCCAGTCCGAGTCCACCTTTTCTGCATCAAATGTCAAATTTTGTGCATCCTTGATTTTATTCACTGTGCATTTGAAATATTTTGTTGTGAATGCAAATGAAATTTTACACCATGACCCCATTTCTCCATTACCATCATAAAATGCAAGGCTAAAGTGTTGCATCATTGCAAACTTTTTTTGATCTCTAACCTCTCTAGGCAACTCCTGGTATGTGTCATTCATTTTCAAATGTTGTGTGCATCTTTTGTACCACTTATCCAATTTGCCTTATACTAATTGTTGAATGCACCCTCACATGTAAAATATACAAATCACACCACAGGGGACTTATCTTTTACGGGTGAATCACATATCTTCTTAGTCCATCTTGGGACACCAACTTCCTAGAATACAATCAATAAGAGAATTGAGCCCCACATGATCTCTTAGGTCCTTCCTCGGTTTGTGCCTTTGCTTCCTCCTCGATAATTCCCTCGATGATGAAATGCACAATATTATATTGTGTTTTGTGCACCTCTTATGTGATAATGTAGAGGAATTTCTATTCACTTCCCCCATCTCTCTCAAAGTGCCAAGCTTCAACTTACAACTCACCAATCTAGCACCACTACCCTAGTTGCAGGGTCTATAATTTTATCCACATTCATGGCTCTACCCCTTTCATATGCAAATTTTTGTTTCACCAACTCATCAATATTTGCCTCATATCATAGATCTAAGTCTAGGTCTTCTCCATGTCTCCCATTGAACCCTATGCACTCCCACTTACCCAATCAGATGTGTATAATCCTCATTCTTCTACCTATGAAGTAAAGTAATCCTCATGCACCCTCGACATCAACCATTGGAAGAGTGTGCATAGGCCTCCCAAAGTATGACAACTCAAACAATCGCGAACCCCTACCTTCTCAGAGATCTTTCTTATTGAGTCATCCATCATTTTTAACCTTTTGTGGTCCTTGTGGGTAATCTCGTAACATATCCTTGTGAAGAGTGGAATTGTTCCCGGCGCTCTATGATTATACTCATTAATTTTATAATTTGTGAGCTCATGAGGTCACTTTTGTGCTATAATCATCTATGGTGGGTATTGCATTTTGAGAAAAATTCCTCGGTTTTTCCTCTTCTCTCTAGTTTCCTACCCTTACCTTCTTGGTTGCCTTTTTTTTCCCCTTAGGTGATGTTGAGGTAGCCTTCTTGGGTGCCATTGATTGTTCTCATGTTTTCACTTCAACATGTTGCCCTAGGTATTCTTACTCCTCAAACCCATTGTGCATCAAATCCTTGGCCTATACTGCATGCCATTTATTCATAGTATTTGAGCCTTGCGAACCCTAACCATTCAATCTCCAACTTTTACTGAAACCCTACCTTTTCCATGCCCTCACCTTCTCCTCAAACTTCTACTTTTCCCAATGAAGGAGCTCCACACTAAAATCCTCTACATGTTGCTCAAGTTTTCTCACTTGTTTGTTTTGTTTCATCACGCACTTTTCGATTTCTTGGCTCTCTTGGTTGCTCAAATATCTTAAATGCAAAATAAAAATAACTTGATTTACCCCTTTTTATAGCTTTCTCATACTTTAAAACTCCATCTACTTACTTTTTGGCTTTAACATGATTTTTCCCACTTTTATGTTTTAAAGTACTTTTCCATTTTAAAACACCTTTTTTCCTCCTAAGGAACTTTTTTCTTTCTTCCATGCCTTTCTTTTACATGCATGGCAGCTCATAACCTTTTTCAGTGCTTACTACTTTTCCAAGCCTATAGTACATCCTTGTGCGCACTTTTTTGCACCACAAACCATCTTCCTCTATTCCATACCAAGTAGTACATCCTACTACTTCTTCCCCCACATTACACTACATGGTCTCTTATTTACATGGATTCACAATCTCCACCTTTTTAAAGCAACCATCATATACTAACCACCTAAAAACCTTCCTTTTCCTTTATGCATTATCATTCATATTCTCACACATGTTATTTTACAAATGTCGTATGCACACCTTTCATACCGACTTTAGAGAAAGTACCATCATCATAAAGATTTCCTATTTAATAGTCACACTTGTCCACCCCACACTAAAAGTATACATGGTCCTTTATGCATCAACTCAAGAGATATAATCATCTCCTATGTGCATGAACATGCTTATTACAAAAAAAAAGAAAAAAAAAAAAACATGAAAGGGAAATCTAATCTAAGTGGCAATACTTGCCTTATTACAAACACAAAGAAGCTTATTTATAGTAGGATTCAACCTACTCCCATTGAAGTAACCAGGGAAACATGGTGTCATCCAATGCTTGTAATTGACATGTGCTTGATTCAAGTATCTTGGTCACTACAAAGGTCCCAACCAATGGAATTTCAACTTCCTGGGTGGTGTATAAAACTTGGAGTCATACAAAAGGACCATCTTTCTAACTAAAATACTTTTTCTTGATGTGCCTATCATGCCAAGCCTTCTATCTTGCCTTTTCTATCTTTTCTAGATCCAACATGCAATGGTACATGCTTTTCATCTAATTGCATCAATTTCTCAATGCACTCTTCCACATCCTTTTCATCAGACAATCCACCTACACACGTAATACACAGGGATGGTAATAAAAATTCCACAAGTAATACAACTCTCCATGCCAAACACCAATTGAAAGGGTGTGGCCTTGTTCAACCATTTATAGGTTGTTTTATATGCCCAAAGAACAACTGATACCTTGTCATCCCAATCCTTTCTTCTAACATCACATATCTTTTCTTAGTGTTTGTCCCAAGATCTTGTTGAAAGCTTCAACAGTGCCATTTTCTTGAGGGTGATAAGGAGTAGTCTTATGTGTGCTACCATAAACTCTTGTAAAAATTCTAATGTCTCATTCAAGAAATGAGTTCCTCTATCACTTGTCAAGCTCAAAGGGAATCCATACCTACTGATAATATTATCCCAAAGGAACCTTACTATTGTAGTACTATGTGTAATATTTTGTAGGTGCAACCTCTCCCCCACCTTGTTAAATAATCAGTGCATGTGATAATATAGCATGTTCTAGTCCTACGTGTGGGTGGTGTAATAGGTCCTACAAAATCAATAGCCCACTTCTCAAAAGGTTCTATTCTCGCTATAGGTCACAAAGAATTTCATTTCATCTCTACTTCTAGGATTTCCAATTCTCAAAATGATCACATGCTTTGACATAAGCCTTGTATCCTTATACAATGTCTCCCACCATAAGCCAACTAGAAGGATCTTATGCATGATCACATCTCCTACATAATGTCCTCTATAATACCTCCATGAGCTTCCTCCATAATAGTTCTTCATGCTCATGCTCTAAAACACATTTACACAAGACCTCATCTCTACCCATTTTATACAAGTCACCTCCATTAAGCTGGTATAAAGATGCTCGTATAACAAGATACTTATTCTCCAATGTCTTCATCTATTCTGGCACAAGTCTAGTGCACAAAAATACTTCTATGTCCTCCAAATCAGTTGGTGTGTAGTTCAATCTAAATAACTTGTGCATCAGGCATAATGTCTTCAATACTTTGTGTCCTCTCTTAGAATTGATCCTTGATAAGTGATCAGGTCCCAAGATTTCTCTTTCTTGGTTTACAACAAAAATAAAATCAAATTCCTAAAAAAAGTATCCACAGGAAGATGCCCTTGCAAAAAAGTTTGTTGACCAAGTACTTCAATGCCATATGATTTGTATAAAAATAAATGGTGTGGCCAATAAGTATTGTCAAAATTTGTGAAATGCGTAGATCATGGATAATGCCTCACACTGCTTTTGTTTGTATAAATTTTACTCTTCTTGGTGTCAAATTTCTACTTGCAAAGCATATGGGATGATCCACATTACCCTCTCTTGGTTGTGCTAAGACTGCACCAATAGCCATGCCAGAGGCATCAACATGTACATGTGAAAGGTTTGTTCTAGGAAGGAAAGCACAAGATAGAAGCACTAGTAAATATTTCCTTTAAGGTCTCAAACATTTTTTTGTGCATCTCCACAATAAAAATTTCCTTTGGCCTTGAGCAATTATTCTAGGGGCGCAAAATTTTTTCATATCCTTTGATAAAATTTCTGTAATAACCTTGTATGTCCTAAGAATATGTGCACTTCACTTTGGTTAGTAGGTTCTTCCAATCCCAAAATTATTGCTATCTTAGTAGGGTCTACCAATAATCCATCCTTACAAATAATGTGCCCAAGTAAAGTTTCCAAAGGGTGTAGCAAATATACACTTATTTATATTAAGAGAGATGTTTAACTTCCTGTACCTCTCAAACATGAGTCTCAAATTATCATAATGATCTTTTACAAGCCCATAAATAGTCGGTCATCTAGATAAACCTGTAAAAACTTATGGATGAAATCATGAAATGCCTGCACAACTATACACAAGAACACATGACTGAACATTCTTCAATCCAAAAGGCATCACAATGTATGCAAAAAATTCCATTCGGTGGAAAAGGTGGTCTTTCTGATCCTCACGCATAATGCACACATGATGATAGCTTGAGAACCCATCAGTGAAAGAGTAGATTTCGCACCCTACCACCCCCTCAAGTATCTCTTCTGTAAAAGGCATAGAAAAGGATCTATGATACATGAAGCATTAAGTTTCCCTATAATCTACACAAATCATGATCCGACCATCCTTCTTGATGCTAATCACCATGGGGCTAACCCACTCAGATTCCTCAATTGGTTTAATGATTCCATACTTAAGAATTTTGTCAATTTCTTCCTTCACCTTCACACACAGTTTGGGTTCATCCTATAAGGCCTCTTCCGAATTGTCCGCGTGCCATCTTTTAGCTTAATATTCATCTCTCCCAATGAGGGGTGCACACCTTTCAACTCATGGTAACCTCTTGAAATAGATCTTGGAAGTCATGAAATAGTTTAATGATATTTTATACCTTTTTTCTGACCAATAATCTCTAATGATGGCCTCCTTAGGCACATCCTTAGTCCCAATATTAACCTTATTTGTCTTCATAGGAGCATGGTACATGGTACGTATGCATCTTCTCATCTACAGAGTCCATTACCTCATTCACACCCTCTATATGGCTAATGTCCAAGTTATCCACTTCTTCATCATTAATGAGGTATACCATTTTCCCTTTTTCTTTCCATTTCTTGGTGCTCCCAATAGCCAATATCATCTGTGTTTCGAATGTATCTTCGTGTGCCTCAAGATTAGGCTTTCCAAGTAATAAAGGATGAGATCCTCTACTTTCACGTTATCTTCCAATGTGATATGCTTCACAATATATAAGGCCTTATGTACTTGTGGTCTTATTAGAAAAATAATCAAAAGTGTGAGCCATACCTTCAGTCATATCTTGCCAACTTGCAGTCTCTTTCTTGAGCTCAACATACACATACCATGCTTGTGCGCATCCATGTAGAGTGGAGTATAACTTATGTACCCATTGATATGGTGGTAAAGCCTCCTAATCTTACGCCCATTGTCTCTCACAATTATGGACGTGTACCAAAGCTAGGATTCTTCCCATCATACTCATATAAGTGTAGGCACATTATTCTAGGTAACCTTGTTGAAAAGGTGATTCTCACTTCTTTCTAGGCCAACAAGTTGTCTCTATGTGTTACCCAAAACACGTTGTTGTTGTTCCTAGTAAAGTGTAGACCAACATATTCCTTTTATCACCTTCATTCGACCACTGGTTCTCCATGGTGCACAAGAAAGTTTCACAATTTTCCTCTCTAGTATACCTGGTAACTGAACTTTTCCCAAGTGCCTAATCATGCATGACCTAATCATCTTAGAAACTCTTCCTTTGACCTCACGCCAACCATTTCATACATGTCATGGGCCCAATTGTCACAAGCAACACTAGTAGTGTGATTGACAGATTGCGTGTCTTCCCACCGAAGTACGCCTTCCTTGTATGGTTCCACATGCTTAGGGCCACACACTATGCGTGCATAAATCCTATTTAGTTCTTCCTCACTTATTGACTCAACGTAAGGTTAAACCTTCACCTCATCTAGGGTATGACCACACACTCATCCTTGTTCTCAAAACTAATATATCTCTTGTTGAAGCACATATTAGCATTGTTCACATAACACTAGGGTCTCCCAAGCAATTCCAGGAAATTGTCTTTCTCACCAGCTTCTAATACTTCATATCCCCTGTAAAATTGGCTCCCTAAATGGTAATTGAAGAATCCTTTAACACCCCAATAGGAATGGCCCTTGTCTTATTAGCCATATACAACACCTTATTAGGTTCTCTTTGCTTGTTATTCACATGTTGTACCTTAATCATTCCCGCACCTTTATCATTCTTCTTATTTTAACACATATGCTTATAAAGATAAGGGAATTCCTTAACCTTATATTTCTTTCCACAATATGCACATACATGATTCTTGAGGAAATTGTGCTGGTAATGATCCAAGGACCCATAAGTTTAGCAAGTTCCATGTGTAAATATTCCTATACCACCACAGCCTTTGCTCCTATATCCACCTCGGAATCCACCATATTCATTATTACATCCTTCAATAGGATAGGATTCCCGCACCTAAGAGCTATTTTCCACAAAGTGGTCTAGCATAATCCAGTCTCGCATGCCTCATGAATTTGGTCTATCAACCAATAATCTTTGGTATCATGGATATGTGCATTAAAGATATTACAATACATAGAGATATTCTTCATAGTTGCTTGTTGCAAGAGAGGACAATTTTGGACATCATGATTCTTGTGGAAAATATCACAAGATTGTAACAATACGCACATAGTCCTGCCATACAACTATCCTTCGTATGTCCCTCAACATCACAATTAGTGCACCATAACCCACTACATGTCTCACGTCTGAGTTGGCAAAAATATTCTCCAGTTGTTTAACCATAACTATTATCTCATGCCTTAAAAAAAAGGATCACTCTAGTGTCTCCATTCTTAATCGCTTGAACATGCAGAGCTACTTCCCAAAGGTTCGCGTGGATTTGAATATGTCTTATGTGATAAGGCCCTTTGAAATAGAGTCAACAATCCTCCAACAAACCATTGTGCATGTTGAATTAGATGAATATCATAAGATAATTTGGACAATAGAGTTTTAAACTATGCATCATACTCCTCATTCTTTCCTCTCACACACTCTCATCGAAGCCGATGGGGTATTTCTACTATTCTTTCCCAATGTCGGGGAGGACATGATACTATGGCTCCTCATCTTCCACGAGGCTCTCATCACTTATGTTAGTCATCATTCTTATCAATAGCAAAGACCGCATCAATCGCCCCTCTATCGTGCCTCATTTTAGTTGAGTTATCTTTCCTCTCTCTGCCTTTCTTCTTCTGGGCCACCACCATCCTTCTCCACACTTGCTCCTACCCTTGTGCGTAGTGGGGATTTAGCTAGCCATAGGTAATATTTATAGTCCCAATTTTATCATCAGGATTTTGATAGCTAAGGGTATCACACATAAATAGGATCCTTTGAGTTCACATAAAAACTAGAATTCCAATTTCTATGGACAAGAATATGTTGAAATTTCATACTTTAAAGTATAGTTGCATAGTACACCTTCCCACCAATGATCTACAACTATGGTTCATGTCTCAGTCAAATCAAAGAGAGTATGATAATATTCCTGCGTCCAAACTCTCTTCCTTAGGTAGAAAACTCTGTTTGATGCGTAAGCTGCCAACCATTGGTATAAATCTACTGGGAAGAAGCTGGAGAATGTGTCATACATATATCCATACAAAGTTATCCTTCACCCAATTCTACAAATGAAATATCTTTGTGCAAAAGCATCTTGTCCATATTCTACCCAACTGCCAATACTCTCCAAAGACAGTTAATACGTCATCTACATACAACATCTTGGTAGAAAATTTGAAAAGAGGTCTCAAACAAAATCAAAATGTAGCCTTTTATTTACCCAAACAAGAGCTAACTATGCTAGATTTCATCTAAGAGTCTAAATGCTCACATGAAGTGCACGTAGCCACCGGTCCCTCTTTTGTTATGATCATCAAAATTTTAGCATGCATGTTTACCATATTCATAATCAAGATATCCAATTATGCACAAAGAAGTAACATAACCATGTCATTCGAAAACACATATAATAAGGAAACAAATCATTCAAGAAGAACAACAACATTAATATTCCCAAACATCATCACATGCATAATTATATTACATAATAAATAATCGACTACAATAACCTTAGTAAATTCGTGTACAAGACCTATGTGCTCTCATAAAAATTCTAAAACTCATGACTATATAACACCAAAAACCTCAAGAAGCTCTAACACACACACACACACACACAAAAATCAAAAGAACTACCTATATATAAGGGTGGGGACTTTCCCTTCACCACTTCATGCACTTTCCTAATAATAGGTGTGCATACAAAAATAGCTTGCATGCTTTGTTTACAATCCCTGCTAATAATAGATTAACCTAAATATATGACCTACTTTAATCCTATTATTATCTCAACTTGTGCATGATCCTTTTATTTCTTTGTCATGTGTAATTTCCAAATATAACTTCCTTTTTCATTTTATCCATGTGTAAATTGCATCCCAAACTCGTATCCTTCTTCTATCTATTTTTACACCAATCTTCCAAATATAACTTCCTTTGTGTGCATCCCAAGAAACCACTCCAACTGTGCTTTTCTATTTTATCCATGTCTTGGTAAATTGGCTAAGTCCCAAACTCTGTCTACTCATGCACAAACTTCCACATGTTGATCCCTCATGTACATGCACGCCCTTCATGTACCCCTTTTACGCGGTCCCAACACTTCGTGCATGGCTAGTACTTAGGAATTCTTTCCAATCAACATTCATTCTCACTATTTATCCCTCTATCGCTTGACCCTACTCTTCTCGTTGGGTTACTCAAGTTGCACACTGTGTATAACCCTAACTAAAGGCTCATCTTGTTAGGCCCCTACCTTGCTTTTCCCCACTCACCAAGTTTTGTCTTTGTGTGCATTCAACTATGTGTTTCTTTGGTCATCTCCTACATGTGTTGTCCTTGCTTCCCATACTCGTTTTTCATTGGCTCCTTGTTGATTTCCACCATGCTTAGCCCCATAATGATCCCTTCTTGGTCGTCACCTATGTCTCCCTTTGAACCTTCTCCCACATTACACACTTTGGAACCAATGCCTAGATTGCTCGTCGAGTCGAGACCGAGTCACCTTTCCTCAAGCCCTCCCCACCTTGTGTTATGTGTGGCACTTCATTTTCCTTTGACCGTTTGTAAGTACTTTTTCCCTCCATTTAAAATTCTTGCCCATGGTTTTTAATATAATCTTTGTATCTTTATAGCTTAAGGTATAATTTTTTTAACATATTTTATATTAATTTAATCTAAGGTTAGGGTATTTTTATTGAAATCAAAGAAAATAATTAATTAGGTCATTAATCATTAGGGCTAGTTAATTTTTTAATACCCTTTTATTTTTTTATCATTTTAGATGAATTAAATTAGTTTGGTAAAATATTAAAAAAATCATGTATAACATGTGCTTGTGAAGGATTTTTTCCCATCTTTTGGAGGCCCCTTTTTACGTTTCAGGAGGTCATTTGTATCCACTTGGAGTCATTTTTCCTTGTATTTGAGCTTTTTATTACTTATGAGCTAGTGAGCTCGCCTTTCACACCTTTGCAATAAGGGAGGTCCAAGTGACATGAGATAATTTATATCACATAGAACCTTTTTCCCCTCATTCTTGTTTTCACCTCGTTTTGTTCTTGTTATAGTGTCTATTCACCAAGATCACTCAAAACTAACTATGGTACCCATACACATTTTTACGCCAATTACAAGGTGAGTGGCCAACTATTTCATGACGCATGAACACATCTAATTGTAAACAATGTACTAAACTACAAAGTGTTGCAAAATGGGGGTTAAAATATTATTTTAGGTGTTGTGTGTGTTTCCTTTCTTTTTACATTATTTATTTATCTCTCCTCATGATGGATGGTAGTTATATTACATTATTCACATCATTGAAATTATTTAAATAGATATCTAATATGATTATAACATTACCGTAATGGTTATTTGGCATTACTATGAGAGTGGAGACAACTAATAATAGCCGAATCTTAGAAATCTAGGTAGTTTAATCGATGTGATGAATCCTTAGGTCTTATTTGTGTGTCCATATCTCCCAACTTGCTCTTCCACATTGAGTCTTCCACAACACCCGATGGAGCCTAGAAAACTCTTGACGATATGTTTGGAAAACAAGATGACATGAGAGCCCATGAGTTGGAGAATGAACTACTAGGATTAACTCCTAGTAACTTTGATAACCTACAGGCCTTCTTTTAATTTTTTTTACACACTAGATTACTATTGAAAGAATGTGGAGTTGACAAAAAGGATTCCCAAATGATTTTTTCTATTCTTTCCGATCTTGGCCTAGAATACATCAACTTCGTTTATACTTTTCACACCATGAAAGAAGCTCTAATGATCGCTGAATATGCCCTCATTTGATAGCTTTTCATCCCAACTCATTTAAGAATAGGATAAGTTATTTAAAATGGGAGAAATCAAGTCCAAGTCACATGCTCTTATAACAAGTACTAAAAAGGAAAGGAAAAGAAATAGGAAAATAAGAAAGAGAAAAAGGACCAACCTAAGAAAGAAACCAATACCACCCAAACCAAACCCAACACAAACACTTCTACTTATTAGGAAAACCAAAGAGGGAAAAGTGTAAGTGTTCCTATTGCAATAAGTTAGGACATGAAGAACATGAATACATATAAAAAAATAGATCACCTAACTCATTTAATTGATAAGAATAATATAGGTGTTCCTGAGTCTATCAAGAAAATGCTTTGAAACCCAAGTCTTCCAAAGCAAAGGAATCCAAATCTAAGAAGAAGAAAGGAAAGGCCCTTATAGCTAGAGTTGCTCCTTCATCGACATGGGTCATAGATTCCGTGCCTCGTACCTATTGGTTCTTCACTTGTTTATTTTGTTGACATTGAACCAGGTGGTATGTCCCAAATCACTTTGGGTGATGACACTTCAATGTTAATTGGTGGTAGTCGATCAGTATAAGTAGATGGTGGAAACTTTAATAATGTTCTAAGTGTTCCCTATATATCTACTAATCTCATATCATTGTACCAGATCACTCATATTGATGAAGGAATGTGAGTGGAATTCAACCCTAACTCAGTGATTATTCGTGAGCTTAACAATGAAACTATAATGGTTGAGGGAAAGGTGGATCACCGGTCTCGGTTCTATACCTTCTCCAACTTTACTTCGATTCTTCACCCACTTCCTCACTCACTCATACAAATGAGGGTAGTAAGTTATGGTATGAGCGTTTTAGTCACAAAACTATCGTTACCTTGAACAATTGAGCCAACATGAGATGGTCAACAGGTTACCTCGAGTTAAATTTTCTAAGGGTATTTGTGAGGGTTGTGCCTCGGAAAGCACCCTGAAGAAATTTTTGGTAAGGGAAAATCTTGGAGATTGTCTCATCTCTTGGATCTTGTTCATAGTGAAATTTTTGGCCCCTTTCCATCTCCTTCATTCACTAGAGCTCTTTATATAATTACCTTCATTGATGATTTTTCATGTTATACATGGGTTTATTTTCTCAAATAAAAATCTGAAGTTTTTTATCACTTTCGAGACTTCAAGTATCTCGCCGATAAATAAGCCAAAAGGTCTATCAAGGTTCTTCAAACTTCCAATGGAGGTGAGTATGTGAGAAATATGTTTGATGATTTCTATGCCTATAAAGGGATTACTTTTTGCGAAAGTGTACAATTGTCTACAACCCTTCACAAAATGGATTTGTAGAAAGAAAGAACCAAACTTTTAAGGAGATGGCCACTTGTATGGTTCATTCTAAATCCCTTCCTTTGTAGTATTGGGTTGAAGCCATGAAATGTACTTGTTACATTCAAAATTATATTCCGCACAAAGCAATAAAAGGGATGACACCCTTTTAGGCTTGGTATGGACATAAACTTGATGTCAAGCACTTTCACATCTTTGATCAACTGTAATGGCTCGGATTCCCAAAAAGAGGTACAAGGTTTTGGAAGCACATTCCATAGCTTGTATCTTTGTAGGGTATCTTGATGGTGTGAAGGGATATAAATTATTGAACCCTACATGTCATCATACTTATATTAAGATAAGTGTGAAGTTTTATGAGTCATCTTCTACTTCCACTTCTCCCCCTCATGAGGTCCTTTTCCCCCTCTTTGATTCTGATTTTGATTCCTTTGATGATGATCTTGTTGATCCTCCTCTTGATCATCCTACCCTCCCACTCCCACACTTTGAAATATTACAAATTTGAGAGTAATGATCATGAGGACTATGTCCCCTCTCACTCGAGTGAAGAATCTATAGATTCTAAGGTTGAATCTCCTCTTAGTCCTCGATGGGATAATATGACCTTGCGAGTGTTGGAGATTAGATAAGGGATCCTTCGGATGAGAGATATACTTGTGTAAAGTAAGTTGGACCCACACCTTCCTCATCTCTACTTCTAACCCTCAATATTTTTGGTAGGATTTTGGGATTCCTAAGTGGGATTTTTCTATGGATGAGGACTATTACTCACTCAAAGAACAATACTTGGGATCTCACCCCTCTACCAAAAGGAAGAAAAATTTTTTTGTGTATGCGGGTGTACTAAATAAAGTATGGTGTCAATGGGTATTTTAAAAATTATAAAGTGTGATTTGTAGTTAAGGTTTTTACTAGGTTACTAGGGTTAAATATTTAGAGACATTTTCTCTTATTAAAAAGACAACTTCTATTCAAATAACCCTCACCATCAGAATGCTAACAAATGGGAATTTCGTCAAATGGACTTTAAGAGTTCCTTCCTTCATGAGAGCCTAGAAGAATAAATCTATATGGAACAACCTTTGGGTTATGTCCATGATGTCTCCTTTATTTGTATATTTAAGAAGTCTCTTTACGACCTTAAATAAGCCCCTCGGCTTGGTATGCCAAGATGGAATCCTTTCTTCTTGCATTAGGGTTCACTAGGTGTCACTTTGACCCAAATGTTTACATATTGTGGCAAGATGAGTCCATGTTTATCCTTGTGCTATATGTTGATGACTTGATTACGGGTAGCTCTTCCTTGATCATTGATTTTATGAAGACTTCCTTAGCCAACAAGTTCTCCATGACTGACTTGGGTTTACTTCACTACTTCCTTGGGATATATATTACCCAATCTAACTCAGAGAATTATGATTTCTCAACCTAAGTATGCCCTTGATTTTCTCACCAGGTTTCACATATATGATTATAAGCCATCTATCACTCCCTTCCTTTACAAGGTTAGGTTAGTTTTCAATTGCTCCACTCCTTAGTTGATTGTACCCTTGATCACCAAATGGGGGGAGCTTAATCTACCCGACTCACACTCTGGTTGGATATTTCATTTGTTATTTGTATCGTGTCCATATTTATGCATAAGCCTCATGAGTTTCATTAAAAATCAGCAAAGTAGATCCTCATTATGTTTTTGGAACTCATATCGATGGTATAAACTACTTAGGAGGGACAAATATTTATTTAGTTGATTCATAGATTCTCGATTGGGCCGGTGATCTCAATCATCAGAAGTCTACCTTAGGCTACATATTTTCTCTAGGTTTAGGTCCTATTAGTTAGTCAAGCAAGAAGAACAATGTGATTGTGATCTATTCTATAGAGGTAGAATATAAGGGAGAAATCAATGCTACCACCGAGTTGTTTTAGTTACATGGGATACTAATAGAGTTTGGTATTCACTTTCGATAACCTGCCATCATCTATTATGAAAACATGAGCACCATCTCAATTTTCTAAAATCCATTTCAGCATCAGCAGACAAAGCATATTGAGATCCACATGCACTTCATTTGGGAGTTGATCCATGGAGACATCATTGATTTATAGTACTGTCAGACTTCAAATCAAGTTGCAAACATCTTTACCAATCCCTTCACTAAATCCAAGTATCTTTACTTGCGCACTCTTCTTGGAGTGAGGTCCTCTACAAGCACTCATCTTCTTTGGGATTTCTAGCCATCTTCTCCTATTCTTCGTCTTCTTCTAGAAATATTATAGTTTGTATATGGGTACCTCATTAGGCCTTTAGTTGTTGGGACCCATATGACGCATCTTTCTTAGTTGTGTAGGGGAGTCCTCTTTCTCTTTTTGGCTTGTCATGCCTCTACCTAAGATTTGATGAAGGGGGTTGTTGGTGTGAGGTATTTTTCCCACATTTTATTTGGTTATTAGGTGGTTTTGCACCTCTATTAGGAAAACTAAGTTAGTGCTCCACATGTTTGTAATTACCATATGGTTACTATGTAGTAAGTGAGTAATAATTTGTTAGTTGTTGTATATATATATTGTTATAATAATATATTATGAATAGTTAGTGGTTAGGAATATTGTTTGGGTAAATTATATGGGGAGATATTATCTCCATAAATATAGGAATTCATTTCCTATATATTTACAAGTGGTTTCGTATGAAATTGATCAAGTAACAAAAGTTGTGGTTGTTTTTGATTTGATCCTATGCAAATATGGTTCTACTACTACATTTGGTACTATAACGGGTTATTCTTTGATTGTTAAGATGTTGTGATGAGTTTAAATAGGAAAATATCTTTTGTAATACCCCGAATATGAATCTCATCAATATTTGAAGAAGTTTAGATGATTTATTTGAAAGAATCAATTTTAAAGTAAGATAGTTTAGAATTTATTACAGTATTTGAGCTATCATATCAAATATGCCAAATTTCATGTATCAAACCATCAATGCATATATCTATTTGAAGCTTCCTACATCTCTTTTCCATATCCATCCATGCATATCATTAACATATAACACATCCATGTGCTTCATTCTTTTGATTTATCAAGGTTCGTAAGACATGGGATAATTTTTGACTCGATGGGATAATTTGTTGTGTCTCCACTAAAAGTCTAACGAGTGCATAATCTAAAACATATATATATATATATATATATATATATATATATATATATAAATTTTTAAAACATCTCCTATCACCAAATCATTAATGCGTAGCATAACTTTCCATTATTATTTATGCTAGACAACCGTGTTTTCTTGTGAGGCTAATGAAGTAAAGGAGTAATTAAGTCTAATGTAGTCATTGTGTGGATGTCATTTTTGCCTTCATTTGTACACATATGAGTAGTCATATCCATTTTTCTTCCTATTAGTGGTTTATTTCTCGAAAGCAGATCTCAACTATGTTTTCCCATTTGCATTTTACACGACTTCACCTTTAAATCGACATAAATATAGTAAACTCTATGTTCATCTCAGATACGTGTTTGTTGTTTCTTCTCCTTCACCATTACATGTTGTTGCTCTACATATATTTTTCTCGCCTCAATATATTTTTTTGTTGTCACATTTTCATCAAAACAACTTATTTGATCAAATGGTACTATATGATAAAAGAGTTCAAAAATTATGTAATGAGTCTACATTTAGTTTATTTTGTTATTGTAAGTATTGTATTGTCTTAGCATGTATTTTTTGTCTAAATATAAACTTAGAACCAATATTTTTTTGAATCAAGAAAAATCATTTGTTTTCATGTGTCAAATATGTGATAAGTGTCCATGTATATCATTTTTTAGTTCATAATTTTAAGTTTGTAGGATCACATATAATGGTTTAAGGAATCATAGTTGAAGTATAGCCTTTTAGTTAATTTATTCAAGGGTCTATCTTATTAATATCAAAGTTTCAAAGTCATCTTGATAAGAGTCTTATTTTTTTGTTAGAGTTGAAGTCTTTTTGGGTCCTATTGGTGAAATAATTTGTCATATGACAAATTAGGTGTTTCCACAAACGTTCATGGGGCTACACCCCTCCTTATGTATGTGTAGGCTCCTATTGTTGAATGTAAACTAATATACTCCTATCTAACTACTGTGGGGTGGAAAAATAGATCAAAGATCACACATGCACACTTCACTGAACCTGTGGAAAAGTGCTTGTATGGGGTATAAGGGAGGAATTTGCAGCGATGAGGGATGAAGGAGATAATTTAGGGAAAGGAAGGTTATTGTTGTGAGTAGGATAATGCAGAGTTCACACCCAATAACTAGAGTAGTTCAACATTCAATTGGAGGAAAGAAAAAATGAAGCACATAGTGAGACTAACAAATCAAAATACACAGTTCTTTAGATTCATTCATCAAGGACACCAAGTTTTTAATATCACCATACTTGTAAAGTTGTAAAAGAGAGAATAGATAAAACATGAGAAATGAAAATGAAGAGTATAGCTTTTATTTCTTATGTAGTGATGAATACAAAGCATTAATCAATCTACAATAATTCACAATTGCTACCAAGAAATAAAATTTAGGATCCTTTGGAATGGAGAAGCCATCCCAATTTATAGCCTTGTGAATTGACCTTTCATCTCCCCACATGACTCTTCATGTTCCTATTCTACTTGTGACCTTTTGATTGCCCCTAAAGAGACAAATTTAGTATTTCACTTATAATTTTCAAATATTACTTTTATAAATTACAAATATGTCACCTAAGTGAATAGGAAAAAATACAATGAATAATTATAAGAAAGGGAGAGAAGAGAAGGAAGGAATTTTTTTGACTTATCTATTGAAGAAGCTCCTACGATGTAGATCTTGCTGATCTGAAGTATGATGATCTCAATTTCCTCATCTTCTTTAGATGCACGTGATACTTTGGGTTTCCAAATGAGTGTTTAGAAAAAATGTTATCGACCTTTTGATGTGATATTGAGATGAACATGAAACTTACCTATGATGATGCATCCCTTATCTCATGGTGAGAGTGAGGGTCACTCTCTTGTTCTTTAATATTCTGGAATTATTATTCACGATGCACAAACCTCTTGATGCTTATATTATCTATCCTTCACGCTGTCTACAAGATTGTAAACTTCACCTTTACTTCTTTGAGAGATGTGAGCTCTTTCCTTGACCACTCCTATCTCAATTTTTCTTGGCTATCTCAATCAACTTAAATCAATCGCTCACTTCAACTCACCGAGCTCAACCCACTTAGCTCACCGAGCTCACTTCAACCATCTCATTGAGAGATGATGATGGATCCAACTTGACCAATGAGCTATGAGGACATATTTATATGAATTAATGTATTCCTTTACACTCTTGGAATATTTTCTAGTTGCTTAGTGATTTAAACTTTCCTCCATTATGCTTCACCATGCTCTCGGGCACAACTGTGATTTGGAAGATGCTTCCAAGACCCTTATGGAGTTTCATTTCTCTGTTTGAGCTATGAGATCATCCTACAACCCTTTAAAGATGTGAAAAAGTGGAAAGACGTGGAAAATGATCCAACTATAGATTTTTACATCCAAAATAAAGACTTTCTATTTTTAACAGGTAGGCTTGGGACCTCTTATTTTGGGACATATCACTTGTTTTGCTCAAATCTATCTTTTTAAACTTTCTGAACAATCCAATTCTCCTCTCTTGATGATTTTTTCCCATTTTAGCCACTTTTTATTTTTAGTAGGTGCTTTTTCCAGACCTACTATTTTGGGAAAATTGACAATTTTACCTTGCTTACCATTCTGCACTATTTCTAAGTGTTCTGGGTGATTAGAGCTTGCAAATTGAGGGACTTACTATTTTTAGCATGTGGAGGGGCATGAAATATGATATTTTTATTAAGTGAAAAATGACCTCGGTTTGTGATGGAAACATTATTTTTAGATTTGGCTCTTTGTCGCGATCTTGTGCTCCAAATTTCACTATGTTTCACCTGCCGAATGCTTGGAAATAAAAAAGAAAATTTCCGGGTTACGATTTTAGGCCTAAAGCTTCCATGGAAGCCATTAATGAAGTCACTAAGCTTATTTTGTCACAAAGATGCTATAGAGAAGAGAACTTATCCCAAAATCTTGGTATGATCAATTTCCTTGTTCGCCGACAATGAAAAATCTTCATTCTTGCAACCATGGATGCTCTGAGAGAAATTTGATATTGTGTCCGATGGATTTGGAGGTTCTTAGATGGTTTTTAATAGAAATAATGGAGGTTTAATCAAAAAATAGGTGGTTAGGAGTTATTTAATTTATTACCACTTCCCGCAAAGACTTTTGGTTTTGCGAGAGAGAAGAAGAAGAAAACAACAACATAAAAGGACTTACAAATTTTGGTTTTCAAACTTCATAGAATTGGGTACATTTTTGTTTCCTCACCATCCCCACTATTCCCAGGGGATAGTTGGGATGGTAAAATGCGCCTCCATGTGAGCTTGACACTTGGCAAGATTTGATTGCATGAGGGGGGAAGAGTGAGAATTCCATTTTTAGCTAATGGGGGTAAAATATAGGTCATATGGTGAACCATGAGAGGGGATAAATTTTGGGGCACATTTTTTGTGTCTCCACTATCCCCACTATCCTAGATAGTTGGGACAGAAAAAATGCGCCAAGGGTTGAGCGAAAAAAAACTTAGCCAACACTAGATGCATGAAAGTTTAACATTTATTGGGAAGAGATAGTGTCACATGAGCGTGAAAGAGATAGAATTGGGGGTGGGGATTTATTTTTGTCCCTAATGTCCCAAATGTTCCCATTGTCCCGGATAGTTAGGACACCAAAATGCGCCACCCATCCAACTGTGAAATTGACTAACTCCCAAAAACATGAAACCACTTTTCCTGAAGCTCCAAGAGGTCTTTTTAGGAAAATTTTTATATCATTTTGACTCCCAAGATAATTTAAAGATAAATGGGATGGTTTTAAATACCTGATTCTACACCCTTATCCAAAAATTTTTCATTTTAATTTGGGACTACAAGCTGATTCTATACAAACTTATTTTCCTTGAGAAGTGCCCTGTCTTGGGAAGAATGTGAAAATATGTGATGTAGAGGATTCTTTAAGATTTCCAATGAAATCTTGTTTTCCTATTGAATCATCCTATAATTCTCAGAATCCTCAATTGAAGTTTAGGTATCTTTTTCCACTACAAGCTCCTTAAGCCTTCAAAACCCGCTTTCACTGTTCTTGTTCCAAAACCTCTGAAACTTTCCTAAATTTTCCTAAACCAGTTACAATATGTTCTTAGCTCCTTAAAACCACTCTCAAATGGTTTTTAGATTTCAAATCTACCTTAGAGCATGCACACCTATATTAGGATGTCTAAAAATAGCCTTTCTAGGCTTACCAAAGAATTCTTCTTTAGAAGCATTGCACTAAATGGAATGAGTAACCCTATTTTGACATTTCAAACATTGGGGATAAAATATAACTTTTTTTTTTTTGGGGATTTCAAGGCTCGGATAGGTATGAAATGGAGGTCATATTGAAAGGGAGATGGTTCAAGAGGGCTTTCAAGAAATTTTTTTGACACTAAGGCAAAGCTGTTATGTTTCAACATTGAATTTTACCCTTGCAAAAACACATGACAATAGTTGGATCTAGCTTGGGACATGTTCTAGATCGAGCACAATGAGGATAGAACAAATAGTAACCCCAGAATCTCAAGTCATTGTGTGGACCAATGCCTTGTCCATTGGGCTTATGGAGTCACCACAGAGATATACAACACAATTTCCTTTATTGAACACATACACATGAAAAGAAATGAACACACACACAAGACATGAAAGGAAACAAAAAACACAAGGGAAACACAAAACGAGAAAGGAAACAAAAACACATAAACAAAACAGAAAGGAAAACACAAACAAAAGGGAAGCATCCTAAATCACCTATGTACACATGGGAGATAACCCACTTTCATTGAAGCACAAATTTGAACTAAGTTTTTACCTGAAAATGGGTACCACCGGATGCCTTTCTTCTACAAATCTATTGGTAGGTTCACTGAAGTATGAACCCCTCCTCAACTTCTTGAGAAATCTAGCATGATTTCTATTTTAATTGATGGTCTTCATGTTTAATTAATAGGTTTTCAGGTTCTTAGGTTCATTCCATTTGCTAATTTTTAATCAAGCTGTTGAAAGATGTTTTTAATTATACTTGACTTATCATTTCCATAACAATACATTTGTTCTTCATTATGCATCTACTTTATGTCCACAACTTCCATGGGTTAATTCTTGACATATGTTTTAGAAAACTCATCATTGTCACTAGCCTCTTGATTTTCTTGGTTTCTCAATTGGATCAAGAAATCATCTTTCTCATGTTCGGATCTTTCACAACATGCTTCCATACACATAGTGTGTCACGTGCATTACATCATCATCTTGGAAAGAAAATAAACTCAAGGTTGGGTATGCAACATGGAAATTTCCATCTTCCTCATTTTTCCATCTTGAGCTTCAACATCAATTTTGTTGAGGACATCCTTCTCTTGGTTAAAAAGAACACTGAAAGGTTGAAATCTTTTGACAATGTTTCCATTTTGAAAAAAATCATCCTTATGACCAAGCAACATTACATTTCTCCATTTTTCATTGAGAATGTTTCCATTCTCATGAAAAGGGAATGAGCACAACATTGGGGCTGAAATGTTGTCATTAACGTTTTCCCATCATTGATTACCAAGAACCAAGAAGTCCATTTCCATAATGAAATCATCATCTTCTTAAATAGGTTCAAGTTTGAGAGGTAGAAACATGTTGTCATTATCATTTTTCTTGTCACCTTATTCCAATGAGAATGAGAATTCTTCATACTCACAAGAATACTCATTACATGAAACCTCATACCGAGCATCAAGAACATGATTGGAAACATTGAGATCACCTGTTGAAAAGTCGATGATTATCACTCCTTGATTTGTATTATTCTTTACTTCAATATCGATTTATTATAAGTTGAGGCTCTCGTCACCATCGTCAACATACAACAGAGAAAATTCATTTATGCTCTCATCCCACGGGAATCACACACTCTCAAACTCTGATTTCATCATATCATCATGATGTTCTTTAATCGGATTTGTGGTGCTTGAAATTCTTCCACCAACATGGAAAACTCAAGATCATCCTCAAAGGTCATGAAAGTTACAAGATTTGGAATTTTGACATGGGATGTCTGCCATTAGGTCATCTAGTTTTTGCACAATATACTTCATTTTTCTGACAGGAAGAAGTTTCTTTATTTTACCATTGACTTGGATGGTGGTGTACAACCAATCTAGTTGTGAATCTCCTCCACCATCTCGACAAAAGCTTCAGCCCAATAACATACCATATGAGGTGGGCATGTATGCTACAAGGATTCTATTTATGATTTTTTTTTAGGGAAGTCCACCAATGCTACCTCAACATCCTTGATCTAGACCATAAGGGGAACTTATATCATTTCCATGGAGAGGCAATGGCTATAACTAGGATAAAGGGAAAGGCCAAGGGATTTAGAAACTTTCACATGCATGACGTTATCAGAAGCACTAGAGTCATTTATCTAACTGTTCAATTTGTACCCATTGACTAATAAGGTTATGTAGAAAGGTTCTACCTTCCTAGAGGTGGAGGGTGTGGAAGTGAGATAGTTTAGAGATGGAGTGGATTGAGATACACGAGGTGGTTCTTTGGTGGTGGCATCTTTAGGACATGAAACAAAGCTACTTATTTTGATATGCTAAACAAGTTTCTCAAGTTACTTGGGATGAGTTCTCAAGTACTCAAATTCAGAAATTTGGTTTTTGATTTTTGAAATGACCAACAATATCAAAGGGTGAGGAAGAGGTAGGAACCTTATGGATTTTGGAATATTTGATATGGATGCTTTTAGGATTTACATAAATTAATTTTTTAGAGAAGTTGAAGGAGACTTACTTAAAGAGGAAGAAGGATTCTTGGTTGGAGTTATCTCACGCTTCTTCTCAATTGACCCTATTGAAGCGGACTTTGATGATCCTCATTCCGGTTTTCTTTTTCTTGGAGTCACTATTTAAGGATTCATTTCTTAGCTTGGGCAACGAAGAAGGGCCTTATTTCTCCTTTTATAATCAAATGAACACCGTATATGGGTAGCTATTTGTGGATTCTTCATTGATTAATCGAAAATTAATTAACTAGGAGAAGTATAATGATAGTTAATCTAATCTAGGAGGACATAAATGCTGTAAATAAATGCACTACAATAATATAAAGTAATTTAAATAATTAAACTATTATAAATAAAACCATAATATGCAAGGAGAAGGTAAGGAAAGAACTTAGCTAGTTGTAGATGACCATCGCAGAGTATCATAGGTTTGACTAGAAATTCCAAAAGCAGGAATGACTATAGAGAAGTCCCGAAAAGGGTGGATCTGGAAGATTTGAGTAGATTGGAGTACCTAGGAGGGTATTGGGGAACCTCGGGGTGCCCTAGTATAGAAGAACACATGCCTTGGTCTCTGAAAAGATTAAAACTTGATTCTTTTAGGGTCAAAAGATGACTTGTGACCTTCACATGTCTATTGTACTGGATTTGTTGAACTATGCCGAATGTATCAAATAATGGAATATGAAATGATGACCTATAAAAGGTAAAAGAGTATCAAAACCCTAAAAATAAAGATGCAAAATGAATGGGTTAGAATGACCTCAGCTGCCACAACAATGGTCTTACTAAACTGAGCATTGCACTACATTTTGAAGCCAAATATAGTTCTGTGTGTGTGTGTATGTGCATGTCGTGCCCTAGGTGATTTTGTGCAGTCACCACACTATGTGAAGTAGCAAGAAATAACTAAATGTAGAAAATGTAATAACACGTGTGCATGCAATAAAATAAAATCCCCCCTTATGAAGTGTGTGTTGATGCAAATCTCCTAGCTTTGATGCATTGAACTATGTGGATGCAAATGATGCAATGGATGCAACTCTAGATGGGGTGATAGTAGTAAATGATTCTAGGACCCTCATTATGGTCTATTAAATTTATTTTTATAGGGTTCTCTTGGTCTAATTTCGTAATTAACCCCGACATGGCCGACTAAGAAAAAGATAAGGATGAAAATGGCTAGAAAGAGCCTAAAAAGTGGTGGGAAAGTAGAAAAGGATCGGGGCGCGCCTGATGGGACCAGGGGGACCCTGTGGTGCCCTCTGACTACAAGCCTGGGCACCTCGGTTTAGGCTAAAATGATGGGAAAGTGCCAAACAAATTGGGCATGTATATAAAAATGTGTGGGAATGATGAAATAAAAATAAAATAAGATGGCCAAAATATGGGATTAATTAGTACTTTCTTCACTCAATAACCTTCTAAATAGTAGTATGAGACCGGGCTAAATAATGCCTAAAGTGCATGATTTTGTGACTACATTTTTCCCCCACTTTATGTTGGTGAGCTGAAAGCTCAATAACATAAAGTAGATAGAAGTGCGTACTGATATCCATGGAGAGTGTAGTAGAAATGTGTCGAAGGACTAGACTCAAACGTGTAATGACAAAACAAAGAAGATAGAGGAGCATGAAATCTAAAGATGAAAAATGTGCATAAAAAGTGATGAGAGTGAACCTAGGGTGGAACGCATGTGTATCTACTGTGGTGTGTTGTATACCTACATGGTTAGTAAAGCATGTGCCTTTGTCACGAAATGTTGTTGTTGATCTTGTTGTTTATTCTTATTTGCCTCTAATTTGACTTCTTATTTCTAATATGACCAAACTCGTATGTAGAAATTATCAAGTAGTCAAATATGTATGTATGTAAAAACTCTAAGTAAAGTACGCTTGTATATAGAATAGAAATGTGTAAAAAAATATGCAAATGTAAATGGAACATGTGCACTTGATCCATGTCAAGAGAAGGGTGTAGAAGGATATCTTGTACTTCATGAGTTTTTTGGGCGATCTCACGCCACCCTAGATGAAGAAATGTAGGGAGGAAATGCTCTGTGTCCTTTAAGCTCTAACCACTTCTGTTGAAATGTGTGAAGAGATCTCTATAACGTCCTAGTTTTTTGGGAAATTCGACGCCACTAGCCGAAGTAGTGTAGAGAGGCACACCCACTATAACCCCTAAGCCTATAAATTCTTCCTAGAAATGCTAAGGACCCCATGTCTTGTAAAAACCACTATATATAGGGTTCGTAGACTGTTTGAACCCACTCACTATATGTAAAACTAAAATGCCAAGGGTGTAAAGTGCATTGTATCAACCGGTGTAGTAGGCTGTCTTTGTGTTAATATGTAAACCCCTAAATGATGCCCCCTCTTTGGGGGTGGATGTGATCTCACCGATAAAAGAATGTGGCCCCAAAAGAGTACCAACCACACTCTGAACTGTGTACCCTAGAAAGTTCTTGGTATAAACCAAGGAACACATAAACAAGAAGGCTAGCCAAAGACAAGTGTAAAGCAAACAATGCATGCATATAGAAAACATGTGTAAGCTACGCAGATAATGTAGTAAATGTAAACATGCAAGAAAATAAGTAAGCCACACAAAGTGGGTTGCAAACATAGGACATCACTCATGATGTCGCAAGACACACAAGGCCATCATGGTCACGCAAAACAATAAAGTGTGCACAAAAACATAGGGCAAGACCCACATACAATGGAAAACAATGACAGACAAGTACAAATAAGTAAAGAAGTAGTCATGGAAACATGTAATCCTATAAAACAAGTATTGCACATGGAAAACCCGTTAGCATGTTAGAGTAATAACCAATATGTCAAAGCATGTATGATCAAGTAATGTAATATGTTAAGTACAAAATGAAACAATAACACCTGTATGAGACGAATGTGGATGCCCCAACAACCAAGATAATGAGGGTAGAAGGTAAACATCCATGCCACGTGTAGGAGTCCTAGATTTGTGATCACACTAAACAAAGGTGTGAACACACATGTGTGGATGATATAGATAATGACATATAAGAAATCAATCTAACATGTGTAGTAAAGTGATCATGAAAACACTAGTAAACAAAAGTAAATGGCCCCAAGACAATGCAATATGTTGTGGATGGATGGAATGACATGCAAGATGGAATGATAGGAGTCGTGTGCCCTCGAGTGAATGGAAGTGTATGTAATGAGGTTCATTTTGTTTTCCCCCTCAGCAATCAAGAATGAACCATAAATGAGAGTGTGTCATTGGGAAATGGTCAAGTAGTGTTTGTTGTTTGTCTAGCGCATTGTGATGAGTGTGTATGTAGTGTTGATAAAGTGCGACATATAGAAAGGATGTGTGTGAACCCTATAGCCAAAGTGTATATCACGACTTGATGAATGGATGAGTGATGATTTATCCTAAGTGTATATCACTATATGATGAAAGGATGAGTGATGATTTAGCCCTAAGCATATATCACTATAAGATGAAAGGATTAGGATGAGTGATGATTTAACACTAAGCATATATCACTATATGATGAATGGTAAAGAGTGGTGATGTAACCTAAGGTGTATACCACTACAAGATGATATAATGAAGGTGGTGATCTAGCCTAAAGCGTATACCACTACTAGATAGAAAGAGTAAGTGACGATTTATCCTAAAGCATATGTCACTAGCCTAGGAATGTCGTAGGATGGAATGTCACATTATGAGTGTGAGGTCAATTTTATTTGTAAACACTCGGTAGTTGAGTATGGACCGAGGAACTAAAGTGCATGTATATAAAAATGTGTGGGAATAATTTTGGTAAACCCATCTTTTCAAATAGTTTTCCCTAAGATCCAATCATACCGTAATGGCTAAATATCATTCATCTTCTTTGACCATCATGTCCCACTTTAGTGTTAACCCTATTTATAATGAGGCTGCCATAGATGAGCTCAAAGATCTATATAGTGTTCCGCTTCCTACACCCAATCACATCCAACAATAACTCTTAGATGGCCAACAACATGTGCCTACTAGTTTTACTGATTCCCCTATAGGAATTAGCATTGTTGATGATCCTATCACATTTACTCATTGTACACCATGCCATATAGTCACCTATGATCCTCCTTCTAATCTTTCACAAGAAACTTTAGATGATTCCCTTATTGATTACTTGTTAGGTATTGAAAATCATTCACAAGTCCACACTGATTCTTCTATTACTCCGACCACTAATATAGTTTCTTCTTATGATCCTACTATTTCTGACATTGGTTCCCCTACTACATCTCCTACTAGTTTGCATGTTCCTTCACATTATGTTGACGATCCTATTGATAGCCTCCTTAGCAACGTTATCACTCCTGAGGTTATATCCGATATTAGTGAGAGATGATAGTCATGGTTCTCCTTCTTTCTACATTGTTGAATGTGACTCTCCTGCTCCATTGTTACCTTCTCCTGATATTGCATCTACTTGATGTGCATGAGTCACCACCATCTATCACTTCTCCTTCACCTCTTATTACCTCACCTGCCACTCTTAGTCCATCCTCTCCTATAGATATGTCTCCTTCGGTCACTTCATCTATCAAGGATGTTTCGATGCTAGTCCCACCATAGCTATAGCTACTTCATCTATCTCACCTATTATAACTTCATCGAATCCTACTCCTATTATGCCCTTAGCATCCAAATCTTCCTTGTCACCTCTTGATATTTCTATGATTACACATAATGGAAAACTACAACCACTTAATACATTATTTTCATCTTCCACCATTCCTTCACATGACATCATCTCTCTCATGCATGTAGTAGGTCAACTTCAATCACAAGTTCACTCTCTCACTTTATAAAGTAGGGCTTATTACGCTTCTATTGACAATAACTCATTACATGGTAATCCGGTCCCTAAAAATATTCATAACTCTGCATTTCCCCAAGATTTTGTCATGCCTACTTTCACTTGTTTTGATGGTACTGGTGACCCTCATGCTCATCTTTTACATTACCACTCACTTATGACCTCATATTCCACCGATATATTATTACTTAAGGCCTTCCAATATAATCTTATTGATGAGGCATTATAGTGGTACACCCATCTACCTTTTGGGTCTATTAGTATTTTCTATGATATGGAGGACACTTTCCTCCATCGTTTTATCATTAAAATGGCCCTAAAGTCACTTATGATCACATACCTACTTTACATCAAGGCTCCTTTGAACCTATTAATGATTATATATTGCGATTCAATGTTTGTATACATCATCCTGTATTCCAACCTATTGAATTAGAAAAACAATTCATTTTTGTCGTGGCCTAATTCCTCCACTTAAGCAAAGATTACAATATGATACATGCGAGTCATTCATTCTCCTATGTTATAAAGTTATTGACCTAGAAAAATATCTTCTCCCATCACATGTCATTAAGCCTACACATGTTTCTCTAGCCATTGGTTCCTCTAGCCTTCCACCCACACCTCTGGTTGAGCATCCTCCACCTTTGCCTCACATACAAAGCAAACAAGCTTAACCCAATCCAACACCAAAGCATACTTCTTCTCCAACTCCACAAAAATCTACTACTCCTACCACTCCACCTAGGTCACATGAGCCTTTACATTTCTCTCCTCACACTTGACCACATGATGTGCTTTGCATGTTTTACTTAATGAGTAATTAATTCACCTACCCTCCAATCAACATCATCCATAACACCGCTTACAACATCAACATGACCAACCTTATTGTAATTACCATCACATAAATGGCCATAGGGACAATGATTGTCTCACCCTTCATGATAGACTACAAAAACTAGAGGATATGGGTATTATCTCCTTTGATCCTTGTGAGTGGTCTCTGTCTCCTTTACCACATCAGCATAGGCATACCCCACTCAAGTCTTCTACATCGGGAACTTAGTTTGTAGCTTTCTCATCACCTTCATATGCACATTCTCCACCTCATCCACTGCTTCCACCATCACATTCATTGCATCCACTACATCCATCGCATCCACGTTATCCACCGCTTCATGCTGCTACATTACATGGGCCCCAAAACCCTCTGCATATCCCATTATTACTCCATATGAAATTCAGTTTGGTTCATACACTCATGCTACATCCATACCACATGCTTCCATCGCTTCATGTCATCTTGGTCTTTGGTAGGTGATTATTATCACCTTACCCCTCGATGACGCACTTGTGTTCTTATGGTTCTTACACAACTATTCAGGGATTAAACTTTAAGAACCTTTCATCAAGTGCTTCATTGTTTCATCTAGTGCACTTAATCATTTCCTAATGATGCACTCTTGCTTATGTGGCTCATACTTTACTACTAAGGGGTCTTAATTACATGAGCCTATTCATTCACATCTGGGGGCATTGTTAATCTTCCCCCTCCTAATTTCACCATACTAACATATTACGATTATATTCAGTTTTCACACATTCATTACGACACATTCATTTTACTATAATTCATTTCTTTATCTTTTCACCTATTATACTATCATCATTACACTAATTACATGCTATATACTACACTTTTATTACATTTATTATCTATTATCATCATTCACCATACACATTTTCTCTACCATTACCAACATTATCATGCACATCTAAAATAATCACACACGAACACTATCCAACACATTACATGTACTAGGACAATAACCATAGAATCATACATCATCAATCACATTGCGACATCAATAGATAATAACATTAGTTCATCATATATCAATAAGCACGTTTCCATACATATATGTCAAAATACAATCATCATTAAAAAAATCATCACAGGGGGCAATGCCCCTACATCATATACAATACTACAAATCATACCTCATCATCACTATCTCTCTTGGGTTACGCGAGAGCCTTTAAACAAGATGCCTCTTTACAATGCGATGTGCGTTATTTATGGCCCCTGGTAACTTTCCACCGTGCCATAGTAAGTAAGTAATATTTGTAGCCTACTTCGAGCAAATGACGATGCAAATCCACATACCGTGTGAACACATCCTAGGCTAAGGGACCACCACATACCGCCTCCTTGGCTCATCGAGTATCCTCACGTCCCTTGTCCCTCTCGCCTAACAACACTATACTCATCACAAATGTTATGGCTATTGGCTCAAATAGACGGGCCTGCTCGCCCGATATATCATCCATATGCTCTAGTATACCTCTTCCTAGGGCATCGGTCGACACATTCCACATCAATGTGTGGATGGATGTGTCCATAATCAACGACCAATACACATCACCTACAAACACAAATTACACCGTGTTAGACAATTATACAACACAATATAAGTAACGAAAAAGTGCACAATGCTACTATACAAATACTTACGTTCAACTACGTCAATTGTTGTTATAGGATCGGGGGCATGTGCTTCCCCCTCTCCTCCTCCTATATGCACTAACTCAATGAGACATGTGAATAATGGGTACAACAATACCCATCGATGAATTGCCCACCATGCACGATACTCCTCGGTGCACCCCACATCATCTCCATCAGCAGACTTTATCATCGAATCTACCTCATCCAACCCCGATTGTACTAACTGCTTGCCGTGGGCCCCGGCCTATCCTCGACCCTTCTAGGTGATCCAATAGATCTCAACCATATATATGGCTATGAGGGCACATCTTGAGCCATGCTAAACTGCCATGACACCCTCTTAACCCTTTGAAAATATCTACCACACTTAGAAAGCAATCCTCTAGCCATACAATCCTCTAAATACATCTTAACTAAGTATATGTTTCCATCTTCCTACCACAAATATCAACATATCATCACACATATATCTTGGGCCTAGCTCACTCTCCTTGTGGACCTACAATTGATATCAATATGGGTATATGCTCATACACCCACACATGCATCAGTGTGGTGGCTCCTATACCACCACCATGCTCATCCTGCGTAAACCGATATAAGTCTCTATATAGATGGGCCAACACACATCATGCCCACACGTATCTAGTACCCTCCTCCTCTATCCACTGACATATGTCATGCATCTTATACAAGATGCCTACACCTCCCTCCTCCATGACTATGCATGAAGCAATCACAACTTCTATAAACTTCCGCAAGCATGGAACTCCAGATCACAATATATCATCCAAACTAATATAGGCCTTAGTAGGCACCCAAATCCCCACAAAATACCATCTTACCGATCACATCTGTCACTCCATATCCTCTACTAGCATAACTCACACCCTCTCCCTAAAAGCTGGTAATTACAATATGCGATATACATCCTCTAAAGTGACAGTGATCTACCTTGTAGGTAAGTAAAATGTCCATGTATTTACACACCATCTCTCACACAATGCAGTTAAAAGGGGCATATTATGGGGAAAATCCACCATCCGTGATATATTTCATAGGTTGACATGGTCCATCACATCCCAATCATCATCGACATGCCCAATCCAAGAAACACACTCATATGATGCCCACTTGCGGAACTCCCTTGAGTGGATATCCCTTTGTACACCACAAAATTATACCAAACACAACGTTAGAACACAATACAAGACCAAATACACTCACTTATGATGCTACAAACCTATTTTTCACCATTCTACACTAAATGCACACATTCGGATTGGGGCACCTATATGTAGGACTAGGGTGCAGAGGAGCAGGACACTAGTGCTCTGGTTGTGGGTGCTCCAGGTCCTTAGGGGTCATTAGCGCCCTCACCGCTATTGTCCAGTCAAAAATGCTTTGAGAAAATAAAAATCTCATTTTTAAATTTTTAAACTAAAACCACCACTAAACCATACATTTTGCAAAAATTAATGCACTTACCAACTCTGCGGTTGTATGCAATGCTACGATGGTCACCACTCTCTCAAACCGACTAGGACGTGTTGTTCTCACTTATGGCATTCTCACTCACTTTGTGCACACTCTCACAATTGCACAAATCACAAATGAAGTAACTAAACACTTTTTCACTTTACTATTTATAGTTACTTCTCATCACTTACTTTCCTATAGTCCTTATTTCACTCTTATTTTTATAACTAATACACTCTACACTGTTTCTATCATATCTTGAGTGTTTTTAATCCAATTTACACCCCGTTTGCAAAATTATTTTTAGAATTCCACCCACCACCATACTTGAATACCTTCTACATGTGTTATGTCTTGACAATGTGTTATCTTTCGGTTAATTTCTAAACATTTTGGTGATTCTCACCACTTTCTATCTATTTTGGGCTTACTTTCACTTAGCGTTTGTTCTTTCCATCACTCCTATTTCACCGAATAGTGTGTATACATAAGAGAAAAATAGATAAGGTAAGGGTGAGGAGGAATACCTTTGAGTGAAGGTGGAAGGTAGAGTGCGCGCGTTCTGATTTCCCGATCTAATGCCGATTTGCAGAACTTCTTTTTCTAGGAGGAACTACCTGTGAATACAAAACAAGACCACAAGAGGAATATTAAACAATATATGTCAGTGGACTGCCTAGCGTATGCTAGATCCAAGAAGTGTGATACTTCCTAGATGGCTATCAATCCACTATTTAAAACAACTTAATGCAAGAAATGATGTAAACCAATAATGTCCTACTATAGTTGATATGATTTAGCTATCTCATTCAAGTATAATAAGAAAATATAATCTAACAAGATAGGTTATGATCAGATCTAGAAGTTAGACAAGTAAATAAGGTGGTAGGGGTAGGTCAGGGTCAAGTTTTAAGTGATTTGGGTTGTTTGGGTGAAAGGTATGAGGTTGTTGTTATAGGTAGATTTGTCAAATACAGAGACCACGTCAACGATGGTATGGTATGACCGATGTCGGTTGAGAGGAGACCGATGATGGTTTGGGTTAAGTGGCATCGATAGGGTTGGGCTGATAGAAACTTAGTGAAGTTGGGTTTTGATGATTCTTTGGGATTGCCCAGAGAATGGATAGATAATGGTGAGGTAGATGACAATGTTGGGAGTAGTCAGAGATGTTTGGAGTCAAGTATGGAAGGTTGGGAGGTTGTAGGTAGTTAGGTAAAGGGATTGACAGGAAGGTGAGAGGTGATGGGATGTAAAGGAGATTAGGACTCTTAAACAAAGATGAAGAAATTGATCTCACTAAGTATGGAAAGATACAAATTTAAATGTACTTACTGGTGTTTGTAGACCTGGTGGTTGGATGAAGGTGATGGTTGATCCATGGAATATGTGGCTAGTGTTATGGCTATGCTTCCCAAAATGTTACCATGAATGCTTTCCTTTCGATCATTACTTGGTTATTGGTTTAGGATGTCTGGATGTGCAGGAGTTCTCTCAGTGCGTGCTTACATGTAGATCTATCTTCTTTAAAACTTGAATAATTCTTCCAACCCCTCAAACAAGATTACCAAAGTGAATATATGGTAACCAATGAAGGCTTAGGGTGACCTGCATCGGTTTCGAGTTGACTAGTGTTGGTTAAGGTGAGAAATCCTAGTTTTGCTTAAAATGACAAAGATCTTGGCAATCTTTTGGCCAACTCTATCCATTGTCGTGGATCAAAACGTAATGTTGCGCTTAGATAAGATGGCATGTAGTTAGAGGAAGAATAGGCATGTGATTTTAGGTTTGAAATAAGTCGTAGTTAGTTATGGTAAGTAGGACTAAGTCTTAGAAAAAGGAAACATGCTATGAATAGGTTTATGATGAGGTGTCTAGGTGATGTGGTGGGGGGAGGTGTCTAGGTGAGGTGGAAATTAGTTCAATTAAGGTAATTAAATAATGAATATTGTGAGAATGGGCATTAATTTAATTATAGGTAATTAAATTAATATACATGTGGGGTGAAGGGAGAGTGTGACCCAAATTTGGTGTCTACACTCCCCTTTCACCGAAAGGGGGGGCATATAATTGGGGTCATCCTATAATTCCCCTCACATTACACACAATTAGTCAAACCTACCAACTCACCATTTTTCAAACATTTACTAGTTCACTATGTGACAATTCACCATTAACCCCCCCAATGATCTAATCTGGGGCAACAAACATATAATTTTTCTATATGATATTTAATCACTTCCCCCTAATGACCTAACTTGGGGAAAAAGTGATTATAAATATTTTTACATGACATTTGACCAATTTATGTCGACTTCTCCCTAATGACCTAACCTGGGGGAAATTTGTGTAAAGTCTCTCCATGAGTAACTAATCGATCAATCAATCAATCAATTAACACGTTCAAAATTTCTAACAAATCGACATCATTTAATCAATACGAGTTCAACACAATTGGCCTCCCTAATGACCTAACTTGGGAGTTACGTGTGGCCTCTCAGATGACCTAACTTGGGAGATTACATTCATCACTTTTCCCAGATGACCTAACTTAGGAAGTTATTCTACATTTTGCATTTACTTCTAGATGACCTAACTTGGAAGCCATCATACATTTCATGTTTGCTTCCAGATGACCCAAATTGGAAGCTATCACATTGTGGTGACACCCATGGAGTGGGGAAAGAGTGCCTTCCTAGACCAATCCTATATGGGTTAACTATTTGATCAAAATCATTTGGATCCAAAAACCACAAAATTTGATCTGAGTTTGTCTGTAATGGCTAGATCTTGAGGATGTAGTTAAAGATTGGAGAATAACACACCTTTCTCCATACACTCTTCCTCCGGTAGCGGGATGCCCAAATGCTTCAATCGTTCATTCATATATAAGTGTCTAGGTTAAGAACCGATCACTATCTACCCACCTATTCATCATTATACCACGTTTGAAATCATCATACATCCTAATCATCACTTTCATTTAGTACATGCCATCTTAAAATTTTCTATGGTATATGGATCAACCCATTGATCCATGGTTCGACACACTTTTATAGTTCTATCAACATGCTTCTACTACACATCGGCACATTCTACTACAACATGAGCTTCTCCAATTTTTCTCAGGTATGCATCTCTATCTACTTTATGTTACCAAGCATTATTCTCACCAACATAAAGTGGGGGCAAATGTAGTCACAAAATCACAAACTTACTATTACATTTATACCGCCAAGTATGTTATTTTATATATGGATCTCATGTAAAAAAATATTCACTAATGACCTATCCCCTAGTCCTGTTATCGATTAGTGGGTCATCATTGTTATTTGTCTGGTAAAGTCATGAGTTATCTATACAATTTTAGGCATCTCTTAGTAAGTGTCAGGTGTTGTTATTTTATTGTTTGTCATGTCCAGTCTATAACTAGGGTGCCTAGGGTAGTATTGGGGCCCCAGAGGCACCCTGAGTCCATGATTTTAGGCACCCTAGTTTCCATAACTCTTCATTCTAATTTGTTTCTTCGAGGTCAGTCTTTGTTATTTCCCCGTTCATTCCTCTAAATAGTGGTTGGCATTTTGGGTCATTAGTTTTAAAATTTGAAAAAGAGATCCCTATATAAACATAACATACTCACTATATTATGGGTGGACTATCATCTATCAAGGGAAACTATCTACTAAGGCAAGGGACTACATTTGGGCATCTTCTACATCTGCATCACACAAGCATAGGGGGAAAGGGTTATATTCATTCTATTCCATCCACCATTTGCATTCTTACATCTAGTTATTGCCCCTACTATACGTGTCATTGCTTTCTTTAGGTCACCTTAGGCAAAAAATTGTACATACAAACACACAAAACTACATTGGGTCTAGAATGTAGTGCAACGCTTAGTTATAAGTCCACCATTGTGGTGGCTAAGGTCAGTCTAACCCCTTCATTTGCATTTTTTTTAGGAATTGATGATTTTTATGGGGTTTTGCAGGTAGATTTTGTTGGAAGTGTGTGTCACTTGTGTTGTCATTGATGTCAAATGGTCTAGGTGATTTAGGCATGTTGGCCAGGTGATTTAAGCACGTTGGCTAGGTGATCTAGGGGTCTCCAAAGGTGCTACATGTGTTGCTTGAGTCTCTCAAAGGTGGTATGAAGGTCAAACAAGGTCCATGAGGTAAGTGAGGTGTGTCAATGTGTTAGTAACATGCCCAAATGGTTCTGTCATGTAATGTCTGGGTCAAGTCAAGTCATTCTAGGCTTTGGCCTAATGCAAATATATGGTGTAAATCAAGAAAATGTGTGAATTATCTCAAAATAAAGAAGGAAATCAAGTATGGATCATCATGAGGTGGCACATGAGGTGCAGAAAGAGAAACAAGAGACAAACTAGGTGAATGAGACTGAAACAGGTCAGTATGGAGTTTTCTAAACCAATCCACAAGCAAACAAGGTGTGAAATGTTGACCCAATGTGTGATGATGCAAAAAAAAACATGGTGTGAGCATGTAATGATGACATATGATGTGTAAAAGGCATCAAAAGTAGCTATTGAGGTGTTTTAGGAACTTCTACAGGTCAACATAATACAATAGTTGGGAATCAGAGACCAAAGGGAACCTAAATGAGATGGAATGGAAAGATTCAAGATGAAACAATGAAAAAAAAATTTTAGGTGTTATAGGGATGTGTCCTTAAGGTGTGAGAAAAATTTTAGAAGCTGAGGATGAATATTTTGCAAGTTATGCAAGTATTTCCAAAACTGGGTTTTTCAAAGTATGCAAATTGAGCACCAAACTTCTTAGCAGTCAAGAAAAATTATGGAGCATCCTTCAGATAATTCATAAGAGAAAAAAATGGATTAAATTGGGATAAAATTATGGTGCAAAAATTATTTTTGTGATTGGTTGAGTATTTTAGAAGTTCTATCCATTTTTGTGAGCATGTTTGTAGCCCTCAAACCCTAGTTTGGACCAGTTTTGGAAAATTGAGTTGGATAGGTGTCTTAAATAATTTTTTTTTCTTGAAAAATATTTTAACATGAATAGGACTCCTGAGGGAACATTTCCATGTTATTTTAGCTTCTTGACACCTAGTGGGCTCCACTCAAAAATAAGATTTTAAGAATATTTCATGTATGTAGGTAAAAATTGCAAAGGAACATATGCTCAAATATGAGGTGGATAATTTTAGGGATTTATAGATGAGATTCATGAAATTTACCTGATCAAATTATTTGGAGAAAATTGTAGTATTGGGTGCATTTTTGAGCTTAGGGACAAAAAGGTGCTTGTTTTGAGAAGCTAGTGAAGGAGAATGAAGGTAACCATGTTGAATTGCATTATATGAATGTTGTTTATTTCCTTGATAATTATTTTTATGTGTAATATGATGTGTGGAAGTTCATGGTTCATTTTGGAAGGTCATTTCTTGCTTAAAGGTGATTGAGCCAAAACTGCTCTTTTAGACCTATTTGAGAAGCATGTTTGAATGGGTATGAAGGTGAGACTTTCTCCATTTGACCTATGGGTATGAATGCTTGAAAATGTTGTATACATAAAAATTTAAGTGTTAGAGGTGATAGGGATATTTGAAAATTCCTTTGGAGGTGTTTGACCACATTGTATGGAAGACTAGTTTTTGTATCTTCAAGATTAGCCAGACCATTACTAGAGATCCAAGTTTTGGGAGCCTTATGCCATGAATTGGAGTAGTATGAGAAGTGGATGAGATAGTATACTTCATGATATTTACATTTATAGGTTACTTGCCTCATGATGAAGAGATTTGAGGTATGTATCAACTCAATGTTTGAAGACCAAATTCAAAGATGTTGAAACTAGCCAGGAAAGTCTTACAAAGTGGTGTTTCTTGATGTGTTAAGCCTTGAGTTGGATATTGATGGTAAATTTTAATGAAATTATACATCCTAATATTCATTTTGATATATTACTTGGGTCATGAGGATGATTGGAAGTGGTCTAGTTATATTGTTTTTCAGATTGTTTTTGTAGAAGATGATTTAGGCACACCTATGAGCCTAAATAAGTATCTTAGCTAATGTGGCGAGTTTAAAGCATAAAAAAATATTTGACTTAGTGTAACCATACGACACGTGAATAAAAATATGGAATACTTGTGAACAATTTTTAAGATCTAGAAGACAAAAAATATGAGTGATTTGAATGGTCATGGTAAGTGGAAGGTAAAAATTCATGTCTAAGAGGTATATCTATTCATGTAAGCTCATTTATGAGTTATTGTTGATAACCCCTATTATCTTATATTGAATAAATCTTTTCTATAAAGAAAAACCTCTTGGGCATAGCCCAAAAATCCTAGAAAGTCTATTTTCAGGTTTGTAGCTAGTTGTGGTTGTATGAAGATGATGAAGTGCTTGTGATAGTTGGTTGATGAAAGAGAGAAAATTTGCAGCTGTATGTTTGAATGCTAATCTTGATTATATCTTGTAATCTGATGATATTGATCAAGCATCAAGTCTTGTGTTTTGAATGAAGAATTTTTAGCATATCTTGTATTCATTTCTTGTATGCATTCCATGAAAAACTATATCTATTGATGTTTAAACATTATTGATTGTAGTCTATAAGAGTGTATGTATATGAATGAATATTCATTGTTTGAAGTGGAAAAGAAATTTTTTTCTCAAAGGACTGATTCACCTCCCCCTCAGTCCCTGTCAATTCTAACAATTGGTATCAGAGCAGGCCCTTGAGAGAAACTTTAACAAGCTAGAGGGAGATATTTGGTGACAAGGATGGGAGATATTTATTGGGTAAGGCATGGAGTAGACTCCTGTGAAGAACTATTGCAAAAATTGAGTGTATCTCATGAGGAAATTATCAAGTGTGTGCAGATTCAACTTAATGAAAATCTAGTAGAGAAGAAAGAAGAACTAAATAAAGAGAATGAAGAAATGAAGGAGTTAAGCATCATGACAAGTAAGTTATCATCTTTTCAAGAGAGCTCAGAAAAATTGGATAAGATGTTAGGAAAAAAAAAGGCATATGGTGACAGAACATGACTAGGTTTCACAGAATATTCATACAATTTAGAGAATAATGAAGGTGAATCAAGCCAAGGTTCAAATAGCAAAATACGAGTTAAGAAATGTAAATAGTCCAAAGTATTCATCTCATGAAAAATCACCATTAGGCAGCCTAATGCATTTAGGCATGTTGCTTTTCATGGAAATTGCTACAAGTGTGGTGTTTATGGTCACATGGCTAGTTTTTGTAGTCCTAAGGTTGAGAAGAAGAATGATGGCAAAGGAAAGGAAATTTGTGAAGAAAAGAAAGAAGAGGAATGTCAAGACAAGAAGGTTGGTCAAAGATATGGAGTTGAGTGTTATCACTGTCATGAGAAGGGACATCTAGAAAATACTACAAAAATGAGCCATCAAACACAAGAAGGTATGTAAGCAAATTCAATGGCTATTGCTATTCTTGTAATGAATTTGGACACAAAGATTTTGAGTGAAAAGGAAGGCAGGTTGAATGCTTTAGGTGCCACAAGGTTGGGCACATTACAAGGTTCTATGATGTAGGTAAACTAAAGAAAGAAAGCAAAAAACCAAGAAACAAACTCAAACATATAAAAGGAAGGGAGAATCTAGTCAAGGTGCTAAAGAGGATTCCAAGAATGTGACTAATCAAAAGAATAAGTTTGGTGTGACAAACAAAGAATATGTTTGAAAAAGGTTTCCTAGTGATCTATTCATTCTTTCAAATTACCCCTAAAATTCCATTCAAGTACCCATGATGATCTCGGATTGATTGCTACATCCCGGACATGTTTTCAAAGCATTTGTAACTATTTTCATGTATAACATGGAGCATTTTAAGGTCCTACAAGAAATGTTGATGATGGAAAATTGTGGAGAATCATGCCCAATCTTTTTAGAAGTGGTTTCATTGATTGCGGTAGAATTTCAAGCCAAATATTGATTTTCTTATGTTCTCGACTACACAATAAATAGAACCTTGATTTAGGGTTTTCACGAAGATCATTTGCTCAAATATCATTATTTCACCAATGAAATATCAAAAATCTTATTTATATCTCTTTGAGAGGTCCACCAAAATGTTACAAAAGGAATTTAAGCGATTGACCAAGTACACTCAAAGAATTCCTTGACGAGAATCTCACGAAACTTGTGCTCAACTTGTTATAGTAAAGTTTTCTTCATCGCTTCATTTAAACTCTTGATGCTCCAATCAAATTTTTGGTTGAATCATAATCGAAGGAGGAGGATAATATGGTATAAAACATATTTTATGTCTAAATGGAATGTATTTTCTTCAAATGCAAAGTTTCCTTGAAAAAATGATTGTATCATAATTTATTCATACATGAAAGTGAATTTGAAGATCAAGCTTGAACAATGTATCATCTTCGCAAAGTCCTTTTGATCCCTACAATCTTGAAGAAGGTTTCAAAATGTTATGGTCATGATCTAAGTGTTTCCATAGGTACATGGTTGGTTGAAATCTTGACAATAATTGAACTGTTATACTTCTCCACTTGAGTGAGAGTTTCTTGAAGAAGATAGGGAGTTATTCAAAAGGTCAAATTATTGTAACATATATCTCCTTGTAGAAGAAGACCAAATCCATCCTTTGGTTTGTCTTGTTTTACTCAAAATGAAACACCTACTCCTCAAGTTCATAAAGGAAATTTGGAAGGCCATGAGTCACAGTTAGTGCTCGAAGTTGAAGAAGAATTTGGAAGGCCTTTGAGAAAGAAGACAAAGTACTTGAATTATGTATTCAATGAAAATATCTCTTAGTCTAACAAAAGGCGTATGTAATAAAGATGCGAAGTTGAAGAGAATAAAAAATGACAAGTTTGAATATATATACAAGGTGTTGAAGCAATATATAATAGAAAGTGTTCATTTACCCAGTGTTGTCTTGAAAATCTTGAAAAGATGTAAAACAATAACAATGAATAGAGCTATACATGCTTGATACTATGAGAGTAGTATGAATACATAAGAGATTAAGTGTGGAAGAGAATATGAGGGGTCATAGTTATGGTCAAAATGTGAAGAAGTATGTTACAAAGGATCCATTAAGTAGGATTGGTGGTTTGAAGAATTATGAAGGTTTAGAAGAAAGCACTTTGTGATAATAAGTCATGAAAGTGTGGTACATGTTTCAATTGATCAAATGTTGGTACACTATCAAACCAAAGTTTCCAAATAGACAAGAAAATTACATGAATATTTTTCAGTTGTAAAATGATGAGCTACAAGAAAATAGGAAGGTGTGAGATGTAAAACACAATAAGTGAAATTTGTTTTGAGATGACTTTAAATGCAACATTTTCAAAAGGACATAAATTACACCATCTTAACTAATGAGATTGGTATTGTAGTTAACATATGGACTCATAAGAATGTTGAAATCACTAAGTAGGTGCTAATGTGAAATTGGTTACCTACAACAATGTAGAATAGAAATCAATGGTTCTTAGAATATTCTATTAATTTGAGCCCTACTTTGGTAAGGCGGGAGTTGGCCAATGTTATTACAAAATTGGTTGATAGAAAAATATCTTAGAGACAAATAAATACAAACAAGTGCACATCCATGTTGATGCAAAAGTGAGAACTCTACTTTCATGGTTGTTGCATTCTTTGAAGAAGTATTTTCCTAAGTCCTAAGTAGGTAAAGATAGAGCATGGTGTCTATGAAGAGGTAATTGGATAACTACGGGTTTTCATAAGTGTTTTCTTAGTATGGATCATGAAATCTTGCTACGAGTAATCCTATAAGATTGATCTAGTGCATATAATAGGTGTCTTAGAGTGCAAACGATATCAAAAGGGTATGAAAGATAATCTAAGGGATGCTACATATGTAAAAGATTGCAGAATTTTGTGATTTAGTGTGTAACATGTATGATGACAAAGGTCTTGAAGACTCTAGAAGTCTCAAATTGTCATGTTATGGTGTCTTTATTCAAAGGAGTTCATATTGTTATGAGAAAGAGCTGATAATGGAGCTGTTACAAGCTTGAAGGTGGTCAATCAGGTATGATAAATCATTTATTGGAAGGAAGACAATGTTTTGATCACTTCCTAAGGCCAATCATGATGATAAATGTTTGAAAAGTGTGTTACTTGGCTTAGTTAGTCATGGCTGAGTCAAATAAAGGATCATGACCATAAGTGGGTTTCTACTTGTGTACAATACTAGAAAAGGGTGCCTCTATAGGTAACAAACATGAGTCTTGTCCAATATTGTCGGGGAGTACATATTGCTACTCTATGCAAGTATTCTTGGTAAAATCATGAGCCGAGAGAGGTGGATTTAAATCCTGCTCAAGACCACTGAAGACAAAGTTCAAATATTGGGCTCAAATGGTTGTGGTGCTCGAGGTCCAAAGGTTCATTTGTTGTTGTTGGAGTCAAAGGAGGAGAGATTTCAATTCCGGGGGAGCCTTTTGTTCAAGTAAGTCAAGTTTTGAGCATTGTTTTCTTTGTAAATTGTCCTTGGTTGTCTTTGTTTCATGTCAAGTCCATGCATAACTTTGTCATAGATGTCAAAGGGGGAGAAGTGTACTAAGAAACATGCAAATGATGTCATCTTAGTGTGAGTTCCATCAATGTTTCTAGGAAGGTGGCCATCAATGAAAAGGGGGAGTTTGTTGGAAGTGTGTGTCACTTGTGTTGTCATTGATGTCAAGTCAGTGATGTCAAGTGGTGTGGTTCGGGGATGTTGGCAAGGTGATTTAGGCATGCTTTGGCTAGGTGATCTAGGGGTCTCCAAAGGTGCTACATGTGTTGTTTGAGTCTCTCAAAGGTGGTATGAAGGTCAAAAAGGTTCATGAGGTAAGTGAGGTGTGTCAATGTGTTATTCACATGCTCAAATGGTTCTATCAATGCGATGTATGGGTCAAGTCAAGTCATTCTAGGCTTTGGCCTAATGTAAATATATGGTGTAAATCAAGAAAATGTGTGAATTATCTCAAACCAAAGTAGGGAAAGAAAGTTTGGATCATCATGAGGTGGAACATGAGGTGAAGAAAGATAAACAAGAGACAAACTAGGTGAATGAGACTAAAATAGGTCAGTATGGAGTTTCCTTAAACCAATCCACAATCAAGCAAGGTGTGAAATGATGATGCAAAATAAACATGGTGTGAGAATGTAATGATGACATATTATGTGTAAAAGGTCTAAAAATATCTATTGATGTGTTTTAGGCACTTCTACAAGTCAACATAATATAATAACTGGGAATCAGAGACCTAAGGGCACATGAATGAGATGGAATGGAAAGATGTGGGATGAAACAGAGAAAACCATAACTTTTAGGTGTTAGAGGGATGTGTCATTGAGGTGTGAGAAATTTTTTTGAAGATGAGGAAGAATATTTTACAAGTTATGTAAGTATTTCCAAAACCTAGTTTTTTAAAGTATGCAAATTGAGCACCAAACTTCTTAGCAGTCAAGAAAAATTATGGAGCCTCCTTCAGATAATTCATAAGAGAAAAAAATGGAGTAAATTGGGATAAAATTATGGTGTAATAATTAATTTTTGATTGTCCAAGTATTTTAGAAGTTCTATCCATTTTTGTAAGCATGTTTGTAGCCCTCCAAACCCCAATTTGGACCAATTTTGGAAAATTGAGTTGGATAGGTGTCTCAAATTAACTTTTTTGTTTTAAAACCTATTTTAACATGAAGAGGACTCTTTAGGAACATTTTCATGTTATTTTGGCTTCTTGAAACTTGGTGGGCCCCACTCAAAAATAGGCTTTTAAAGAAGATTTTAGTGTACAGTAAAACTTGCAAAGGAACATATGATCAAATCTGAGGTGGATGATGTTAGGGATGTATAAATAAGATTCATGAAGTTACCTAAGCAACTGATTTGGAGAAAATTGGAGTATTGGGTGCATTTTTGAGCTTACCGACAAAAGGTGCTTGTTTTGAGAAGCTAGTGAAGGAGAATGAAGGTAACCATGTTGAAGTGCATTGTATGAATGTTGTTTATTTCCTTGATCATTATTTTTATGTGTAATATGATGTGTGGAAGTGAATGTTTCATTTTGGAAAGGTCATTTCTTGCCTAAATGTGATTGAGCCAAAACTGCTCTTTTAGACCTATTTGAGAAGCATGTCTGAATGGGTATGAAGGTGAGAATTTATCCATTTGACCTATGGGTATGAATTAATGAGAATGTTTATACATTAAAATTTAAGTGTTAGAGGTAGTAGGAGTGTTGATGGTGAATCAAGCACCCCGAATGTCTCAAAGTAACTCGATGGGTTGAGACTCTCAGTGCGATTGCATAACATGGAGCTTTTCCCAAGTGTGGGACCTTGCGAAATCGGAAAAGCTCTCCGGATGAAGGCGGTTCCTATTCCTCCGTTCGAGATGCACATGTAGAAAATGCGGAGGGTTTACTAAAAAACCTAATCTAACTTGCCAAGGAGACGGGGTAAGAAAATGCATAAAATAAAACCTAAACTACAAAGGTGATGCACCAAGGAATGAAGAAACACCTGTCGTGCCAATAAACACAGACCATTAAAATGCAAAACAAGATCATGCACAGATAGCCAGATTCACAGTGAAAGATCAGGGGGATGAAAATGAATACAGAGAGGGTTGAGAATCATCCACAGACATATACATTAATTTTACTCCAAAGATTGATACAACACACTGCAAAATGCCAAGAGGCAAGGTTGCATTACAGTTTCAAATGGGAGGTTTTAACTCCACAAGTTCACCTGCCAAAGAGAAGAAGGGAGGGGCAAAACAAGAATGTCCAACCTTTAGAAAGAAGCCCCTCCTTACAATTTATAGGAGGAAAAAGAGGGGAGAAGAGAGGAATTCGAAATCTGCCCCAACCACCTCCAGAATGCACTTAACTCATCTCATAATGATGGTAGGTGAGAACCCAATGAACCCAAAAGTGGCGAACTGTATTTTGCATTTTTAAGAATTTTTCTCACCCAATTAAAGATATCTAGTCATAGTTAGATAGAGGACCTCGTAAGCTTTCCAAAAATTCCAACCTTGCATGAATCCGAGCTCCCAGTCAAAAGTTATGGCCATCTGAATATCTGCGCCAGGGTCTGCTTCCTGTCAGCGCTCAAAATGTTGCGCCTCCTGAAGGTGCGCCTTGGCGCATCCATGTGTGTGTCGACATCCTCTTCCATGTGCCAAGGGTGCATCCTTTACCCTATCGACACTCCGTGTCATGCGCCACTTCTGTGCGCCAAGGGTGCATCCTTTACCCTGTCGACACTCCGTGTCATGCGCCACTTCTGTGCGCCAAGGGCGCATCCTTTACCCTATCGACACTCCGTGTCATGCGCCATTTCTGTGTGCCAAGGGCATCCTTTACCCTATCGACATCCATTTCTGTGTGCCACTTTCCTGCACCTTGGCGCATACATTTTAGTGTCAACACTCATTGTCATGCGCCATTTCCGTGTGCCAAGGTGATAAATGTCAGGGATTTGAGCTTCTTTGATTTCTATATTCTTCTGCTTGTCTATATCTACCTGGGGAAAGATATATACAACAATTTGGTGACTCAATGGGATCACCTGCCTGCTAGGTAGAAGATCAGTGGCCTTTTAGCAATCCATTGGGCATGGAGTCATAAGCAATAACTTGAAACCAACCTGATATCTGATCCCGAACCTGATATTGCAACTCCTTCTCCGAGAGCACGCTGAACTGTAGAAAACAACCTGAGAGCAACAAAACCTATGCCGGAGCACTTAGGGAAACAAAAACCTAACTACAACAAGACAATGTGCATACGCACTTAGAGGAATTGAAAATCTAGGCTAATATTTACAAGGGTAAACCTTTTCCTTTTAGTAGCAATGTTTAAGATGGATTCTGTTAACCGGAATCGGGAATTCTTCTCCATCCAATGTAGACAATTGGAAGGCATTACTACTTTTACATCCCGTGACCATGTAGGGGCCACTCCAAATGGCATCAAACTTGGAATGCCTTCCGGTTTTGCTCGATCTGCAAGTCCCATTTCGTAACTAAGTCCCCTTCCTCGAAGGTCCTTGCTCTTGCTTTCTTATCAAACCATCTTTTTACTAAGGCCTGATCTTTCTCAATTGTTTGAATCTGCATGTTATCTAATTTCTTCCAATTCCATCAACTCTGCATACCTAGCCTCCATTGGTTCGAACTTAGCCAACTCAACTTGCTTCATGAACTCCAATGTAGGCGCTTCTAATGATATAGGCACATCGCCTCTTTTCCATAGACCAACTTGTAAGGGGAATTACAGCGTAGACCTCTTTAGCGTTATTCACCATTATAATGCTGATTTTAGCTTGGTATGCCATGTTCTTTGATTTTTGTCCGAGTCCTCTTGATGATTCTTAGCAAATTTTTGTTCGTGGACTCTGCCTATCCATTACCCTGCGGGTAATAATTTGAAGAGGTGCTCAAATAGATTCCATTCTTGACAGCCCATTCTGTAATCTTGGAACCTATAAATGCCAATGCATTGTCCGATATGATAGTGGCCAAAGCACACCGAACTCGGTCACTATTCCTTCATAAAAGTCTAGTATGTTAGACTCATTTGCTTCTTTGAGCGCTTCTTCTTCGGTCCACTTGGTGAAATAGTCCGTTCTTTGTGAGAATCCATTTGTGGCCTTGGCTTGAGTTTGGATTGATGACCCGATGAAGTCCAATCCCATTGCATAAATGGTTGCTCAACGAGAATTGGGTGCAATGGAAGTGCTGCTAGTCTTTCTTTGCTCGTGAAGAGTGCACATTTCTTACACTTTCTTATCCATGTATAGCATCAAGAAGGCCCATCGGCCAATAATACCTGCCTTCATTATCTTGAGAGTCATTACTCGTGGGGCGAATTTCCTCTAGAATCTCCATCGTGAAAATCTCGTAACACCCTTTTAATTTGATTTGTCCCAATGCACCTCAATAGAACTCCATTGATGTCTTTCTTAAACAAAACACCATCAACAAGCACATATGGAATAGCACTTTTGTAACCTAAAGTATCTACTCTTTGCTTTGCTCATTTTTGGAGGGCATAGGCCATCTGCAGAAGTGTATCATACTCACGAGTCCAACACGGAGTGGGCACATCATCATTTTCCTATTCTTGACCATCCTGTAATACCAAGACAACCTCTTTTTCATTACCTGCTTCAACTTGTTGACTCAAGGCTAGCTGCTCACATAGTCCCTTCCCACGTACTAGTTTGGTGACCTTGATCTCATGTCATATTCCATGACATGAGTTATCCATCCTGCACGTTTCTCATTCAGATCCTTGTTTAGAAGGAAGTCCCTGACTCCCGCATGAGAGACCAATAATTGGATCTTGTTGTTTGAGACTAGGTGCTTGAATTTCTTTAAGCTCCTGATTACTGCAAGGACATGCTTTTCAATGAAAGAGTACCTAGTTTCGTATTCCTCCAAGCCTTGACTGAAGAAAGCAACTGGTTGTTCTAATCCTCCTTTGTTTTGTTGTACCAGGATTGTAGAAATTGTGTCCCCACCACCAAAGGCATATAGCACGAAGTCCTTGGAGAAGTCTGGATTGATGAGAGTCGAGCTTGAGATATAGCCTCTTTTATTGCCTCAAAACTTGCCTTGCCTTCAGATGTCCACTTAAATGCCATACTCTTCTTTAACATCAGCGTTATTGGCTTCACAAGAGCAACAAAATTTGGAACAAATCTGCAGACAAAATTGATCCTTCCCAAGAAGCTTTGAAGAGCCTTCTTGTGACTTGGCAATGGCAATGCTCGAATTGCTTCAACTCTTTTTGGGTCAATCGTCAACCCTTCCTTTGAAACAATATGGCCTAGAAGTTTTCCCTCGTGAGCCAAAAATATACATTTTTTGGGATTCAATGATACCCCAAATCTTCTACACCTCTGAAATACTTGTCTCAAATGACAGAGGTGATCCGCTGCATTTTTTGAGAATACAGTGATGTCGTCAAGATATATTAGAACTATTTTATTGATCAACCCTTGAATGCCATATCCATTGCCCTTTGGAAAGTGGCTCCAACATTTGATAGCCCAAATGGCATCTTCTTGTAGGCATAGGTGCCCCATTTGGTGGTGAAAGCCGTCTTGAACTGGTCATCTTCCTTCACCATTACCTGATTATACCCTGAGTAGCCATCTAGGAGAGAGAATCTCTCCGAACCGGATACTACTTGCAATATTTGTTCCATTGAAGGAAGCGGGTAATGGTCTTTGAGAGATGCCCTATTGAGGTCTCGGAAGTCCACACATAACCTGATTTCTCCACTCTTCTTCCTGACCGGAACCAAGTTTGCAACCCAGCTTGAGTGCTTGATCGGGAATATAATGCTTGCCTCTATTAGCTTATTTAGCTCTTTCTTCATTAGAGGCTCAATGTGAGGGTTGACTGGTCTCTGCTTCTGCCTGATGGGCTTAGCATCTGGATCCAATTCTATGGTATGTTGTGCCAAATTTGGATCGAATCCTCTTAAGTCTTCATAGCTCCAAGCGAAGACATCTGGAAATTCTTGGCAAAGTTGTATGAAATCTGATTTCTCCTGTTCAGTGGCCACTTTGCCAATTTGAAGTGTTTTGCCTTCCCCAACCGGAATTGGCTCTGAATCTTCTCTCTTGACCCATCGTTAGCCGTTTCCTTACGGAACTAGTCGTTAGGGTTGAAGATAGACTCCAACGTTACTAAACCCTTAGGAAGCTTGTTTGTCTGCAGCTGCACTACTTGATCCCCATACTGCTGCTCTAATCTGTCCTGATTCCTAGCTGAGAATTCAGCCTCTTCTTGTAAGAAATTGATGATCTGTTGATCGTTCTCAAACACCTGCCAGCTTGTGTTATTATCTGGAACTACTGGCCTCACAATCACATGGATATGTGGCTGTGTTTTCTCCTTCTGATGTTGTCAACCACATCAAACGTTGCTCCAACTGCTGCGAGCCTATCTGCGACTTCATTTTTCTTCCTAGGTATGGACACAATGTTGAAAGCTTCGAAATCCTCAATGAGGTCCCATACCCTATTCTTGTAGCTCCTCAGCAAGTCGTTCTTTGTAGCATGTTGTCCCCTAACTTGGTTGACGATTAGCTCGCTATCTCCAAACACCTGCAAGTTCTTTATGCCCCTTTTCCTGGTCCAATGAATTCCATGAATCAATGCTTCATATTTAGCCGTGTTGTTTGAACAGGAAAACTGGAAACGAAAAGATGAAAATATTTGATGTCTTGTGGTGAAATCAACATTGCACCACCTCCAACACCTTGTTTGCTTCTCGAACCATAAAAAATAATTTCCAAACTTTGTTTTCATCCTTTTGTTCAGGCTGAATGATGTCGGGAATGGGTGAATTTTCTTCATGTATACAATACATGCCCAATTCAGATTCTTCAATTTCCTTGTATGGGTCAAATTCATGACTCTTGTTTGCCCATTCATCCAAAGTTAAATTAGGAATTCCCTCGACCTTAGTACCTGTTTCTAGATCATTTGAACACTCCTCCTAATCAAAAGCCGAGCAATTTGCATTGATAGGACTTGATACATGAGGCTCAATATGGAAATTGGCAATTGGTTCGACTTTGATTGTTGCTTTGGCTCCATACCTTGTCCTAAAAATCATGTGTGACCAATCTGCAGATAAATATCCACCAATTTTTGCAGTGAAGTCTCTTGATAGACACAACGCAAAGAGTGGCGAAAGGTCAATCACAGACACATCTTGTAGAACTGTAACATTAGGACATGAATGTAGTGTTAGGCTTAACCCCTTGATGACCCCAACTGTTCCCACTGCCATTCCATCTAGCTGTACTACTCCTTTCAGCACTGGCTCATATTTCAAACCCAGTTGATCCGCTATTTGCTTTGGCATCACTAAACTACTTGCTCCTGAATCTATCATGCAGTTGTGTACCAAGTGGTTTCCAACAACCAATGACACATAGAATGGTGGAGGCTTCAAATTCTTGCTTGTCTGGCACCCATCCTGTTGTACTGTATTAGTGAGAACTTTCTCATGTCCCTGGTTTGATACATTTGTGGCAGACCAATTAGCCATTGCAGCTTGCAATAAATCTCGTTGCCCTGGGATCGTAAGTGATTCCCACATGGAAATGTTCACATGTGTCTTCTTCATTTGATCGATGATGTTGAAAGGGGATGAATTGTCCTTTTGTTGTCCCTTACTTGGCGCAACCTTTTCTGGAGCTTGAACAGGTGCATGTGTTGCTACAACAGGTACCTTAGGTTGATTTTGAACATTTGGAGCTGCGTTTGGTCTATCGACCCCTTATTATGTAGGAGTGGACTAAGAAAACAAGCTGGATTACACGGTTGTCCCTCTCCTATATTTCTCTTCTTTGACCGTGTGTTGGCAGCCACGCCTTGAAAAGGCATTGGTTAACTCCACGTAAGTCTTCCGTTTGCCCGATTGGCCAATGTGGTTTCGTTGGAGGTCCTTCTTGTTGCATTTCTTCTTTGTTGATTCTCCTCCGTGATTGGTTCTTGAGGAACACCAATGGTTTACACCATCAAGGCCTGATTTAGTGCACCATTGAAACATGTTGGCTGATTGTGAGGTAGATTACAAGGGTAACACCGTATTCCTATGCCATGTTATTTTGTGTCGGGACCAAGGCTCTTGAGGATGTCGTTGCATTTGGATCATATGGTCGAAATGGCCTGGCAGCTTGAGGTTGTCCTTGGTTTTGGTTTTGATTTGCAGCCTGAGGTGGTGGTCTATTTTGTTGGTATGGGGGCCTAGCTTGGTACTGTGCTTGAGGCTGATACGGTCTAGCACTTTGAGCTTGTTGTCTTTTGATAGTCACTAGCTCATTTCCAAGGTTCTACAGTTGTTTCATGACCTCCTGCAATTCCTTTGAAGTATTTGAAGAAGTCGACACCTCATTATTGCTTTGATTTCTAGGAGTTGGAATGGGATTCAACTCTGGTGCTTGACTGGTTGTAGGATTCCCAATATCCGGATAGAGAGGCATTGGTGGCCTTGGTGCAAGCTTGCCAGCTTGGATCAAATAGTTCTCTACTCTGATAGCTGTGTCGTAGGCCCTTGGCAGCGTTGTTCCTCCCATTGATTGGATCATCATGGCTATGTCTGAATTTATAGCCTTTAAGAAATAAAGGAATGCTCCTTCGGTGGTTGGTCTCATAGCTATTGGAATCTGTCCCATGTCCGTTGGAATATGAAGTTGAAATCATCATTTGTTCATTAGGAGCCCTTTTGATTGTTGTCACTATTCCAATAAAGACAAATTGTCCGCCCTCTCCCCAAATTGGTTGCGAAAGAGTGAACAAAGTTGGTTCCAATTCATAATAGACCTGGCTTTGCTTTGCTAGGCTCCTAAACCATTGTAAGGCCTTACCTTTGAAATATGAAGCCAACAACTTGACTGCAACATCCATTTCATTTATTTCATGAATTGCACATGCATTAGCAATATCCTGGATGTGATCGATAGGAGTAGTATGATTTTCTCTTGTAAAATAGGGTATATTATTTAGTCTTTGCCAATCGGAATTTGATTATGAGCATTTAGGGCAAGTGGACTACTACCCATGAAATTGACAAAGGGATTCGGTGGTAGATGTGCCATTATGATTGGCCTAAGAACCCTAGTCGATGCGAGAAAAGGTCTACCAGGTGGAGGTGTAGACAAAGTCCTGTTAGGTGGAGATGGTGATCTTTGTGGTCTTCTTCCTCTCCTCCCTCTACTTGGTGATAGTTGCAAGTGGACAAATAGCCCCTCTTCTCGAGTATTGGACCTGGTTTGAATTCTTCTCATATGCCTGGGCAACTTTTGCTGCTACACCACTGAATTCTATCCCCTTCGGAGTCGCCAGATGTGTTAGAAAGTGAGCCTCAAAAGGCTAGATTCTACCAAGTTACACACCAAACCTGACAATATTTAAAAATAGAATTTTGAAAGACCTGTATTTTTGATATTTTAGAGTTTGGAATTTGATTTGGAATGACAGTCCCGAAAATCCAAAAATGCCAGACTTCCGAAAACCCGAAATCCGAAAATAAAAAACCATGAAATTTTGAAAGTCAAAATCTCAAAAATCTAAGAATACCCTTTTGAAGATTATCCCCCGATCTATCAACTGGTGAAATTTTGACTTGTTTTGAGCAAGTTAAGTCCTTGAAAATTGATTTCAAAGTTCAGCCTGAAGGTGAAAATATGAAATTGTAAAACCTGTAATTTTTAAGTCCGAATTTCTTGAAAGTTCCTTCAAATCTATGGAATGACCTCTTGGTCCCACCGGGCGATGCCAAAAATGTTGATGGCGAATCACAGCACCCCTGAATGTCTCTGCAACTCGATGGGTTGAGACTCTCAGTGCGATTGCATAACATGGAGCTTTTCCCAAGTGTGGGACCTTGTGAAATCGGAAAAGCTCTCCGGATGAAGGCCGGTTCCTATTCCTCTGTTCAGATGCACACGTAGAAAATGCAGAGGGTTTAATAAAAAAACCTAATCTAACTTGCCAAGGAGATGGGGTAAGAAAATGCATAAAATAAAACCTAAACTACAAAGGTGATGCACCGAGGAATGAAGAAACACCTGTCGTGCCAATAAACACAGACCATTAAAATGCAAAACAAGATCATGCACAGATAGCCAGATTCACAGTGAAAGATCAGGGGGATGCAAATGAATACAGAGAGGGTTGAGAATCATCCACAGACATGCATTAATTTTGCTCCAAAGATTGATACAACACATTGCAAAATGCCAAGAGGCAAGGTTGCATTACAGTTTCAAATGGGAGGTTTTAACTCCACAAGTTCACCTGCCAAAGAGAAGAAGAAGGGAGGGGCAAAATAAGAATGTCCAACCTTTAGAAAGAAGTCCCTCTCTTATAATTTATAGGAGGAAAAGAGAGGGAGAAGAGAGGAATTCGAAATCTGCCCCAACCACCTCCAGAATGCACTTAACTCATCTCATAATGATGGTAGGTGAGAACCCCAGCGAACCCAAAAGTGGCGAACTGTATTTTGCATTTTTAAGAATTTTTCTCACCCAATTAAAGATATCTAGTTATAGTTGGATAGAGGACCTCATAAGCTTTCCAAAAGTCCAACCTTGCATGAATCCGAGCTCCCAGTCAAAAGTTATGGCCATCTGAATATCTGCGCCAGGGTCTGCTTCCTGTCAGCGCTCAAAATGTTGCGCCTCCTGAAGGTGCGCCTTGGCACATCCATGTGTGTGTTGACATCCACTTCCATGCACCAAGGGTGCATCCTTTACCCTATCGACACTCTGTGTCATGTGCCATTTCTGTGCGCCAAGGGCGCATCCTTTACCCTGCGACATCCATTTCTCGCGCACTTTCTGCGCGCTTGGCGCATACATTTTTAGTGTCAACACTCATTGTCATGCGCCATTTCCGTGCGCCAAGGTGATAAATGTTAGGGATTTGAGCTTCTTTGATTTCTATATTCTTCTGCTTGTCTATATCTACCTGGGGGAAAGATATATACAACAGGAGCTCGAAAATTCCTTTGGAGGTGTTTGACCACATTATATGGAAGACTAGTTTTTGTATCTTCAAGATTAGCTTGCACCGATTACGAGAGATCCAAGTTTTTGGGAGAATTATGCCATGAATTGGAGTAGTATGAGTAGTGGATGAGATATTAGAATTCACAATATTTCTATTGATAGGTTACTTGCATCATGATGAAGATATTTTAGGTATGTATTAACTCAATGTTTGAAGACCAAATTCAGAGATGTTGAAACCAGCCGGAAAGTCTTGCAAAGTGGTGTTTCTTGATGTGTTAAGCCTTGAGTTGGCTCTTGATGGTAAAGTTTAATTAAATTATACATCATAAGATTAATTTTGATATATTACTTGGGTCATGAGGATGAGTGGAAGTGGTCTAGTTAGATGATTTTTCAAGATTGTTTTTATAGAAGTTGATTTAGGCACACCTATGAGCCTAAATAAATATCTTGGATAATGTGGAGAGTTTCAAAGCATAAAAACATTATTTAACTTGGTGGGACCATGTACCACATGAATACAAATCTGAAATACTTGTGGAAAAGTTTGAAGAGCTAGAAGACAAAAATATGAGTGATTTGAAGAGTCATGGTAAGTGGAAGGTCAAAAGTCATGTCTAAGAGGTATATCTATTCATGTAAGCTAATTTGTGAGTTTTTGTTGATAACCCCCATTATCTTCTTTTGAAGAAATCTTTGTTGTAAAGAAAAAACTCTTGGGCATAGCCCAAAATCCTTGAAAGTTTTTTTTCAAGTCTGTAGCTAGTTGTGGTTGTATGAAGATGATAAAGTGCTTGTGATAGTTGGTTGATGATAGAGAGTGAATTTGCAGTTGTATGTTTGAATGCTAATCCTGATTGTATCTTGTAATCTGATAATATTGATCAAGCATCAAATCTTGTGTTTTGAATGAAGAATTTTGAGCATATTTGTATTCATTTCTTGTATGCGTTCCATACAAATTATATCTATTGATGTTTAAACATTCTTCAATGTAGTCTATAAGAGTGTATGTATATGAATGAATATTCATTGTTTAAAGTGCAAAAGAAATTTTTTCTTAAAAGAATGATTCACCCCCTCTCAAATCCTCACAATTCTAACAGATTTTCATAATAGATTATTGGCGACATAAGAGAAGATATTGCGGCAGAGAGACGAAGACACTATGAAGATGAAGACAAATGGTTTGGACAACACATAAAAATAATGTAGCATGTGTAATGATGAAATGACCATGTGGTGGGGAAGGTTTGTAAACATGTAATGTATAATATGTAATGTAATGTGTGATAATGTAGAATGTATGGATGAAATATAAAGCTAGGCTCATATATAATGTATACTAGCGTAGTATGTAGAATATATGCACAATGTATGATGTGAGTGTGTATAGGTTATGTGTGGATATCCTAATGATGTATGTAGTGTGTATGATGAGTAGTGTAGGACCCTAATATCATAGATTATAGAAATATCAAAAAATTAGTGGAAATGTATGATGAATGAATGTGGAAATGCCAAAATGTTTGTAGACACAATTATATGATGTTGGATGCGCAATGTGTGATGAAATACAATGTGTAATGCCTAATTTGTGGTGTACAAGGTTTAGTGTAATGGTAAGCCCTCAACAGTCAAGTGTGAATTTAATCACAAGAGTGCGTCGTTGGGTAATGATGGTGCTAAACGCTTGATGAAAGGGGTTGATAGGAAAATGCAAAGATAGAGAGGTATGATTGCTACGATGGATGAGAAAGGTGGGGGTGTTAGATGTTATGCCCCCAAGTATGTAAACTAATTAAAAATAGAAATAAATGCAATAAAAAGAGACATATTTAACGTGGTTCACCCAAAATGGGCTACGTCCACCAGAAATAGCCAATCCTTTTATTTTGTCTAGCTAAAACTCTCTCACACAGTGCCTACACTAATATAATGAGCCTCATACATAATGACCCTTTTTAAAGATATTAGGGTTTTTTTATCATTTTGGGAAACATAGAAAACCACCCATTAGATCTGTGACCTAATAAGGAACGGTCTAGATTTCACAATGCATAAATACATATAAAATGTGGCTTACGGGGCGCTGCCCCAACCCCCCACTAGGGCACATGGTCCTCGAACCCCACAAATGGGTGAAGCCCCTTGCAACCCCCATCGCTATCAGCTCCACAACCAACAATCTCCCACTTGGAGATTGATTGTCTGTAACTCCACCACTACAACTCTTGCTTGGAATTTTCTTCTTGGCTTGTTTCTTCCACTTCAAGATCAATCTTGAAGACCCACAGAATTTGAATGCAAATCCAACTTCTCCTTTGTCATTGGCTTAGTAAACATATCAACAAGATTATCATCTATGAATCTTCACTAACTCAAGCTGCCCATCCTCCAACACTTGTCGTATGAAGTGATATCTTAGTTGAATGTGTTTTGTTCTTGAATGGAAGGTGAGTTCTTTTCCAGGTGAATTACACTTTGACTATCACTGTAACTTACAATCCCCTTGCTCCTTACCCAACTCCTCCATGAACCTGCTCATCCATAACATTTCCTTACTTGCCTCATCACTTGCACATATTCTACCTCTGTAGTAGATAGGGCAACTACCTTCTGCAACTTTGAGATCCAACTCACTACCACACCACCAACTGTAAACACATATCCAGTAGTGCTCCTCCTACTATCCATATCTCCTACCATATCTAAATCCACAAATCCCTATAAAGTATAATCTAACCCTCCGAAGCACAAGTGCCTACTAGTGGTCCCTCTCAAGTACCTGAGAATCCACTGGACTGCCTTCCAGTGTGCTTTACCCGGATTTTCCATATACCTGCTAACAACTCCCACTACTTGGGAAATGTCTGGCCTGGTACAAACCATGGCATACATAAGGCTCCCAACTCTGTTGAAGAATAAGGAACCCATGCCATATAATCTTTTTCCTCTTGTGTTGTTGGGCATTTCTCTTTACTTAATCTAAAATGCCCAGCCAATGGTGTACTAACTGGTTTCACATTCTACATCTGAAACCTTTCTAACACCTTTTCTACATAGTCCTCCTGAGACAACACCAATTTCTTATTTTTTTGTCCCTCTTGATTTGCATACCAAGGATTTTCTTTGTTGCACCCAAATCCTTCATTGCAAATGTTTGTGCAAGCTTTTCCTTAAGCTTTGCAATTTCCTACATATTAGACCCTACTACAAGCATATCATCTACATATAACAAAAGAATAATGTAGCTCCCACTATCCAACCATTTAAAGTATACACAATGATCTGATTGACATCTAGTAAAACCATGCTCATGCATAAAACTATCAAACTTTAGATACCATTTTCGGGAGCTTGCTTGAGCCCGTATAGGCTCTTCTTCAACCTACAAACCAATTTCTCCTTACCCTTCACCTCATATCCAAGTGGTTGCTTGCATATAAATCTCCTCCTCCAAGTCACCATGGAGAAATGTCATCTTGACATCAAGTTTCTCTAAGTGTAAATCTTCAACAACAACTAAACTTAATACAATACGAATGGAAGACATCTTTACAATAGGGGAGAAAATTTCATCAAAATCGATACCTTTCTTTTGTTCATACCCCTTCACTACAAGCCTTGCTTTGTACCTTTTCCATCCACCTTCTTCTTCTTTCACATGGTAGACCCATTTGTTTTGTAGTACTCTCTTCCCAGCCGAATTTGACTAAATCCCATGTTTGGTTCTTCTCCAGGGAGTCCATCTCCTCATTCATGCCATGTTCCCACTCCTTAGTGGACTCCACCTACATTACCTCATCAAAGCTCTCTCTGCTCACCACTATCTTGTTAGTAACAAATAATACAAAGTAGGGAAAATATTTCTAGAGGTCTACTAATACGTTGTGACCTTCTTACCAAAGATGGGGATGTCACGGGATCATTATTTTCTTGCTGCTCATTTTCTTGAATTTTTGATAGAGGTGTCATGCTGACACTGGCTGTCATGCTCAGCCTACAAACTATCAACCTCGGTACCTGTAGGTGGATATTTTCCACCCGAGAGTTCATTTTTAGGAGCTATATCCTCAACCAATTCTTCCTTGGGATTTTTGTCATCCTGTACCTGATCCTTGTACATTCTATTTTCATGCCAAACAACATCATGACTCCTAATTATCTTAGATTCATCTAGATCCCAAAACCGAAATCCATAATCACCATTGGAGCCATAGCCTATGAATGTACAACGTTTGGATTTTGAATCCAATTTCTTCCTGTTTTCTTTATTAACATGCACAAATGCCTCTGAACCAAATACTCTTAAAAATGAAAGGTCTACCTCTTTCCCGGTCTAGGATTCTTTGGGAATTCCTCCATCTAATGCACTCAAGGCCCACGGTTGATTAAGTACATAACAATATCTACGACCTCTACCCAAAACTGAAGAGGCAACCCCCACATGCAATCTCATTGACCATGCATGCTCCATTATTGTTCTATTCATCCTCTCACTAACACCATTTTGTTGTGGAGTCCTGGGAACTATTTTCTCTCTACGAATCCCATTCAAGGAACAATAATCATCAAATTTCTTACTGCAATACTCACCACCATTATCAGATCTCAAACATTTCAATTTAAAACCACATTCATTCTCAACAAGTGCTTTCCATTTCTTAAATGTATCAAAGACATCATACTTACGCTTAATGCAATATACCCATACCTTCCTTGTGGCATCATCTATGAATGTGACATAGTATAGAGAACCACCATGAGATGCAACATGGGCCGGCCCCCACACATCTATATGAACTAGCTCCAACTTTTTCTCTTTCTTGGTATTCCCTTGCCTTGAGAAATCTAACTCTTTTCTGTTTCCCAAAAATGCAATGCTCACAAAAATCTAAGTCCAATTGCTTCAAACTTGAAAGCTTACCTTTTTCCTATAGAATTTTCATGCCCTTCTCACTCATATGTCCCAATCTACTATGCCACATGTTGGCATCCTCATCTGAAGTAGACAATATGGTAGAAGAATTAGATATACAAGTAGACAAATAAAGAGTGCCTACTTTCTTACCCCGTGCCACTACTAGGGCACCCTTGGAAACCTTCCAAGCATCTGAAGTGAATGTGACTGTGCAACCTTCACCACCCAACTATCCTGTAGAGATGAGATTTCTCCTAAGACTAGGTACATGCCTCACGTCTCTCAATATCCATGTAGTTCCATTCTGTAATTTCAGGTGTACATTGCCCTTCCCGACAATGTTGCATGGCTCATCATCACCCAAATAAACCTATCCAAAATTTCCTTGACATACTCTTTAAAATAGCCCTTATCAGGGGTTGCATGGAAAGAGGCACCTGAATCTATTACCCAAGATTCTACTCTAGTATCAAGAGAAAGTATAAGAGCATCCTGAACAATATTACCTATCGGATTTTCCTCTTTAATACCTTCAGGTCTGGTTTTCTTTGTTTCCTTTGAACCAACAATCCTTTTTAGCATGTCCTCTCTTTCCACAGTTCCAACAAGTAATGCCTCTACTCCTAGATTTGGATCTGCCCATATTCGATTTAGATCTCCCACGAGCCTTACTCTTTGATTTCTCCTTGCTCCTCCCTCTACTCTCCATATTCAACGCATTTCCAGAAGAAGAATTTTCCCCTATACTTTTCCTGCATGCATTTCCTCATTTAAAATGACACTTACTACATCTTCAAATTTAAGAGAAGTAGATGATGTATTACTAACTGCCATTACTAAGTTGTCCCAACTTTCTGGCAAAGAACATAGGAATAATAATGCTCTAACCTCCTCATCAAATGGGATATTAACTAAATCTAACTGATTTACAATAGTGTGGAAATCATTAAGATGGTTAGATACAGATCCACCTTCTTGCATTTGTAGATTAAACAATCTTTTCATCAAATAAACTTTATTGGATGCACTAGGTGTTTCATATAAATTAGCTAGGGTTTTCATCAACTCTACCATACTCTTCACCTGTGAGATATTTGAAGCTATGGATGATGCCAGACTCAATCGAATCACACCGAGAGCCTTCCTTCCGAACCTTCCACTCCTCATCGACATGAATGGGGGCTTCACTTCTTCACCTCCCAATGGTAGGTATAGATCCTTTTGATACAGGTAATCTTCCACCTGCATTTTCCATAGCTGGTAATTTCGGCCATCAAACTTCTCAACTCTAAACTTATTCTCCTCTATCATTGCTGCTTCTCCCACTCAAATAGAAATCCCTCTATGAGTATACTACCAACAAATAAATCTCAAACATGCTCTGATACCAGTTGTTAGGATTATACTAGTTGTACAGATAAACAAACATGCAATGAATAATGTGGAAAATGTAAAATAGAAATAAATGCAATAAAAAAAGACACATATTTAACGTGGTTCACCCAAAATGGGCTACATCCACTAGAAACAACCAATCCTTTTATTCTATCTAGCTAAAACTCTCTCACACAGTGCCTACACTGATACAATGAGCCTCATACATAATGACCCTTTTCAGATATTAGGGTTTTTTATCATTTTGGGAAACGTAGAGGATTGAGATGGAGATGTTGGAGAAGGTCAAGAGAAAGAGATGGTGAATGACTTATGAAAGATTATTGCTTAGGAGCTATTTGAGTAACACTAGCCTAATGCTCATGAGATAAAAGAGCCCGATGGGATTTATTGGTAGTATTAGAAGGATGTATAATAAACAAAAGAAGGCCTAGATATTCAAGATATTTTATTATTCATGACAAAGCATGGTGATGATGCCATAAATTGGCCATAAATTACCATTATTTTGTCTTTATAAGTTACCTTTGAAAGTGGATTTAAATGTAATATAGGAACTTCTAGTTTGCTTTAGATTGAATGTAGGATATATATCTTGTTCATTCTTTAGAAATATTTTGTTATCTATTTTGTTGATTAATCCTATTGATTATTTGGGAAAAATGCAAATTCTTGTGTATGCGACCATAAAGGAAAGATAATGATAATATTGAGAAAAGTGGAATTGATCATGAAAATTACATTTAAACTCAAATATTATTTCATATTCAAATTCCTCTCAAAAAATTATGCAAGTTCAAAAAAATAATCATCTCAATCTGAGATCGCATGCAAAATTTATAGCTGTTTTAAGTTAGCTTTGGAACTCGTAGATTTAGTTTCGGAACTCGCAGGTTTAGTTCTGGAACTCACAGGTTTAGTTCCTGAAGTTGCATCAATTGAATAAAATTTAGTTCCAGAACTTGCAATTTGTGGAAAAAGTAGATTTAGTTCCAGAACTTGCAGATTTAGTTCTAAAACTTACATAAAAAGAATGATAACGTTAGTTCTAGAACTTACATCAATCAAATAACATTTAAAACTGGAACTTGCAATTCATGGACAAAGAATATTTAGCTCTAGAACTTGTAGATTTAGTTCCAGAACTTACATAAAAGGAATGACAACATTAGCTCTAACCTACATCAACGGAATGATAGTTTTTGAGGAATTGTGAAAAATCAGAGAATCCAATGGAAAATATGAGATAGGTTTTTTTCATAGAAATGTGTTTAACATAAACCTCATTTATATTTGCTACATGTTTTACCAATGAAGAGAAATATAACTTTTAGTGAGCTGCAGTTCGAGGAAAAAGTGTATTAGACGAGCACTAAAAGTTCCATAAAAGAAACATAAAATTTAAATGAAAATCTGAGAGAGGTTTTTGTTCATATCAATGTTTAAAAAAAAACTCATTCATATTTGCTATAGGTTTTATCAATGAAGATAAATCTAACTTTCAGTGAGCTGCAATCTTAGGAAAAAGTGTATCAAATGAGCACTAAAAGTTCCATAAACAAAAACAAAAAAGTCAAACAGAAAATATGAGAGAGTCTTTTATTCACAGTAATGTATTTAACAAAAACCTCATTCAAATTTGTTACGGTGTTTTACCAATGAATAAAAATCTAACTTTTACCGAATCTACGCTTCGAGGAAAAAGTGTATCGATAAAGCGTCAAAAGTTCCACAAGAAAAAACAACAAAGTCAAATGGAAAATCCGAGAAAGGTATTTGGTCAAAATCATCTTTTGAGGAAAAATCTTCATCAATAATTTAGGAGAATAAAATCATTATGATTCTTGTTACTTTAAAAGCAAGGAGAAGATTTGGGAGCAAATCTTCCTAAAATAAGTGAGATAAGACTTTGACTCCAATAATATATATCTCTCTCTCTCCATATTTTGTGGAGATGGAGATTTTAGTTACTAGGATTAGAATAAAAATAAGATCATTGTATCTCCCAAAATAAGGAGTTGGTGTTGGGCCCCTAAAATATTGACTAAGTACAAAAAGGTGCATGAGCGCACAAGGCCTAAGTTGAGGGGTGGGCGTGCAAGGAGAAGGCACGCAAGGTAGGGTTCTAGGAGGGTTTTAGAAGGACCCGTGATACACGCCAACAGAACAAGGTCTCGGGACTTAGCCATATTTGGCATATCGGGTAGGACATGAGAAAAGCATGACCCGCCTTGCGCATGATGAATGGATAAGGTGCCACTGCAACAGGTTGGCCTAGGAAGGAATATGCCCTACGATGGAAGCTTCTAGAAGACCATCATGGTAAGGAGTGGAGAGCTTAGGCTTGGAGGAGCATGCTCCCATGGAGGACCACATCTCAGGACACTTGGTGCCGGATCTAAAGCCTTAGAAAGGTGGGTTGGTAATTCAAGGGGCCTATAAATACAAGCGCCCAGAGGAATTAGAGAGGAGAGATCAATAGACAACAAAGCTCTGCAGAAACACCGGGAGGAGTTGTATGGTTTTGGGTAGATAAAATATAGGATAAGGATGCATCAAGGGGCTTGGGATTGTAAATTTTCTTTTGAGAGCTAAGGGATGTAAATCTAGTTATGATGTATGACTTTGGTCTGCCATACTGTGATGTTCTAGTAATGGATCTAATGGATGTAATGAGGTTACCAACTTATTTGAATATGATCATTAATGATTTTGGTCCATACACATATCTTCATAGTTCCGTTTATGTATGTTTATGAAATGAGTATGAATCCTTATGAATTTTCCTTTCTCGCTTTGGTTAAGTCTTATAATCTATCAAGTATCTTTTTGTCTAGAATGATTACATTGGTCTAGAAGCTGTTCTGAGCTCTATGATGGTTGCATGTCTCGTTTCCATTCACTCTCCTTAAGTTCCTATCATAGATGATGTTTCCCACTAAAATCACATAAAGGAGAGACTCGGTGCACTCATGCGTGCCTCGGGTGAGTGCCTAGCGCCCACTGGGTGATAGGTCGACACACATAGGATTCCCTTGTTCTTTGGTGGGTGTAAAAATGACTACATCTTGGTTCCGTTTCTGGGACCTCTTTTTAAAGTTGTAGTGGGAAATAACATACATCATGATCTATGCAATGAGTGATGACAGAGTGTTTAACTTTGGAAGGTGTTGAAACATGGTTTAAGAACATGGAGGACAAATTTTCTAGGAGATTCAACACTAGACCTGAGTTTGATGCACATAGATGGGTAGAAGAGAACCTCTACCATGAGTTATATGAAACTTTTTTTTGTTGCTTCCCAGTAGAGTTGTATGAATGACTCTCGGCATATGCATCTAGATCAAGTTGGTATTATAGATTGCGCGTGTGGAACCAAGAAGAGTACTAGAGGCTGTAAAATGTAGATATGATGTGGACTCATGCTATGGATCATTGGTGGAAAGGAGTACTAGGCTAGCTACACTCTGGAATACGCTATTTCTACATATTCTTGTCTAGAAGTCGCTGAGTTTGAATTTCTGAGGGAGCCCAAAGGGTCATTTTTACACGCTATTCCTCTAGAAATGAAGGTCTTGATTGTTACCTTAAGTTTAGAGGCATTTCCAATGGCCGGCTAAACCTTTCTGAGTATTGGGTGAGGAAGCTAGGGTGGAGGAATATGGAAGACATTGCGACTGAGAAAGAAAGGGAAGAGAGACGACTCAAGTATAGTGAAGCACGTGAAAGGGAGATTGCTAGACAATGCAAGGTTACAAGTGTGATGGATATATGGAGGTAGATGTTGTGGGAAGGATTTGAGGTTCACGCAAAGGATGTGGAACCTAAGCAATCTGTGCTACCCCATCTTGGCAAGCGTGTAAGAGAGACCCTTTGACTTCTGATGAGAGTTCGTCACGCGGAGAGAGAAGAGTTGTTGGCATGCATCTGAACCCACCTAGTGACCAAACCCTGGCACTTGGTTTTCCAGATCAAGGGATGCGTATCGTTAACCCATTGGTATCGGTGGAAATGTTAGATCTATGCCCAGGAGATACAATTTCTCATTTATGACTTCTATGGTCACATACCATTCCAAGTGTTTGGGGAGATTTTGGAAAAAGTGTAGATATACAAGCCTTTGGTCTCGCGTCAAGAGTGGCGTGGGGTATACTATCGGTAGTGGGACGATCTCGCAGATGATTGGTGCATAGATCCATGGGACATTAGGGACTTGTGTGTACCCAAAAATGTAGGTACTATACTACCGGAAAGAGGTTATAGAAACCCCAATGATGATTCAGATCTCTTCGCAAGGTGTTCGAATCTAGAAAAAGCTCGCCAAGTGTACATTTGTATAAAATAAAGCCTTGTCTAGCTTTTACATTTTTTATTCTAGTCTCTGCCCCCTTTGCCTTGCATTTTCATCTTTAAGTTATGAAAATGCCGCCTTGTCTGGCAAAGCAGCCCCGTGATCGCACCCGATACGTGGCGGCGGTCCTCAGAACCGCCTCCCGTGCAAGGCGGCGGTCCTATGCGTGTTTTCCAGAACATTCCGATGATTTTGTCAAACGTAAAATTCAAATTTCTATCCGCATTCCTCAATCACCAAAGCTTGCATTTATGTTTTGGCCACCCAGTAAATAATGTTTTCCCTTTGTTTAATATTAGAAGAGTTCAATTTGGATTTACCCTTTGGTAAATGCAAATGCTATAAATACCTAGCTTTCTTTCAAACAAATGGCCCCTCTCCTTATATGTTTGATTATTCAGTTTGTTTGAAGTTCTTGCATGAGTTTCAATAGTTTTATATTTTGCATGAATTATCAGTCTCTCCTTTCTGCTTTAGAGATCATTTGATCTTCTTGCTTTCATCTTACTTCATTGTTGTCTCATACAATCAGTTTAGCATAAGGTAGTTTCACTTTTGGATTAGAATCCATCTTAGAGTTGTAGGTTTTGTTTGTCACAAGAGATAGATCCTAGAATTCTTGGTGTATTTGTGTTGTATCCCTACAATAAATCCTATTAGGAATTGCATAGTCAAGTTCTGTTCACTTGCACTATCCCTCTCTTACTTGCATTGTATTCAGTTTATATCCAAAGTTGCCATTGTTCGAGTATCTTCTTCTACTGACACTATCACACTCACACTTTTCTGGATTCACGAGAACATGAAGGAACGAGGAGATCACACTGAGGGGACAAGTCACGACACAACTAGATTTACCACTATTCTATAAACTCTAGGTTTGAGCTATCAAAGTTCTAGTTATAATATATCAAATAGAGTAGTAAATTATTTCATTTCAGTTAAAACTCACTTTCGATATTGCCAGGGAAGCTATGGGGAATGATAGTTTCTAAGAAACTATGATTCATTCCTCACTTCTGAGGTAGGATTAGAAGTCTTTCGATTAAACTAGTTAGTTATTTAAATATTTAGGATAAATTCACAACTACACAAGCAAATAGCTATACCCGGCTAGCTTGCTTGTTTTAAATTTTGTTATTAGATTAACTGTCCATTATCTGAATATATTAGAATAGCTACTCTTTTAATTTCATTCAAATACACATCATTGAAAATACAAAAATAAAAGAAATATAAGTATAGTGTAGATATAGCTTTCATGGTTAATTTTCTCATTTCAGTTAAGTTATCTTTTGCATGACAATTACGGGACCCAGAGATCCTGTGGAATACGTATTCGAACCGGTAGTGTAACACCCTCGAACTCGTTGTTACTTCCTCCCGAGCATACAAGTGTTGATATGTGATTTATTTTAAAAAGGATGTGTTCCTTGATTGAGAAGTCATGCTTGATATGTACCGTATCTTGTTTGTAGATCGCAGATCTTTGACTCGAGTCGGGATATGATCGACTCTTTATTTCTTTCATTTCACACCCGAGTTTAATCTAATCTCGAATGAATTATGGAGTTATCCATCTATAAGACCTAGCCTTGATCAAAGGGGAATTGATCCAAGTATTGCTTTAAGTTTGTTCGTGATGAATTAAAATTACGCACTTTGAACAGTCATAAAGGTCCGGATGCATCGAGTAAGCTAGTCCGGAGTATAACTCAAAGTTGATCGTGTGAAATGGATCGTTCCCGATATCGAAGTATATCTCGAAGGTCTTGATCATGGACCGTAATAATTCAGCTTACATGTAATTTTGTAGCCTAATGGCAAAGACAGAGTGAACCCTGCTTCGAGAATGCATGTTGTAGGTCTTTTTCTGAGTATATGAAATGTTAGACCTAACTGGAATTATTAATGTTAGTAACCTAAAACTAAACTTAACCTAGGGGTTAGATTAGTGTTAATCTAACCTAGACCTAGGCTAAGAGCTAATGTTCTAAGTTAGTATCTATGTGCTAAGTGGTTAGACTAGGTGTTATCCTAAATCCTAACCTAAGTTACTAACCTAACTATTGAGCAAAGAATAAGGGGACCTATGGAAGGGGTGCGAACCATGGGCGGCAGTTTCTATGTTATTAAATGCGTGGATAAGTATGAAAGACAGGTAATTTGGTGGAGGTTTTATAACGGCTATCTTGAGCCGACGTGGCAGGTCGCCAAAATTGGAAATGGTCTTGGAATTTCATTTGTCTATCGCCAACTATGGCGGTCTATGGTAAGTGGCAAGTGGAGTTTGAGCGGGAAAATGGGAGTAAATGCCATTAATGAACTCGGTAATCGAGCTCGATTTCACGAGAAGGCAGGCAAAATGGAAAGTTAATGGTTTGTTTAGTTTTGCATGCACTCCGGTTTTCCTTCTTTCTCGTCTCACCGGTTATTCGCACTGGCCTTTCTTGGTGTTGCATGGCAAGTATGAGCGTAACTCGCTCTTTCCTCCTCGCAAGGAAAATATATAAGTCATGGAAATAGCAAAATTTTGTTGGTGGCTCTAACTTGAAAAAGAAGAGAAGGTTCGAGCTCTTTCAAAGGTCTCCGCTTCTGGAATTTTGAGCAAATATCCAGCATGTTAGGCCCTAACCTTTAAAAATCTTGTCATTTTTCAAGTGATTTCATTAGAACAACTCGTTCAAATGATTTTGGAATTAGGTTGGTTTTATGATAGTCTTGTGTGATTTTTGGCATCAGATCTTCATGGCACGCTGGTTCGGTTTTTCAATTTAACCTCGATGGGTGTTTATTGTATTTCGAATCGTACTATATTTCTTGTGTTTTGCATTCCGGCTTTAAGTTTGTGAAATATATGAAAAGAATGTATGCTAGGCCTGCTTTGTGAGAACCCATGAATTGTTCTCGTGATGGGTACAAAGCACTTATGCTTGTTGATTTATACTCGTAGTCGATGCTTGTTGTTGATGCTTATCGCGATGCTTGTTGTGGATACTCATCGGAAGGGGTATTGCTGACATTTGTTTGATTGTTCACTTTAAATTGAACTTTTTGTAAGCTCTGGCCGTGGTTATTATTGATGGTGGTTATTGATTCTTGTTTGGTTTCGTATGAAATTTAAGTTATTTGAGAATAGATAACTTGTTGTGTTTCAAAGATATTCATCAGAACCTTGTTGAAGTTGTTTTTCCTCAGTTGAGGTTATGGGATTCAACCCACGACAATATGCAATATGGATATATGTATTTATTGTATATTGAAACGATTCTCAGAGTCCATTGAATGATTCGTATATTTTGACCACCGTGGGAGCTTTATATATTTGAATTTTGTTAATTGATTTGTCCGAGTCTTCAAGGAGTAATAGTAATGAGACTTCTCGTTATTTTGTAAAGAATACCTTCGTGTTGCAAGGAATTTTTGGTACGGATTCTTTGGGTGTATTTTTACGTTTCCTTCTCAGGCAAACTTGTGCGAAAAATATTGATGAGGGTCAATTGGTTTTCTTGTTGTGAAATCAGAGTTAGCTTTACTTTAAGCCTCGATTTTGCATGCTTGCCATCGTTGGGCGCGATGGAATCATTAACTATTATTTATCTTGTATATCGTTGTTTAGACTCAAATTGAATTCTTGATAAATAAACAAAGTGTAATTGCCTCAAATTAAGCCTCGTTTGGTTTACTCGTTGTTTTCGACACTCGTTGGGTTCCTCGAGTATAGAAAGATATCTAGTATATCGGCTTCTCGTAAAAAGCTTTATCAGAAATATTGTTATTCGATTTAGTTTTAAATCCTTGATAGGTAATCAGTGTCACCGCTTTTGTATAAGCCTCGATTATGAACATGTAATGTTTTGGCTTTATTGGACTTCTTTAAATAGCAGTGATCATCTTCTTGTCTGTCGCTTTCTTGTGGAGGTCATACAGAGTCTGCTTTGGTAGTTAGTCTCCACTGTTGGGCATGAGAGCTACTATACTGTAATGTTATATTTTAAACTTAAATGGAACTTTGTGCTTTTGGTGGCCTCTGCCTCGATTTATTTATATATATATATATCTAGTCTCAAGCTCGATCGAACTAAGGAACTGGCTTGACTTCACCTCGGCTGCATTTGATGATGGCATTGAATTTCTTCTTGCTGACGCTTCACGTGGAAGGTCATGAGTAACCCGTTGGTAGACATTCATCTGCTTTTTTGCGTAAGAGCCACCGCACTACTAATATGTTACTCGAATTTTGTTATAATTGATTTTAACAAAATGATGGTCCTTTTGTGGCTCGATAGGTATGTTCGTATGTTTTTAAGGTGAATGTTCTCCTTTCAAGGAGACGGTGATAAATATGAGCTTGTGTGAAGAGAAATATGAATGACTTGTTTCTTTCTCTTCCGTTATGGTAATATATGTCGATATTTTATCTAACCATTGGAACTATTTTTAACATATGGTCGAATCATGCTTGTTATGATATTCCCTTTTCATTGAATGTAATGATCTATAGGATGTTCACGATCTTGGGATTAAAATGGTTAGTTGTTTTGATACTTTCGTTCTTCTAGATTCCTAATATTTTGACAAAATATTTGAGAAGTGTCTAGACTATTCTAAACGAAAGATTGTATTACATGTTATGTAGACATGATGTATTACTAATGTATAGTCCGAATCATGTATACTTGTTGATGAATCTCATTTAAACAGGTGTTTAATGGAAACAATGGTGGATTGCAATTGTTTTAAGAGTTAGTGCTTATCATGCCGAGTTCATCGAACCGACCCATGTTGACAATTTTGCAGATGGATGCCGTAAATGGTAAAGCACGCAGATCCGATAGATGATCGATTGTTTAAATTTGATTTTAAGTAGAATTACAAATTGAATTTCTAAATGTACTATATGAGGAAAGATGTTCCTTTTGCCGCCGAGTAATGTATGAAGTATGTCAATGCATAAAATGTATTTGATAGTTCTCAAAGGAATGGAAATAAGTATTTGCTACTTATGTGTTTGTACTCTTATTTTGCTAGTTTGACTTTCTTCTTCGGTTTATATAAAGAGGGGCATCATATCATTAATAATTTGGAGACTTTTGTGATTATCAATGTAAGTTTACAAGAATATGAGATCAATTCTTATGATTGTTTAGCAGCCTCCCGATGTTCTATCGTGCTAAATTGAAATTTAAATCACTATCTTTCTAAAAGATAGGGTTAAAATAAACCTAAGCGTAACGCTAAATAAACTGAATTAAATTATTAATCCCTAGTCCCGATTATGACAGACAACATTTAATTGATCCTTAATCATTTATATCTTGATACTAATAAGTATGATATAAATCTAATTATGAGAACTCGATATAAACCTAATGGGGTTCGATGGCAATCTCATGTGAAGTTTATGAGATATTGTCCATTCCGTTGTTTTAGAATTATGTATATTCTATGAACTCCTCGATGAGACCTTGGCCTTAATAACTTCTCTCTCGTAAAGGTTTTATTGAGAAGGGTCATTCTAAGATGAGGAATCCAGGATCGGGAAAGACTAACCTTAAGGGAAACGCCTTAAATTTAATTTAAACTCTATGTGCGTAACGCTTATTAATAAGTAGATCTTTTCGAGGTGGATTTAAAGGTTGATGGCACAAGTCAATCAGTAGAGTTGTAGCACTCCGAGAAGATTAGGATCTTCTCGGTTACAACAATGCAGTGATTTATGACGACACTCTTTGCATCGATCACTAAGATTTACACCTTTAACTCGATCGAGTTACTTTGGGACCGATTAGGAATGTGGTCACATTATATGGCTGCCTAGGAGACTCGGTAACATGACACACCGGTTTAACTAGGGTCGACCCAAGATGTCATCTTATCCCTAGTCCTCGAGTGCATCCATATAACGTTGTCACCTTACTAATCCGCTTCCCGAGTGATTAACTGGGGATAGGAGGGACCCATGTAAGTCGGTGTAAGACATTCTACATAACATAAGAATGGGGTGGAGGACGTATTCCGATTGACGAGTATGTCATTAAGGAATACGAGACATAAGCAGTATGTTTCAAATCTTTGGCCAAAGTATCGCAAGCTATTGATTGCATTGTCCCGAGTCACCCGGTCTAAGGGATGAGATGCCGATGAATAATGGTAACAGCTTATTCAGCTTAGGTTCCTCGACAGAGTATTCTCAATCCTGCATAGGGAAGAGAACCGCAAGAGTGATGTGTTAAATAAAAACGCCAACTCTTATTACTCATGAATAGATCGGTAGATTACCGAGTCATGGAATGAATAGATCGGAGGTACTCCGAGTCATTACAGCTGCATATGGTTATCTATTATATGAATGGTTATTTGATTTGTGAGTTCTAAATTATGTATTTAGAACCAGAAGCATTTATCAAAAAAAAAAAAAAATTGACTTGTTCTATTGTCTAAAATGAGGATGTTACATCTTGGTATCAGAGCTGAAGGTTGCAGCTCTTGGACCTATTGTGTCCATAATCTGATAAAAACCTAAATTTTCTTGTAATGTAAAATGGTTAGAACAAGGGGGAACGCTATGAATAATGCTCCACCCGAGGGAGGGGCGGCAACAACCCGTAAACTTGATGAGATCCTCGCTGCCCCGTTGACACAAGAGATCGCTTAGCTGTACTTGAACAACAGGTGATGGGAAATGAGGAGGATGAAGAAGCCGGTAATAACAATCAACAACCTCCCGAGGACAACCCCAACATGGGTGTTGATGTTAATGCTGGAATGCACCCGCTCAACCAGAAACAAAAAGGCCAGTCAAGCAACAAAACTCACTAATGATATAAAAGGATAAGTCCACCTAAGTATGATGGCACCACATTAGGAGATGGAGCCGAGAACTGCTTAGCGAAATGGAGAAGTACTTTGCAATAAGGAACTTCTCGAGGAAACCAAAGCTATTTGGGGAGCCTATCACCTTTCCCACAAGCATCTTCGTGGTGGGATAGTCAGAAGTCTGAACTAAATATCGATGAGACCAATATTACTTGGGATCAATTTAAAGGCTATTTTAGGCAACGTTGGCTGCCACAACTTTTCTATGATCAAAAATGACAGAATTTCAGAACTTAGCTCAAGGGAAGCTAACGAATCGAATTCTCGGAGTGGTTTACAAAACTCCTCAAGTATGTACCGCAGATCAAACCGACGAGAAGTTCAAAATATGGAAATTCATCATGGGATCAATCCCGTGATAGGGGAGAGGTCGATGTTCACACCAACCACTATGGAAGGAGTTTTTGAAAAGGCCATAAGGCAAGAACAGAAATTAAAGGCTATTTCTCGCTCATAAAGAGGAAGTGCGGAAGAAGACCGCAAACCCTTCTTCAACCTCTCTCACCCAAAAAGGACCATGGAAAAAGTTAGGAAACAAGAGTAAGTTTCCGTGAGATAACAGAAAGAAAGCAAGAGTAAATAAGCCTCGCTGAAATGTAAGGGATAATTTTGCTAAAAATTATAACAATGGGCGTAAGCCCCATGGAGGACAACGTGACAATTACAAGGTCGGAGGCAATTTTGAGCCTAAAAAGGGACCCGTAGGAGGTCACTTATAATGAATTGTGGCAAAGATCACTACGCAAATCGCCCTTTGAAGAAGGATGATCATAATCGCAAAGATAAGATACATGCCGCAAAGAGCGCATGCAAGTCGAAAAGCAAGTAACACCTATAGAAGTTCCTGTAAGTTATTCGCATACTGTCACTATTATTTTTGATACAGAGCTACCAATGTTTTATTTCTAATAAACTTGCTTCTAAACTTAAAAGAAAAGTCTGGGAAAATGGATAAATCTTGACCGTATAAAGATGGTAATAACTCGTTCATACAAAGGAGTATGTGTCTTTTCGGGCAGTCCTTGACTTACCTAACTTTTCCACGGAAGTTGACTCTCTATGTTACACCTTTGGGATCGTATGACATTGTCATCGGTGTCAATTGGTTAGCTGACCATAAAGCAAAGGTAGATTGCTATGAAAAGAACATAAAATGTTTGATGATCAACTGAAACAACAGAGATTCAAGGTGTGAAACGGAAATTTCAATTAGAAAACTCACACCATGCAGCTTAAAAGGCTAAAAATAAAGGATGTACCCTTTATGCAAGAAAGATATCTCAATCTTCGTAAGAAGATGATGATTTCATGAAAATTTCCTCTCACAAAGTTTCAGTGGATGTTTTTCCCGAAGAATTACCAGTGGTTACCACCCAAGAGAGAATTTGACTTCACCATCGAAATCAAACCAGAATGAACCTATTTCCAAAGCACCTTATCGGATGACTACTACAGAGTTAGTCGAGCTTAAGGCACAGTTGCAAGAACTTTTGACAAAAGGTTTGATTAGACCAAGTGTTTCACCTTGGGGTGCGCCTGTAATATTTGTGAAAAAGAAGGATGGAACACTTAGGTCAGTGTATTGATTATCGATGTCAAACAAAGCAACAATTAAGAACCGATATCCACTTCCAAGGATCGACGATCTATTTGATCGATGCGTGGAGCAAGCGGTTTATTCTAAGATAGACCTTCGATCCGCTATCATCAGTTAAGAATTAGAGAAGAAGATATTCATAAAATAACTTTCCAACAAGGTACTGACATTATGAATTCACGTTCTACCCTTTGATTAACTAATGCACCCGCAGCCTTTATGAACTTAATGAACAATATTTTTCAAGAATATCTGGACAAGTTTGTACTTGTATTCTTGGACGATATTCTCATTTATTCTAAAAGCGTTGAGGAGCACAATGAGCATTTGAAGATAGTTTTGGGTATTTTGAGAAAAAGAAAGTTGTATGGAAAGTTATCCAAATGTTCTTTCTTTGATTCAGAAGTTCACTATTTGGGTCATGTTATAAGTAAAGAAGGAATTGTCTGTAGATCCTTCAAAAATAGTGGCAATAATCGAGTGGCTCACACTAAAGAATGTGCATGAAGTAAGAAGCTTCATGGGTCTTGCTTGGGTTACTATAGAAAATTTGTAAAGGATTTTTCTAAGGTAGTCAGCACCAATAACTTCATTGCAAAAGAAGGATAAGAAATTCATATGGAATGACAAGTGCGAAGCGGCTTTCAAAAGTCCGAAAGACCAGCTTGACTTCGCACCTATTTTAGTCTGTACTGCACTCTAATGGGAGTTTCACAAATTGTAATGGATGCTTCCGGGGAAGGCCTCTGAGGTGTTTTGCTACAAAATGATCAAGTCATAGCATATGAAAGTAGAAAACTCAAGTTACATGAGCTGAATTATGCCCTCATGATTTGAGCTTGCCATTGTTCATGCGCTTCAAACCTGGAGACACTACTTACTTGGGAAACCTTTGAGTTAAAAACTAATCACTTAGGACTGAAATATATTTTTACTCAAATTTAATCTTAATGCCGACAGAGAAGGTGGTTAGAATTTTTATCACAATATGACTTTGATATTAGCTTATATCAAAGGGAAGGAGAATAGAGTAAATGATGCTCTAAGTCGTAGGAGGCACATTTCTACTCTTATAACATTAAGAACTCGCTTTAAAGATGAGGTAAAAAGTGCCTCGTAATCGATGCATACTTTCAAAGAAGTAAAAGCAGCGCATTGGCCGCAGTAACCTAATGATATAAGGTATAAAGGTTTTCACTTTGATAATGAAGGAATCTCATGCGTATGAAAACAGGTATACGTACTTTATGTCAATGATTTGAGAAAGAAGTCATAGTTGAATTTCATAATTCACCTTTCTCTCGACACTCGAGTATCACAAAAATGCTTGCTGATCCAAACAACAATACTTTTGGAAAGGTATGAAAAAGGATGTCATAAATTTTGTGACCCATTGTTTGGAGTGTCAGCGGGTTAAGGCGTAACATATGCACTCACCGGATCATTATATCCTCATAGCATACCGCAAAGATAAATGGCAAGTAATAACCATGGATTTTGTACAAGGATTACCCATGTCCAGAATAAACATGATGTTATCCCGTAGTTGTAGAGATAAACCGACTAAGGTAGCTCATTTCATCGCTGAAATCTAAAGGATGATTCACCAAAGGTCTGCCAAAAGATTCGTACACGAAATTTTCAGATTGTTATGGTGTACCGCACTGATTATATCCGACAGTGATCCTAGAATGACGTCAAGGTTTTGGCAAACGCTTAACGCAGCTCTCGAACGAAACTAAACTTCGCTTCGCATATCATCCTAAACGGATGGACAAACCGAGAGGGTAAATCAAGTGTTGAGGACATGTCATGTATGTATGTATCGTATGGATCAACAAGATAAATGGGAGGAGTATCTTCCATTAGTTGAGTTCGCATACAACAATACTTATCACTCATCTCTTAAAATGGCACCATTTGAAGCACTTTATGGAAGAAAGTGCGTAACTCCTATTAGTGGGACAAAGTTTGAAGATAGAGTGGTAATTGGACTAGAGATTCTCATAGAAATGGAACAAAGAAGTTGCTTGATTCGTGAACGACTAAAGGAGGCAAAGCAGACAGCAGGTAAGAGCTATGCTGACCTTAAGCGGGTCGATAGAAGGTTTGAGCTTGGTGAAAAGGTTTTTCTTCGTGTTAAACCTAGAAAGAGTTCTATAACTTTTGGCAAGGCTGCCAAGTTATCACCTCGATTCGTGGGACCTTTCAAATTGTCAAAATAATCAACTCGTAGCTTATCGCTTAGCATTACCACCGCTTTATCTCACATGCATGATGTTTTCCATATTTCTTTGCTTAAGAAATACGTTTCAGATCTGTCACATGTTTTAAATTGAATTCCTCAGAGTCCAAGACCCAGAATAATCGTGGTTAAACCCACACGAGTGCTGAAACTCGCCAATTACATTTAAGAAATCGTGAAATACAAAGAATGTAAGGTCCAAAGGGGACCAGCTTAACGAAGAAAGTGCAACTTGGGAAAATCTGAAGAGATGAAAATTGCTTTTCCTTCTCTTTTTCAACAGAATGAAATCTGCTGACAAAACATTCTTTTATGAACTTATTTTTTTAAGTATTTATGAAAGCCGATGAAGGCAAACATTATTCAGTGCAATAAAAGATGTCAGACATTGATTTCTCGAACTATTCAAGTTGGAAAATAGTCGCATTGATTTGTGAACTAATGAATTGATCGACCAAGGTTAATTGAATATGTAATCATCGGACGATGAATATTTTTAGAGGGAAGCATGTAACACCCCGAATCGTCATACTTCCTCCCGAGCATACAAGTGTTGATATGTGATTTATTTGTAAAAAGGATGTGTTCCTTGATTGAGAAGTCATGCTTGATATGTATTGTATCTTCTTTGCAGATTGCAGATCTTCGACCGAGTCGATATGATCGACTCTTTTATTTCTTTCATTTCACACCCGAGTTTAATCTATCTCTAATGAATTATGGAGTTATCCATCTATAAGACCTAGCCTCGATCAAAGGGAATTGATCCAAGTATTGCTTTAAGTTTGTTCGTGATGAATTAAAATTACACACCTCAACAGTCAAAGGTCCGGATGCATTGAGTAAAGCTAGTCCGGAGTATAACTCAAAGTTAATCGTGGTGAAATGGATCGGTTCCCCGATATCGAAGTATATCTCGGAAGGTCTTGATCATGGACCGTAATAATTCAGCTTACATGTAATTTTGTAGCCTAATGGCAAGACAGAGTGAACCCTGCTCGAGAATGCATGTCAGAGGTCTTTTTCTCGAGCATATGAAATGTTAGACCTAACTCGAATTATTAATGTTAGTAACCTAAAACTAAACTTAACCTAGGGGTTAGATTAGTGTTAATCTAACCTAGACCTAGGCTAAGAACTAATGTACTAAGTTAGTATCTATGTTCTAAGAGGTTAGACTAGGAGATATCCTAAATCCTAACCTAAGTTACTAACCTAACTAATGAGCAAGTATAAAGGGGACCTATGGAAGGGGTGCGAACCATGGGCGGCAGTTTCTATGTTAATAAATGCATGGATAAGTATGAAAGATAGGTAATTTGGTGGAGGTTTTATAACGGCTAACTTGAGCCGACGTGGCAGGTCGCCAAAGTTGGAAATGGTCTTGGAATTTCATTTGTCCATCGCCAACTATGGCGGTCGGTGGCAGTGGAGTTTGAGCGGGAAAATGGGAGTAAATGCCATTAATGAACTCGGTAATCGAGCTCGGATTTCGCGAGAAGGCAGCAAAATGGAAAGTTAATGGTTTGTTTAGTTTTGCATGCACTCCGCTTTTCCTTCTTCTGCTCACCGGTTATTCGCACCACCTTCTTGGTGTCAGCATGGCAAGTATGAGCGTAACTCGCTCTTTCCTCCGCAAGGAAAATATATAAGTCATGGAAATAGCAAAATTTTGTTGGTGGCTCTAACTTGGAAAAGGAAGAGAAGGTTCGAGCTCTTTCAAAGGTCTCGCTTCGAATTTTGAGCAAATATCCGTGCATGTTAGGCCCTAACCTTTAAAAATCTTGTGCTTTTCAAGTGATTTCATTAGAACAACTCGTTCGATGATTTTTGGAATTGGTTGGTTTCTATGATAGTCTTGTGTGATTTTTGGCATCAGATCTTCATGCTGGTTCGGTTTTTCAATTTAACCCTTGATGGGTGTTTATCAGATTTCGAATCAAGTTGCTATTTCTTTGTGTTTTGCATTCCGGCTTTAAGTTTGTGAAATATATGAAAAGAATGTATGCTAGGCTCTGCTCTGTGAGAACCCATGAATTGTTCTCTCTCGTGATGGGTACAAAGCACGTGATGCTTGTTGATTTATACTCGTAGTCGATGCTTGTTGCTGATGCTTATCGCCGATGCTTGTTGTGGATACTCATCCTAAAGGGTACTCCGACATTTGTTTGATTGTTCAGCTTTAAATTGAACTTTTGTAAGCTCACGTCGTGGTTATTATTGATGGTGGTTATTGATTCTTGTTTGGTTTCGTATGAAATTTAAGTTATTTGAGAATAGATAACTTGTTGTGTTTCAAAGATTTCATCAGAACCTTGTTGAAGTTGTTTTTCCTCAGTGTGAGGTTATGGGATTCAACCCACGTCAATATGCAATATGGATATATGTATTTATTGTATATGAAAACGATTCTCAGAGAGTCCATCAATGATTCATATATTTTGGACCACCGTGGAGCTTTATATATTTGAATTTTGTTAAATTGATTTGTCTCGAGTCTTCAAGGAGTAATAGGTAATGAGACTTCTCATTATTTTGTAAAGAATACCTTCGTGTTGCAAGGAATTTTTGGTACGATTCTTTGGGTGTATTTTTACGTTTCCTCTCAGGCAAACTTGTGCTAAAAAATATCGATGAGGGTCAATTGGTTTTCTTGTTGTGAAATCAGAGTTAGCTTTTGTTTAAGCCTGATTTTGCATGCTTGCCATTGTCATTGCATGATGGAATCATTAACTATTATTTATCTTGTATAACGTTGTTTAGACTCAAATTGAATTCTTGATAAATAAACAAGTTAATTGCCTCAAATTAAGCCTCGCTTTTGGTTTACTCGTTTTTTCGACACCTCGTCATGGTTCCTCGAGTATAGAAAGATATCTAGTATATCGGATTCTCGTAAAAAAGCTTTATCAGAATATTGTTATTCGATTTAGTTTTAAATCCTTGATAGGTAATCGTCACACTACTTTTGTATAAGCCTCGATTATGAACATGTAATGTTTTGGCTTTATTGGACTTCTTTAAATAGCAAAGATCATCTTCTTGTCTGTCGCTTTCTTGGGAGGTCATACAGAGTCTGTTTGGTAGTTAGTCTCCACCGTTTGGCATGAGAGCTACTATACCGTAATGTTATATTTTAAACTTAAATGGAACTTTGGTGCTTTTGGTGGCCTCCTCGTCGATTTATTTATATATATATATATCTAGTCTCAAGCTCGACCGAACTAAGGAACTCGCCGACTTCACCTCGACAGATTTATGGCATTGAATTTCTTCTTGCTTGACGCTTCACGTGGAAGGTCATGAGTAACCCGCTGGTAGACATTCATCTGCTTTTTGCGTAAGAGCTACGCCGCACTACTAATATGTTACCGAATTTTGTTATAATTGATTTTAACAAAATGATGGTCCTTTTTGTGGCTCGATAGGTATGTTCGTATGTTTTTAAGGTGAATGTTCTCCTTTCAAGGAGACTAGCATAAATATGAGCTTGTGAAGAGAAATATGAATGACTTGTTTCTTTCTCTTCCGTTATGGTAATATATGTCGATATTTTATCTAACCATTGGAACTGCTTTTAACATATGGTCGGAATCATGCTTGTTATGATATTCCCTTTTCTCGTAATGTAATGATCCAGTAGGATGTTCACGATCTTGGGATTAAAATGGTTAGTTGTTTTGGATACTTTCGTTCTTCTAGATTCCTAATATTTTGACAAAATATTTGAGAAGTGTCTAGACTATTCTCAAACGAAAGATTGTATTACATGTTATGTATGATGTATTACTAATGTATAGTCCGAATCATGTATACTTGTTGATGAATCTCATTTAAACAGTTGTTTAATGGAAACAATGGTGGATTGCAATTGTTTTAAGAGTTAGTGTTATCATGCTCACCATCGAATCGAATCGACCCATGTTGACAATTTTGCAGATGGATGGCGTAAATGGTAAAAGCACGCAGATCCGATAAGATGATCGATTGTTTAAATTTGATTTTAAGTAGAATTACAAACTTGAATTTCTAAATGTACTATATGAGGAAAGATGTTCCTTTTTGCCGTTGAGTAATGTATGAAGTATGTCAATGCATAAAATGTATTTGTATAGTTCTCAAAGGAATGGAAATAAGTATTTGCTACTTATGTGTTTGTACTCTTATTTTGCTAGTTTGACTTTCTTCGGTTTATATACATAGGGGCATTGTTATCATTGAATAATTTGGAGACTTTGTGATTGTCAATGTAAGTTTGCAAGAATATGAGACTCAATTCTTATGATTGTTTAGAAGTTCCCGTATGTTCTATCGTGGCTAAACTGAAATTTAAATCACTATCTTTCTAAAAGATAGGGTTAAAATAAACCTAAGTAGTAATGCTAAACAAACTCGAATTAAATTATTAATCCCTAGTCCCGATTATGACAAGACAACATTTAATTGATCCTTAATCATTTATATCTTGATACTAATAAGTATGATATAAATCTAGTTATGAGAACTCGATATAAACCTAATGGGGTTCGATGGCAAGCTCATGTGAAGTTTATGAGATATTGTCCATTCCGTTGTTTTAGAATTATGTATATTCTATGAACTCCTCGATGAGACCTTGGCCTTAATAACTTCTCTCGTAAAGAGTTTTATTGAGAAGGGTCATTCTAAGATGAGGAATCCAGGGATCGGAAAGACTAACCTTAAGGGAAACGCCTTAAATTTAATTTAAACTCTATGTGTGTAACACTTATTAATAAGTAGATCTTTTCGAGGTGGATTTAAAGGTCGACGACACAAGTCAATCGTAGGGTTGTACCTCCGAGAAGATTAGGATCTTCTCGGTTACAACAATGCAGTGATTTATGATGGCACTCTTTGCATCGATCGCTAATATTTACACCTTTAACTCAAGTTACTTTGGGACCGATTAGGAATGTGGTCACATTATATGGCTTCCTAGAGACTCAGGTAACATGACACACCGGTTTAACTAGGGTTGACCCAAAGATGTCATCTTATCCCTAGTCCTCGAGTGCATCCATATAATGTTGTCACCTTACTAATCCGCTCCCGAGTGATTAACCCGGGATAGGAGGGACCGATGTGTAAGTCGGTGTAAGACATTCTACATAACATAAGAATGGGGTGGAGGACGTATTCCGATTGACAAGTATGCCGTTAAGGAATACGAGACATAAGCAAGATGTTTCAAATCTTTGGCCAAAGTATCACAAGTCATTGATCAGTGTTGTCCCCGAGTCCCCTGGTCTAAGGGATGAGATGCCGATGAATAATGGTAACAAGTTATTCAAGCTTAGGTTCCTCGACAGAGCATTCTCAATCCTGCAATAGGAAGAGAACCGCAAGAGTGATGTGTTAAATAAAAACGCCAACTCTTATTACTCATGAATAGATCGGTAGATTACCGAGTCATGGAATGAATAGATCGAGGTACTCCGAGTCATTACAAATGCATATGGTTATCTCATTATATAAATGGTTATTTGATTTGTGAGTTCTAAATTATGTATTTAGAACCAGAAGCATTTATAAAAAAACAAAAAAAATTGACTTGTTATATTGTCTAAAATGAGGATGTTACGGTAGTATCTCAACCGAATCTCTTCACAACATTAATGGATATAGATCAAGGGCTAAGGATTCATGTCTTTCAAATGACAACAAATCAACAAGCAATTAGTGATCAATTGAGACAACCGAATATTGAAGATGATAAAGCATACACATTTTGGTCAAGTCAACCCAACTATAGACTACCCTGATAGGATATCTGCATGACCATACAAGAACCCGAAAGAGAACAAATATTTGGCTATGATCCATTAGTTCTCATGCAAGCCGCACATAGGAGACCTTCTCATCGACATAGACACGGGGTTATGTATACAAGTCGCGTAACACCCGTAAGGTATTTTGAGAAAATCACACAACTCTTGTACTAAACATAGAAGTTTAAAAAGGCTTATGACCATTGGATAGTCCGAAGAAGAAATTGATTCTTCACATGACCATAACAGTCTCAGAATAACCACAAACTCATGGTTGCAATCCCAGTGTCCCACAACCCAACGTGCTCCGCAAGTTAGTTAAGTATTGACACCGCTTTATGAACGCCGGTATTTAGATCCTCACCACTCTCACCGATATCATAACACAATTTTCCATATTAAATATAAAATCTAATCAATCCAACATTTTTGGGCTGGGGCTAGACTAAAACCATCCATAGTTTCTACAAATCCGCTGCACCTCTCATTACCATTTTCCATGACCTTTTCTCGAAATGCACATGAAGCACCTACAGGTAACTTTCCACGTATCCAAAGGCTAATAGATAGGATCTTGATAGAGCTCAACATTGATTGGAGCCTCTGAGAAGCTATTATATCTGAATGATCCATTACACCAATTCAAGTTAGGAGAGCTTTCTTTTCCTTAGATTCGTAGATTCCATTATTGTGTGTTGAGGATATAAGATTTCCTAACTAGTTTGTCTGTATCCACATATATTCCATTCTCATTGGCTGTCTTGGCACGACCTCGGGAGGTCGGGTACGAAGAAGAGCTACTTGTAGATTCTCATGCTCACATGTCATTTTTCTATCATACAAAATTTGTGAACCCGACGTGAAACAAACAACTATTCCCCTTTTATTTTTCACTTCTTTCATCCATCTTCACTCTTTCCCATTATTCTATGGGTATTTATATACCCTCGAATATGTCGGGATATGACGCATACGGCAGACCTCTCTCAGGTCTCGAAGCGCATTACGGTCAAAAAAATAGACAACCATCATCCTCACTTTCTCGCATAGGTGACAACTATTTAAGTAACTACTTGTCATCACAAACTCCCCTCAAAAACTAGCTCTAGTTCTTCATTCTCGATTGAGGAGTTCGATCAACTCACACAAATGCAACAACCAGATCCCTTAGGCTCTAACAATATGACGTTTACTAGAGAGTCCACTTCATCTCCTCGGGTTTTGTTCAGACTCAAAAATCGGTAGATAGTCGATCCACTCCCATTTTTGGATGAGGAGTATTTAGCAAGCTACGCTAGAAGTGAACAACACTTCCAAAACATGTACCCACCTATAGGGAGTTTACAAACACAACCCGATACCCTACTCCAAGAAAATTCCCCCACTCCTCCACCTATGGGAAATACTCTCAGTGAAGCTTGGCATGGTAATGATCAATTCATAGCAGGTATCATACCCCTTTACAACCTCAAGGTGTACAAGAATCACCTCTAAGACAAAACATTGTGTCTTCACCAATCGAGGTCATTTCAGCCTTAGTTGAGAAAGTTAGAGGATTGGAACTTGCTCAAGCAAATCAAAATTCATATTTCGGGCAAGCAGGAATCCCCAACCCTCCGCATCATCCCAACCAAGTTGACCTCCTTACAGGAACATGCACATTAGGCATGCCTCCTCAACATTCGTATAACTATCCACAACAAACACCAACTAGAACCATGTTTTCAAATGCTACTCTAGTTGAAAATATGATACCTCCCGCTTAGCACCAAACAACCCATACTAGAGAAATACTCCTCCCTACTTAAACATTTATTCAAAATCACCATAGGGAGACATGTTCTCTTCTCTCGAGATGTTCGCTCAACCACAGGGATTTCCTTATGTCCCTACAAATACATATGCTATGCCATATCAACAACCCATTCCACCTCCACCCCCTCAATAGGCACCATCAATGGTCGAAGCCTATGTGGTAGGGACTTACTCAAAATATTTAAAAGAGCCCCTAGACTTCACCATATGAAATGTCATGCTTCTAAGACCTCTTCCCGATTTACCCAAATACAAAGGGGAGGGAGATCCAAATGCACATATCAAGGCCTATGCCACGGCCATTCGAGAACTACTCCCTTGGGATGGGGTTGTTGCTAAGATATTCCCTAAAACCTTAGAGGGTATTGCCCTTGATTGGTATTACAGAATACCTGAAGCCTCGATACACTCATTCAAATAACTCATGTCAGAGTTTATCAAAGCTTTTGATATGAACAAATTATTGAGAACAGAATTAGGAATTCTTGCATATTAAACAAGAGCATAATGAATCTGCTACTCATTTTATTCAGAGATGGCGTACGGTTATCTACTCATCAAAGAAATTCTCCAAACATGGATCAGATGTAACTATGGGATTTATTCCTTCATTCCCTCAATAGAGAGATAAAGGAAGAAGTCCATAAGTTCCCACTAAGAACTTATGATGAAGTACTCGAGAGTGCTCTCCTGAATAGATCAAGCGGTAATAGATAGTGGTCGTAAGACATATGGAACAAATGGGAAATTAATCACTCCTAATCAAAACACTATGACCTATCCTAATGCCAGAAATACCAATCAAGGACCCAAAATCCTTAACAAAAACCGTGGGGTAACAATAGATGGAGTAACTGACTAGGTTAAAAGAGCAAATGTCGTAAACGTTTTGCCACCCGTTAACAATCAGCAAAATAACAACTTTACTCCAACAATCAACACGGTGGATTTTAATCATCCATCACGACAACAACAACAACAACAACAACAAAATCCAGACACAAGGTCCAAATTGAAACCCAACTGGATATCAGAGTCAAAACCAAAGGCAACAACCTCAAAATTTTAACTCTAACAACCAACAACCTTATCAAAATTTTGGACCACATCAGGTTTCAAATCAAAAACCTCGAAACTATAATCCCAATTTGTATTGTGGTTTCCACAAGATTCAAGGCCATGATACTAGGACTTGCCATGACTACAATAAATTCATGCAACGTTTTGCCAAAAGACCAAAGATAACTCTTTATAGATATGTTCTTAGCAAACTCTGTAGTACCCACACCAAACACTTACACAGGGGCAGTCTCCCCTCAAAATGCACCCCTCAAGATCTTTAACGATCCACTCCCAAATCATTCTAACAATAACAAGTTAGATCCAAGTGGAATGAACAAGGGTGTTATGACAAGAAATAACGATCATGAAGCTTCAACTTCATTAAGTCCACTGGTCGCACCCCAATTAGGAACTCAATCGTAAACCAAGATAATTGGCTTGGTAGAACTAGACATTGAGCTACCCATAGAAACCATAACAAGAACACATGATTATTCTTCTCAACTAGTTCCAAGCTATCCATTAGAACCAGACAACATTCAACAAATGTTGGTAAAACCCATAGGCACTTATGATTTAATTAATGACTTAACAAAGACCTTCTCTCACATTTCCTTCTTGGATTTGTTGAAGAACTCTCCCGCCCATAGGGCTGCTACTCTCTCTTAGAAGCATTAGGCCTTGGCCATTTAATTAACATCACTCCTCCTCCAAAAACATAATTAAACCATGTAGAATTTGAAGTCTACCCTCAGGGCAGCTAGATAGGGCTAATGAGTTCATATTTGATTTAAGAAAAATGCCAACAGATGCTGAAATTGTGTGAAGAGGTGACCCAACTTTACATTTACAAGTATGGGTTTACAATAATTATGTTAAGTGCGTGCAATTATTTATGATGGGGCAATAGTTAATATAGTCCCCTTTCCTTTTCTTCAAAAGCTAGGATATGGAGAAACTAATTGTTCCACAACATGAAATACATTAAGAGGTTATGATAGCCTCAAGGACACTTCAATTGGAACCATAGTTTTACCAGTCACTTTAGGACCCAAGATGGTCCTCACCGAATTTTATATTATAGATCAGGAAACCAACTATAATATGATCCTCGGCCGACCATGGATACACCGCATGAAGGAAATCCCTTCCACGCTATTCCAAGAAATAAGATTTTTGCACCTAGGGAAAATATTTGTGGCATAAGGTGACCCAAAACCATTCGATATACACCTAGCAGACTTGAAGAAGAGACCAGGCATACACTTTGACTTTGAACTCCCAACAAATCAACTTAGCAAACCAATCAATTCAAAACCAGAAGAGAAGTTGATACCTACAACAGAATTAGAAATTACAAATCTAGTCGAAGGCATTCCAACACTCGAAAGTAAGACTAACGTCATAGAAATGGTATCATTAGGGACTACCACAAAAATTGTAGAATTACTAGAGAAAGATCTACCCATTCTCCTACCATTTGATTCTATGGGTATGGGATACACCCTAGGAATTGGTTCCCTTCCATCAGACAAAGTTTTTATGGTAGAAGTAACCGAGGTGGAAAAAACTAGACACGAGGAATGTCCCAACATCCATTTTCCCAAGAAATATTGGACATTCCACTTCGATGGATATAGATGTCATTTTGGAGCTAGGGTAGGTGTGATCTTTACTTCTCCCGAGGGAAAGATCCTACCTTTTGCCTTTAAGTTAAATTTTGAGTGTACAAACAACGGGGCTAAGTATGAAGCCCTCCTCCTTGGCCTCATCATAGCTAAAAGGATGGCCGTTGATAACATTAGAGTGCTAGGAGACTCGCAACTAGTTGCAAACCAAGTCTCTGAGGTATATGAGACTAGAGCTGAACATTTACAACTCTATAAAACGATGGTATTAGATCTAAGCAAAGGATTCAACTTCATATCAATTAAAGCAATCCCACGAGAGTAGAACCTTCTCACAGATTCAATAGCAACCTCAGCTTCCCATTTCACTCCAAACAGTGAGTTGGAAAACACAAATTTCACGGTATCACTTCGTACTGAACCATTGGTGCATAAAACACAAGCAAACCCACACCCGACTCATATAGAAGCTGAGAATGATTTTTCTATCCTGGATCACTTTGATAGTGATAAAATCACTCTCAAATATCTAAACACCTATGCAGAGCTACATCTCACTCATCACATAGTGTATCTTTCCCTAATACCACATTCCTCTTCCTATTTTGGAAATCCCATGATAGAGTCTCCTCCGCAAAAGGATCTCGATATCTACGAGGTAGAGAATGGAGAAAGTTTGGAACTACCTCCAGCCCCGCCTAAATTTGAAGAAGGAAACACTTCCTTAATCAAGAAACAATTGACATAAACATTGGAACAGAGGAAGAACCAAAGATTTTAAAGTTAGGATCCTCGTTAACTCTAGAGGAGATAGAAATACACACCCAAATCCTCAAGGAACATCAAAAGGCTTTCACGTTTAACTACAAAGAAATGATAGGAATTACACCACATATCGCGGTACATAATCTTGTCACCAAACTAGATGCAAAGCCAATTAAACAAAAATTCAAGACCAATGAAGCCAAAAGTGGCTCTCATGGTGAAAGAAGAAGTAATGAAACTTCTCCAAGTAGGATTCATCAAACCAGTTGACTATTCACAATGGGTATCTAATATTGTCCCTGTTCTAAAAAAGAATGGGAAGATACGCATTTGCATAGACTTTCAAGATATTAACAAAGCTTGTCCCAAAGATGACTTCCCATTTCCATCCATTGACGTCATTGTGATGCAACATCGAGATTTGAACTTTGTCCCTCATGGATGGGTTTTCGGGTATAATCGATTAAAATATCTCGAACAAGATCAAGCCAAGACCACATTTATAACTCCTTGGGAACTTATTATTACACCGCATGCCGTTCGGTCTTAAGAACACATCGACGCTAAATACCAATGGGCAATGACATACATATTCCATGACCTTATTCATAAAATTGTGGAATCCTACATGGATGACTTGTTGTTCAAGGCCAAGAAATGCTATGATCACCCGAGGTACTCCGTATCATTCTCTCATGATTGATTGAATATGATGTCACATTAAACCCAGAGAAATGCATATTTGGCGTGAATAAGGGCAAAATTTTGGGTTACATTATATCCTCACAAGGGATTGATGTCAATCCACCAAAATCAGGGCTATTTCTTGAAATGATTCCACCATCGATGAGTCCGGTATCGATCGATCATTTCTTGGGAAACTAGGTGCAATCCGAAGGTTCATTCCAGACTTAAGTTTTGTTGTTCATCCAATCAACAATTTATTAAAGAAATATTATAACATTGATTGGACATAAGAATGTAACGAGGCCTTCAAAGTAGTTAAATGCTTCTTATTGTCTCCTCCCACGTAATGCCTCCTGCACTCATCCTTTGATCCTATATTCACCTACTGATGTCTCCTAGCCTACATGCTGGCTCAAGAAGACAATGATAAATGAGAACATGTAGTCTATTTCATTAGCTAGACGTTGCTTGATTATGAAACACATTATACATAGGAAGAAAGAGAATGACTTTCCATAGTCTTTGCAATGAAATGTTTAAGACATTACATGTTAAACCAAGAAACAAGGGTCATTGTAAAGATGGATCACTTACGAACATTCCTCACACAAGGGTCTTTATCTAAAAAGTTGGATGATTTATAACCTTAATGGGTGAATTCAAATTAACATTTGTAAACCAAAAATCTATTAAGGGACAAATCATTATAGAATGGTTAGCTGATAATCCATTAGATGGAGGTGATCTGGTAGATTTGGACTTTCCCAATGAGTGCATATACTTTGTCAAACCAAACCCCCATCTCTACATGCCCTTGGTACACCGATATCGTCAATTTTATCATGGACCATACGTACCCAGAAGGTGCCACATCACAACAAAGAAGGTGGCTACACATTATCACTGCTAAATATGTTATCTTAGAACAAGTGCTCTACCATAAAGCCTTCGATGGAATGATTTTAAGATGCGTTGACACTGAAGAATCCAAAAAGATTCTTTATGAATCCCATAGTGGGATATGTGGAGGCCACTTTGGTGGTCATGCCACTACTTGCAAAAATACATCGATGGGCTATTTCTAGCCCACTCTAGAACATGATGCAATAGAGTTTGTGTGTAAATGCCATAAATGCCAAGAATTCTCTCATGAGATTCACATGCCAACACAGCTCTGCAACCAATCGCAACCCCATGGATTTTTCCATGTGGGGTCTAGATTTGATAGGGAAATTCTCTCCCTCATCAATAGATGGCCATAACTTTATAATCACGGCCACATAATATTTTACCAAATGGGTAGAGGCTATGCCTCTCACCACCGTACCAGGTTCTGTAATCGCTAAGTTTATTTTAAATCAAATCATTTAGGGTACGGTGTCTTGCAATTCATTATCTCAGATAATGTCACATCCTTTAAGAATGATGAGGTATGTGAATTATGCAATAAATTCAAGATAAACCATCATATGGCCTCCCTTTACTACCCTCAAGCCAACGGACAAGCTGAAGCCACAAACAAAACATTAAAAGCTATTCTCCTCAAAATAGTTAAGGAGAACAAATGAGATTGGCATTTAAAATTATACCCAACCTTGTGGGCCCATCAAACCTCAATAAGAACACCAATGGGGGCAACCCCTTTCTCATTAGTATTCGGGGTAGAAGCAGTTCTCCCGCTTGAGGTCGAAATACCCAACCTCTCGCATCTCATTACAAGGGATTTTGGGAGAAGAAGCCTATAGAGAGGCACCTCTCTCAACTAGAAAGCCTTGATGAGGCTAGGCTAAATGCCGAACAACAACACAGAGCCTATGTTGACCGGATGTGTCGAAATATAACAAAAAGTCTACGAATGAGAAATATATGAGGGAGATCTAGTTCTAAGACTAGATAACTGGATTGATAAGAAGACCGGCGAAGGAAGGAAATTCTGGCCCAAGTGGTTGGGCCCATACCGAGTCATGAAAGACTACGGAAATGGTGCATATCTCTTGTGTACGCTAGAAGGTGAGGAGTTCAATGAAACAATCAATTCCTTGCATCTTAAACGGTTTTACGCATAAGTCATCAACATCACCATTTGTATATTATATCTACCTACATTGCATTAGTCACTTAGTTGTTTCATTTTGTTCACTCATTTTGTAACTATTATGGTCAAGGAACTTATTCTTAAGAAATTCATTACAAACTTTTGAAAATATTGGCAAAAACATTCAAAATCATATCTCTTCAGTTTTCATAATATCATCAAATGGTTCCAAAATCATTTCATCAATTCAATGACAAAAGTCTTGACAAAACCATACCAAGGCCTAGCATACTTGGTCATACTCATTATTTTCTACTTGGTTAAGTTGTTCTTACCTACGGTTTGTTCTAGAAGCTTCTTGGTGTCACATCTATCCTTCTTACATCTCTTTGAAACAAGGATACTCCAAAGTCACAAATCAAAAATGTCAAGTTAAATAAAAAATGCTAAACCAAATAGAATATTTTATTTTTACACACTTCTTTGCCCCACCAACCTTTGGTGATGAGCCCGCATCTCTTACTAGTGATGTGAGGTTGAGAAAGGAAAGAAGTGCCCTTACTCACCTATGTCCTACCTTTGGTGATGAGCCCATGCTTCCTACCAGAAGCATGAGACAGGTAGGGGGTCCATTCACGCAAATTAGTGAATATTAATATTTTAAAGCAAAGTGTTAAGTGAAACTAAATATCCAAATTCCAAAGAGATCAAATCCTTAAAACCAGATTTTTTCAACCAAGTTGCCATCCATGGATCTAAGTCTAGATAAATTGAAAATAAGTTACATTCTAAACTATGTAGTAGTTTCGAGTAAGAGTAAGTACGCAAGTCTAAATTTGATTTCTATCAATACCTTGTCTTTCTCTCATCATTTCCATTCATTCAAACTCATACAATTTGCACCCTTCCCAACTCTTGGTGTTGAGCCCTCGCATCTTACTAGTTGCATGGAGTTAGGAGTGGGGCAAGTTCATCTCATGTTATCATTATACATTCATCACGTTTTTCCAAAACAAGAAGAAGCAATGAACATTGCCCAAAGAAGCCAAAAGTTCAGTACTACAATATGTTTACATCATCACATATCAGCATTACAAAAACAAATAAAAGAGAAACATTATGTTCAACATTTGTTATCATTTGTTATCCATTGCATACATTCTAAAAAGCATATAAAAATAAAGATTCTAAAAAATCTAGTATACACATGGGAAACGAATCACAAAATTCTAGATACAAGAAGATCTAGATCCAAAAAGATATATATATATATATATATATATATATATATATATAATTGTGTTTTATATATAATGCCATCATGCACTAGGCATGGTCAAAATGCTCAATGAGCCTAGAAAATACAAAAACACTCGTATAAACATCCAACCAAAAATCACTACAAAAAGACACCATGATCTCTCAATCCCTGTGAGATCCCTCAGAAGGTGCACGACCATGTCTAGGACTCCTACTGTGACGATGCTCTAAATGAACTAAGGGCTCACGATCATGGCCAATAGCTGTGGTCTCACTGTGAGAATGACTCCTCCTCATCAAGCACTCAACGGTCCTATATCCAACTACCTCAGCACGGAGAGAAGTCATGATCTTTGCCACCTTCTGATACAGGGGAAAACACGTCGCATGTCTGTCACTTACTGCTCAAGGCTCTCCCACATCTGCAATAAGCTCAGCCCGTACTCTCCAAAGGGAGCAATAGAGTGTCCATGCACACACTGCGAATCAAGTCTCGCCATCCCTCAACAATCGCTGCAAATAAAAAAGGAGAAATAAACAAGTTAGAAAGTTGTCCATGATAAAGTCAAAAACAAATGAAACAACAAAAGGGAAATATCAACTAAACAATTCTAACTAAAATGAAATCGAGAAAAGAGTAGTAACTCACTCGGATCTCCAGGCATCCAGGTGGGATCTCTAGGATCTGCACCTACCACTGACGCTGCCGCTACTGAGGAACCTTCCCAAATCTAGAAAGAAGTGACGTCCTACTACGGACTCATCATCTCCCCCAATGTCCCAAGAAGGCAACTCCTCTGAGATCAGGGTCACCTTCTCTAGCACTCTCCTCCACCCTCTCGGCCCTCAAGATGTCTTGAGTGTCATGCCACTCAGAGTCACTCTCATCATCCCCGAATGTCCCACCTGTCTCTCCTCCCTCCATCTCCTCCTCTCTCCTCTCTTGTGAACTCCTTAGAGTCTGATTCCACATCAATAGGCTCATCTCTCTCTCCACTATGAGTAGGACTCAGATCCGATCTGAAGTAAAGGTGCTCGAGGAGCACCGGCTACCCCTCGGGCATGAACCACTCACCTAGCTATAATGGGAACTCCAGGAGTGATCGTAGTCCAACCTCGGCCTCTAGGACCTCCCCTGGCCTCACGAATAAACCTGTATACTAGCCCTACTAGAGGAAACATATCAATGTAGGGGAGGCCAAACTACTGTGGTACTCTATCAAAGGGGTGGATCTCCAACTTCCCCATCCTGTCTATCAGCTGACTAGTAGTATAGCAAGCGATCAATGTGTGTGTCTCCTCTCCCCATAACCCTACCATGGCCTGATAAGGAGTGGCCTCCATGTCTGTAGTAGTCAAGGAAGCCACTGGCTGGTGTGGCATCCTAAGTATGGTCATCCTTGTCCACCTCGCTACCCTGATAGCCCCGGGATCCTCTACCTGTACACCTCTCCCATAGGGAATGATGCGCTCATACACCCAACTCATGACTAGAGTAGGGTGACTCAATGATTGCCCCTGTAATCTGACCACCCTATACAAATCATGATAGGTGGTCCCAAGGATGTCTGTCTCCCCAAGCATAAACATGGCCATGTGCCTCAATCTGTGCAATGATAGGTGCCCAACAGTATAAAAGAGTATCCCCTCCCTTGTCCCCAATCAACCGCGAGGCCAAGATACCCATAATAGCCTAGCGAGAGCACAGGGATATCTGAACCAACAATAGAATGGACCTTCACCCCCTTCTTCAGCCCATGGAGACAACAACATCTCCCATATAGGTGGCCCACTGAACCATCTGAGATCTGATACTGCTGTCTTAAGAGACAACCACCTCCCAAGAATCGGACCCCCAATATGTGATAAACATCCTCTAGGGTGATGGTCCACTCACCCCTAACTCCTGGAAATCAGAAAGTGTTTTGATCTACATCCCAGTATGAAAATAAGTCACACAATATGTGACTAGTAGGTGCAACATGAGGGACTTGTGTAATCCTCCAAATGCCAGCCCTCTGTAGAGTATCCCGCTCTACCTGAGTAAGTGCCTCTAGCACTATAGGGGAGCCAATCACACTCCCTCTCTCTACTCCATCTGATGTACTCCTCCTTCTTCTACATCCACCCAAAACAGAGAAAAAGAGTAAGTTAGTAACGTAATCCAACTAGAAAAATTATCAAGAACATATAAAAATATCAAAAATGCAAAGACAATTAAAAATCACATCTTTTTTTGCATTCTGTTCAAACCGCCGCCTGCGTGCGCAGAGCTGGCAGCTTTCCTAACCACCACCTTCTAAGGTGTCAATCATGTAACCACCGCCTTATGAAGTGGTGGTCCCATAACCACCACCATCATAGGGTGGTGGTCCCATGACCACCACCCCCGCACAGGGGACGGTCCCATGTCTCGAATCACCAAACGGCTCGTAAGCCCTAAAAACACTTAAAAAGAAAAAAAAAGCACCATTTTAACTGAAATAAAGACCTACCCTATAGGTGCCCCCTAGAGACTCATTTAAAACTAACATTTTAAAAATAATCCCCCCAAGACCAAGATTTTAACATTTCTATATTTTAGGTTTAAAAACAATAAATTGAGGAGAACTAACTTGAGACTTCACAGGTCGATATCCTACTCTCGGAGGCATGATCATGATCTCACAATGGACGTTTTGACTGTACTCTCATCGCGAAAAAATCACCGTGGGTCCCAGAGCTCAAAAACCACCAAATCGACACGCACGTAAATGAATAGTAAAATGAGTTTGTTTTACATATATATAGTATTCTAATTTTGTTTTGAGTGTTCTTACGTAGAGTTGGAGCACCGACGGAGGTAAGTTCTTATCCCCGTAAATGGTAAGTCCTCATTTCATATTAATTTAGTATTTATTTTTTGATTTATTTTATCTATCTACACTTGAGTCCTCTTTTCATTTTGCAGATAGTGGGAATTTGGGTGGTGAAATTTTGACACACGGCGTGTTAGTATAGCTTCTAACTCCCCATTTTGGGACTGCCATACTTGAACCCACCGTTTTATGCCTCTTCATGGCTAAAACGCTTCTCCAAGGGGGCAATATGTACGTACCCAAAAATGTAGGTACTATACTACTGGAAAGAGGTTACGAAACCCCAATGATGATTCAGATCTCTTCGCAAGGTGTTCAGAATCCAAAAAAGCTTACCAAGTGTACATTTGCACCCTAGAAAGCCTTGTCTAGCTTTTGCATGTTTTGTTCTAGTCTCTGCCCCCCTTTTCCTTATTTTTTCATCTTTAAGTTACGGAACCGCCGCCCTGTCTGGGCGGTGGTCCCGTGACCACCGCCTGTGATAGGCGGTGGTCCTCAGAATCGCCTCCTTGTGTAGGGGTGATGGTCTTGTGCGTGTTTTCTAGAACGTTCCGACGATTTCGTCAAACAAAATTCAAATTTCTATCTACATTCCTCAACCACTAAAGCTTGCATTTATGTTTTGGCCACCCAGTAAATAGTGTTTTCCCTTTGTTTAATATTAGAAGAGTTCAATTTGGATTTACCCTCTGGTAAATGCAAATGCTATAAATACCCATCTTGCTTTCAAACAAATGGCCCCTCTCCTTCTGTGTTTGATTATTCAGTTTGTTTGAAGTTCTTGCATGAGTTTCAATAGTTTTATATTTTTCATGAATTATCAGCCTCTCCTTTCTACTTTAGAGATCATTTGATCTTCTTGCTTTCATCTTACTTCATTGTTGTCTCATACAATCAGTTTAGCATAAGGTAGTTTCACTTTTTAGATTAGAATCCATCTTAGAGTTGCAGGTTTTTTTGTCACAAGAGATAGATCCCAGAATTCTCGACATATTTGTGTTATATCCCCACAATAAATCCTGCTAGGAATTACATAGTCAAGCTCTGATTCACTTGCACTATCCCTCTCTTACTTGCATTGTATTCAATTTATATCCAAAGCTGCCATTGTTTAAGTATCTTCTTCTACTGACGCTATCACACTCACACTTTTCTGGATTCACGAGAACACGAAGGAATGAGGAGATCACACTGAGGGGACAAGTCATGACACAACTGGATTTACCACTATTTTGTAAACTCCAGGTTTGAGCTATCAAAGTTCTAGTTACAATATATCAAATAGAGTAGTAAATTATTTCATTTCAGTTAAAACTCACTTTCGATATTGCTAGGAAGTTATGGGGAATGATAGTTTCTGAGAAACTATGATTCATTCCTCACTTCTGAGGTAGGATTAGAAGTCTTTCAATTAAACTAGTTAGTTATTTAAATATTTAGGATAAATTCACAACGTACATACAAATAGCTATACCAGGCTACCTTGCTTGTTTTAATTCTATTATTAGATTAATTGTCCATTATCTGAATATATTAGAATAGCTTCTCTTTTAATTTCATTCAAATACGCATCATTGAAAATACAAAAATAAAAGGAATATAAGTATAGTGTAGATATAGCTTTCATGGTTAATTTGCTCATTTCAGTTAAATTATCTTTTGCATGACAATTACGGGACCCAGAGAGCCCAAGGAATACGTATTCAACCGGTAGTATCTCAACCAAATCTCTTCACAATGTTAATGGATATAGATCAAGGGCTTAGGATTCAGGTCTTTCAAATGACAACAAATCAACAAGCAATTAGTGAACAATTGAGACAACTGAATATTGAAGATGACAAAGCATACACATTTTGGTCAAGTCAACCCAACTATAGACTACCTTGATAGGATATCCACATGACCATACAAGAACCCGAAAGAGAACAAATATTTGGTTGTGATCCATTAGTTCCACAGCCAGATGTAGGAGACCTTCTCATCGACATAGACACAGGGTTACGTATACAAGTTGCTAGAACACCCGTAAGGTATTATGAGAAAATCACACAACTCCTGGTACTAAACATAGAAGTTGAAAAGGCTTATGACCATTGATAGTTAGAAGAAGATTGATTCTTCACATGACCATAACAGTCCGTCACAACAACCATGAACTCATGGTTGCGATCCCTAGTCCCACAACCCAAAGGGCCTCGTAAAGTCGGTTAAGTATATTGACACCGACTTATGAACGTTGGTATTTAGATCCTCACCACTCCTGCTAGATATCATAACATAATTTTCCATATTAAATATAGAAGCCAATCAATCCAACATTTTTTGGGCTAGACAAGAAAACCATCTATACTTTCTACAAATCCACTACCTCTCATTACCATTTTCCATGACCTTGTTCTAGAAATGCACACGAAGCACCTACATGCAACTTTCCACGTATCCAACAGCTGCCAATAGATAGGATCTCGGTAGAGAGCTTGACATTGATTGGAGCCTCTAAGAAGCTATTATATTCAAATGGTCCATTACACCAATTCAGTTAGAGAGGTTTCTTTTCCTTACATTTACATGATTCCATTATTGTGTGTTGAGGATATAAGATTGCCCAACTAGTTTTTCTATATCCACATATATTCCATTCTTATCGGCCGCCTCGGTATGGCTTCCTGGAGGTTGGGTATGAAGAAGACCTACTTGTAGATTCTCATGCTTGCATGTCACTTTTCTATCATATGTACAGACCCTAGGCATGACCACTTTAGGCGCACTACCGGGCCGCAAGAGGATTTGGAGGTGGAACCAGGGACCGGGGCACAGACCTCAGTGGATCTAGTGGATCCGGTGGAGGAGGAAACACTAGAGGAATTCAAATAATTGGATCAGAGGACAAGGGCCATACCACCTCCTTAAGTCTTCTTTGAGATGTCTTTACATTTGTAGATTACAGAGTTATTGAAGATGTTGTGGAGCATGTTCACAAGTGTGAGTTGCTATGGTACGTGAATGGGATCATAACCTCTGAGAGGAAGGCCAGTTAGTTTTCAACGACATTGCAAGGGCTGCACACATAGATGGTATAGGAAGTATGACCCCCATCAGACGGTGGTAGATTACATTGCATTGAAAAATGCCTTCCTAGCAGAATTCCACATCCCTGAGTTTGAGAAAAGAGCATAAGTGCTCTCAAGGAGATCCAATAGAGAATGGTGGAGAGTGTGTGGGAGTATGATGAACTGTTCAAAACCCTCATGTCAAAGTTTTCGTATGACATTCACCCTTCACAACATGCTTAATGGTTTACTAGAGGGTTGATAACACCATTTAGAAGGGCATTATCTCATAAGACTTTCACTGCACTCTGCGCAAGGCGTCGGAAGCTGCTCTGCACGTTGAATTTATTAGGAGTGTTGACACTAGTGTTATCCCATTTCTGGAAGCTCAAATCACTTCTATGGATAAGAAGCTAGAGAATTTGTCTGTGAACTCAGCCCATGAGACTTGTAGTGGTATACGATGTATAGATTGTGAAGTAGAGGGCATGTAAAGGATTACTACCCTAGGAAGTTGGTACGTGCTATAACAATGGATTGTGAATATTGTCATAGAGACCATGATGTAAGTAGTTGCCCTCTACTACAATGTGTAATCTATAAAAATGTATCTTGTTATTGCAAGATCTGTATATCCACATCGCATAACACCAAATATTGTAGGTTGATTGACCAGATTTATGATGCTATTGATCTTGGTGTCCACCAAACTAGCCTTGCAAGTGGTTCTAAGGGTGATGATCACTGTTATGAGGAGTGCGCAGATGGAGGCGCACGCAGAGGGATTCCATGGTTGGGAAACCACGGAGGAAGAAGTGAGTTCCTAGATGGAACTTGTTTTAATTATGGATCTATAGAACACTACAAGCGTGAGTGTCTAGACTTATTTCAATGCTCATGGTGTGGGAAGAAGCACAAGTATGAGGAGTGCCCCGAGTTTTTTTGAGCACATGGGTCAAAAAGATCGGAAGAAAAGGGTGCTGCAATGGTGAGCATGAAGAAAGCTACACATAATGGATGCCACGAGTGATAATGATGCGGCTTGGACCTTGTTACAGAACAACAACAAGATCGTAGGCCACACGTGCAAAGGAGATGCCAAGGTAAAAGAACCTAGTTTCAAGGGAAGAAGTGGTACATGGAAAGTACCTATACCCTACGCATCAAAAGGAGGTATATAAAGAAACCATGGATGTCATTCAAAGTTTACAAGGAGAAATCTAATGTCTAAAGGAGTAGTTTAGGAGGGAGGAGTAAAGAAGGAAGGTCGAGGCACCAAAGGATGACCTGGATGAGGTCAAGGAAGTATGTAAAATGCTAAGGTAAGAGAATATTATTCCCTTGCTAGGAGCATGGTTGAGAGAGAAGGTACCACGTGCCAGAAGAGCGTGAGAGGTAGGTCTTGCATGTAAACCTTCCCCCTCACAACCTTGACTATGATAAGGAGATCACATTAAATGTAGTCGTGGATGGATGGATCCTTAGTAATATCCTCATTGACATAGGTGCGGAGGTCAATGTTCTCACCTTGGATGCATGGAATCAAATGGGAAGACCTGTATTATAGCCATCTTTGAATGTGCTATATATGGTGAACAAAACGAAGGCAATGCCCATCGGTGTCTTAAAGGATGTAACTATCACCATTCAGGGGGCTAAGTTTACTGTGAGACTTCAAGTCTTAGTGCTCACCGACGAAGATAATTTACCAAAGATTACTTGGGCACCCATGGTTCTATAAGAATAATGTATATCTTAAATTCAACAAGGGATACATAAGCTTTGAAAATGAGGAGGAATGAGTCATAAAACCCTATACTTGAACCCTTCTGAGAAGAAGTCCTTGATAGAATATACATGCACTCAATCAGGGACCCCGAGATAATCCATCCCATAGAAGGAGTTATCTAGTTTGAGGATGCCTAGTCTGTGAGTGATACCACAAGCATGGCATGTGAAAATTGGGAACATGGGACCTATGAGTTGATTGGATGACATTTAAGAGGATCAGTAACCAAGGTGACAAAGGTACGTATAGTCCGGTGCCTGGAGGAAGAAAACTACCAAGTTACTCGAGAGGGGCTAATCCGTAAAATTTCTTACTTAAATGAAGGCCCATTGAGAAATGAAAAGGAAAGAAGATAAATGCTCAATTACAACCTACTCAAAATTGCTGCGTGCTAGTTGGCAACACATCAAGAGAGCCTCTTGGAATGGCGCGAGGTAAGAATTTCCTTCTCTGTATGGTTTTGTAGAAGCAATGTGCCCACAACTAAAAAAAGACTACCATGGAAAAGAGACTAATTCCTTCCATATCCAAGCATGTGAGACAACCTATAAGGGAAGTGTAGAAGCATTTCCACCTTCACTATGGGTTCACAAGTTGTACTCCACCCTGTAAGGTTGTGCACGTGTATGGTACATCCACTCAGAGATGTGCCATCAAATTGGTAATTGGTAAGAATTGGCGGCTGACCTCATTCAAACATTCAAGTACCAGAGTACAAAGCCATCAGTACATAAGGCGTTGCAGGTTGTCAAACACCTTATAATAGGGATAGTGCTATGGTAGAAGATATAATACAAGAGTCTAGTGAACCCGGCCTTGGAGGCGTGCTTTAAGGTAGAAGAAACATAAGAGATAAAGTTTGAGAATGTGTGTATATTGAAAGAAAAGGGGAAGATGGTGTATGTTATTGATGGGGAAGAGGTAGAGAACTTAGATGTTAAAAACTCTATAGGGATGCGTGAAGTCATAGATAGTGGCGATGAATAGGAGCGTGCCTACCATGAACCTTTAAAATGAAAAGGGTTAACATCGGCTCAGGAGAAGAACCCAAGGAGGTAATCATTGGAGACTATTGGTTGGAGAAAGAAGTCTCTACAATCATTGATCTTTTACAAAAATTCCAAGATCTATTCCCACATAGGTACCATGAGCTTAAAGGCATCCACCATTCCTTAGGGGAATGAGGATAAAGTCAAGGAAGGTGCGCACCAAATTAGGAAGATACCATACCAAATGAACCCTAACCTACACGTGAAGGTCAAGGAAGAAAATAAAAGATGATAACATTGGGCATCATTGAAGCTTTTGAAACGTTAGTGTGGATAAGTCCAATGGTAATTAACATCAAGAAGGATGAAAGGATAAGTATCTGTGTTGATTACAGGGACCTGAACATAGTGTGTGTCATTGATCCTTTCCCGACCCCATTTACAAAAGAAATCTTAGAGGGAGTGGCAGGACACAAGGTCTACTCTTTCACAGATGGATTGTTAGGCTATCATCGTGTAGGATCATTCAGAGGACTAGAGGAAGATGAATTTCGCCATTGAGTGGGGAGTTTTTCCTATACATTCATGCATTTTAGGTTGAAGAACGTGCTTGCTGTATTCTCACGTATTGTGGTGCAAGCTTTCCAATATTTCATCCATAAATTTCTTCAAGTCTACCTGGATGATTGATATAGTATATGGGTTAGTGAAGGACTATTGTGATAACCTAAGGTTGATGTTTGAAAGGTGTCGGTAGTTAAAGATATCCTCAACATTAAGAAATGTGTTTTTGCTACCATATTTTAAACATTATTGGGACACATCATATGTAGGGAGGGATTACTAGAAGATCTCACCAAAGTTGTAGTAATTGTGGGGTTGGGGGAGCCTACTAGTTAAAGCATAGTGCACAAATTCCTTAGACACACAAGTTACTACAAGAAGTTCATCAAGGGATATGCCAAGATCTCTATGCCTTTAGAAAAGTTACTTAGACATAAGAGTGCCTTCCATTGGGGAGAGGTGCATCGAAGGCATTTGACACTTTAAAGGATAGGCTTGTCACCATGCCCATACTACGATTCCCCTCTTGGGATAAGCCCTTCCATGTTCATGTTGATGCCTCAGGGACCGCCATTGGAGTAGTACTTACACAACTTGGTGAAGGGATTGTTGATCATCCTTTATGCTTTGCAAGCAGGAAGTTGACACCAATGGAGTAGAATTATACTACAACTGAGCATGAGGCATTGTCAATGATCTATGCGCTTCACAAGTTCAGACAATATTTTCTAGCAACCCCTTTTATATTTTACACTGACCATATGACATTGAAATATTTAGTGAACAAGCCCGTTCTAAAAGGGTGCATATGTCGGTGGATACTATTGTTCCAAGAATTTGAGTTCATGGTGGTTGTCAAAAAAGAAAAAAAAGTAATTCCGGGCCTAGTCATTTATCTAGAATCGATTTAGGGGAGGACGTGCAAAGCACTAAGGATACCATGCCAGATACACAACTATTTAGGTTGCAGCGCATGCCCTTAGAATTAGAAGATATCACAATATTTCTTAAGACAGGTGTAACACTGGAAGTGATGAAATCATTGGATAAAAATTGGTTAGCTATACGCTCTATGCCCTACATGCTAATTAGTGGGGATTTATACAAATTAGGACATGATGAGATTCTACGTTGGTGTGTGCTAGAACATGAACACCTAGCCATAATGGTAGTGTAGGTGGACACTATGTAGGTGACGCCACTACACGCAAGATATTAATGGCCGGATTATGGTGGGAGACCCTATATCAAGACTGCAAGGAATATTGCAAGGCGTGTGACCATTGTCAGTGTATTGGTAAACCAGGAAAAGAGATGAAATGCCTTTATGCCCCATTCCCAACACTGAGCCATTTGCTATAGACTTCATAGGCCCTATTGCACCAGCTGCATGTAGGACTGGATCATGGTATATAATCACTTACACAAATTACTTGACAAGGTGGGTAGAAGCAACACCTACTAAGGATTGTATAATAGCTACTATAGCAAGGTTCATATGGGAAAACATTATTACAAGGTATGGATTCCCTTTGAGTTTGACTAGTGACAGGGGTACACATTTCTTGAATGAGACAATCAAGATTCTGTTATCAAAATTCTTAGTGGTCCATCACAAAACTACTCCCTATCACCCTCAAACAAATGGAACTGCTGAGACGTTTAACACAATACTTAGTCACACATTGACTAAGATATGTGATGTTGGTAGACATGATTGGGATGAAAAAGTATTAACCATTCTTTGGGCATATTGGACAACCTACAAGAGGTTGAATAAGGCCACACCATTTCAAATGGTGTTTGGTGTGGAAGCTGTCCTACTAGTTGAATTTATGTTACCTTTACTCACAGCGTATAGTGTGTGCGGGAGGATTGGCGATGAACAAACGCTAGAAGAAAGAATTGACAAGTTAATGCAATTAGACAAAGATGATCACTCGCCAGTGGAGCCGAACACCGAAAAGCAAAACAAAAGGCATGGCATGATCGTCACATTAAGAAAAAGAAGTTTGAGGTTGGGCAGATGGTCTTACTATATGATTCAAAGTTTCTGCGCCATCCTGGGAAGTTAAAAGTCCATTGGTTGGGCCCCTACATCATCTCATACATCCTTGATTCAGTGCATGCCAGTTACAAGTGCTGGATGGGATGAGATTACCAGACACTTTAATGGGAGTAGGCTAAAGCCCTACTATAAATAAGTCTTCTTGGTGTTTGTAATAAGGTAATATTTCTAGTTAGTTTAGGATTTCCTTTAATGCATTTTATTTTCTTGTGTTTCCCTTTCTCGTTGCTATTTTGTGTTGTGCCTTGGGCACTGGTAACCTCATTAATTTTTCAAAGGTTGTGAATGTACAGAGGACCGTGCATCGTTTCGGTGTGGGGTAGAGTAAGGTGGAAGAAATTGTAAAGTGCGAAGCACCACAAAGGTTTGCATTGGAAAGCCCGGTTGGATGGCCATGGGAAAGGAAGTGAATGGAAGGAAAGGTGAAAAAGAATGGTTAGTGTCAGGGTAAGGCTACATTGTGGATTCACGTACAAGAGAGGAAGAAGCACAAAAGCAACACGAGGTAGGTGAGAGAAAAATTAGGACAAAAGTACCTTTAGCACTAGTGACGTGCATGCAAGAGTCTCCTATCAAGATGGATTGGTTGCATGCCAGAAGGTTGGAGGGATTGACCATGCAAGGTTGGGAACGTGAGTTAAGGCGCTAAAGTTGGGTTTTGTTGAAAAATCTGCATTAAGTGTTGAAGTATGGTGGTAGGTGAGGTAGCATTTAATGTTAAAAAGTGGGAAAAACTATAAATAGAAGGTTGACAATTCATTATTTACATTGTAAATACGAAGAAGGAAGAGATTTTACGAACTAGGGTTTTTAGAGTTGATCCATGTGAAGAAAAATTGGAAAAAAATTTAACTATGCATGGCTAGTTTGGATATGCAAATCGGGGGAAATAGTTCACAGTGTAGAGAGAGTTTTGGAGAAGTGCCATCTTGTGAAAGGGATATTCCAGCAAGGGTTTGTGGTAGGGCACGGGTTGAAAAGGATTTTCTTCACAATTTCGAGATCTAAGATTGGAAAGGGTAGAGAAGCGAGCAAGAGAAGTTGAAGTGCAAAGATAACCTACATAATGGCACCTAAGAAACTAGCTATAACACCTAAAAAGGGCAAAGGCAAGGGCAAGGGAAAACAACAAGAAACTATCGTAAGTACCAATGAAGAATGGTATGCAGAAATGCAATACCCAGATGGGGTTTTACTTGGAAAAGAGTGGGAGTCCCATTTAAGAAACATGACATTAAGAGATTATAACCATTGCACAAACAAAAATAAAAAAGAAATGGCACTAGAGTTAGTGCACCCGATAAATAAGAGGACACCAGAAGGGTTACCCATTTATAACGAAGAAGTAAAAGCGAAGTTGGAGAAGGTGGGATTGTTGCAACTCTATGAGTTGCCCTACTTTGGGAAGACTGAGCACCTCTATCGTGCCTAATGTCACCCTTACACGAAGACCAATTTCACTTCACGGGGCACAAGATGTGCATAACTCCTCAGCTGATTTCAAAATTCACAGGTCTCATTTGTGAAGGAGAAGATATGAAGGACGACCTATACAACAAAGAAACCATCAAATAAATCATTACTTGCATATGCATATAAGAAGGGGTCAAGGTACTTTGATATTACGGATATCCAAGACCTGGTGATGAGAATGGCCATCACACCTGGTAACCAAACTTAATGACCAAGAGAGGTGGATGCAAGTGAACAAGTCATGGATCAATGTTTGCAAAAGGATCTCAGAAGGCACCATCTATAACTTGTCCGCATACATCGCAAATGAGATTATCAATAGTGTGCGTGAAGGTGACAAGATTATTTTCAGCAATGTCCTCTTAACTATTGTTTTTTCAAAGATCGAGTGCCGATGCATTAGATAAGTTTGTTTGGGAGTACCCAGAGGAAGATCCCTCACCCGCAAAGAGATTCAAAAATACACTTGCAATAACATGATGGCCGTTCACAAGGCACATCTTGAGAAGTGGTATACGCACTTGAGGAATGCATTTAGGGTAGAGTGGAGGATCCCGCATAATTGCCAAAGACTCACGGGGGAGAAGTTGAATTCGTAGTATACCAACACTTATGCATTGGAAGATTTAGGTTGGTTGATGAAAACATGAGCCCTTGGTGTAAACTTCCATTTTCCTTCACCACTTAGTACTTCCAGCAGGAGTAAACAGATTCAAGGAATCCACGAAGCTAAAGTTTGACCTTGGAAATATGGATCGGGGCCACAGGGAGATGCGTAGGATGTTGCTCTACCCCAAAAAGCATGCATATGTGGAAAATATGTATCACACGAAGTTCGATGATGAGACCTCCGACTCGCCCATTATAGGGAGGTTTGTGGCATGTGTATAACTTCACATAAGGCCCAATTTTGAGAAGGGCACTTATCTTGAAAATGAGATATCTATACCTAAAGACCCAACAGATAGAATGAAGATCGCGCCCAAGAAAAAGGAGACATAAGAGATAAAGAAAAAGGCACCAAGTGTCCAAGGTACACAAACGTTGGGCACCCCAGGAACAAGTACTAGAACCATTACTTACACATGTAGGAAGAGGTCCCTAGTCAAAGAGAGGGTGTCAGAACAAGAAAATCCTATCGCAGATGAGAAATCACCAGAGGAGGAAGAAGAGAAAGTAGAATCTCCTATACTGGAATCCCTAGTTAGGACGAAATAGAAGGTGATAAAGGAGGTTGATTCGGAGGACACAAAGAGCTTGGATAACTACAAGGGTGAGAGGGATGATGATGAAGAAGATGAACCTAGAGGGGATCAAGAACCACTTGTTTTCAGTGTGCATGATTCGGAAGAAGAAGGCGAAGAGAGAAGAATGACTATCACTTTGTGTGAAGGAAGGGAGGAGGAGGAGGAGGGCCCAGGACATGGGAGGACATGAAGAGGTTAGCATGAAGAGTCAGAGGACTCCAAGCCTCACTAAGGATGAAGTAAACGAGGTGGTAGAAAGAGAACCAATGAAAATCATTGAAGCCTTGGTAGAACAAGAGTTGGAGTGCAACACTGAAATAGTGATGAATGAAGATAAGGAAAAAAATCATAGTAAAATATCATGACAACGTGGGAGGCCCCAGTCTAATGGTAACTATTCCTAAGGGCACGCACATAGAAGGAAAGCACATGGAGATCACAATGTGGGAGGCCCCGGTCTAATGGTAACTATTCCTAAGGGCACGCACATAGAAGGAAAGCACATGGAGATCCAGAGATTAAGAATGAGCTATATTGATGATCCAAACAAGGTGTTGCGCGTGCACTTCCAAAGCATAGTACCAACAGACCAACTCTTGGCAATGAATGTCGTTTGATGAAGAAGGTGCATACCCTCGAGACAAGGAAAATGATTTCATGGGAAATTGAGTCCCACATCGATGAGCCATAATTCGAGGTAAGCCAAGGGGCAATAATGAAGATGCCTGAGTCAAAAGGAGACAACCCCTTGGTGAGCACCCAACAAATTTTAGATGAACAAGTCTGTAATGCATTGAATAAGGTCTCAATTGAACTGGAAGCCATGTTATTCAGGAGGAATGATAGGGTAAAATTTCTAGAGGCAGAGCTAGAGAAGAGGGAAGAAGAGCTAGAAGAAAGGACCAAGGACTTAAAGTAGGAGGAACTAATTAGTGCACAACTAAAGCATGAACTAAGGGAAGAAAAGGAAAGGGTACATGAGGTATACAAGAAGGTAGAATCCATCACATATGCCATTGTTTTGAAGCATCTGGACCTAGCACCACCCGCATAAAAGTATGGATCTTCCCTTGAGTGCCTTAAAGACTTAACATGTATCCTCACCATGGAGAGGCAACCTCTGGCCTTAGAATCCACAGAAGAAGTAACAACGCGCCTGGAGAAGGGGGAAAAATTGAAGGTTATAGCAATCATTTCTAATACAAAGAAGGTTATTGCTGATGTGAAAATTGTTACCAATACTCCTGAGGCCACGTATGAAAATTGTGCAAACAGAGATAAAGTGGCGAGTATTCTGGTTGCCACTCACGAGGTAGAGCTCAAGGAATTCAAAGAGAAGAACATAGGAAATAGATCAGAGCGGGACAAGATCCTAGCTGAAGTTGAGAAGAAGTCGAAGCCATTGAAACCTTACGAGGTTCAATTAAAGACCTAGTTGAAGGAGTTATTCCCAAAGATTACAAGAAGGATGGATGCACTTGAGGATGTGGGCAAGGAATTGAAGGAATGGTTGAGATAATAAATACTCGAGGAGATGGACTGGGTTTTGAGGAGGTAAGCGCCTAGTCGGCAACCTCTTCCAGAGAATACAAAACAAAGTCAATTCCTAGAACAAGTTGGAGGTTGACTTGCAAAGAGATTTTCATATCTTGTTGTAGTAATAACAACACTTCCCCATTCCTTCATTTTTCCCAATTCTTCATTCCCTTATTCTTTTCCAACGTTTAGTCTATTGTAATTATTCCTTTGAAGAAGTGTTCTTAAGGGTGGAGAACAGATAAGGTGTGGGGTGATGTTGGGCCCCTAAAATATTGACTAAGTACAAAAAGGCGCATGAGTGCACAAAGCCTAAGTTAAGGGATGGGCGTGCAAAGAGAAGGCGCAAAAGCGGGGTTTTAGGAGGGTTTTAGAAGGACCCGTGATACGCACCGGTAGAACAAGGTCTTGTGACTTAGCCATATTTGGTGTATCAGGTAGGACACAAGAAAAACATGACCCGCCTGTGCATGATGAATGGATAAGGTTCTAATCTGGTGACAATTTTGCCTAGGAAGGAATATGCCCTGTGATGGAAGCTTCTAGAAGACCATCATGGAAAGAAGTGGAGAGCTCGGCCTGAGGAGCATGCTCCAATGGAGGATCACATCTGGACACTTGGCGTTAGATCCGAAGCCTTAGAAGGGTGGGTTGGTAGTTCAAGGGCCTATAAATACAAGCGCCCACAAAGTAATTAGAGAGGAGAGATCAATAGAGAGAAAAGCTCTAAAGAAACACTGCGAGGAGTTATATGGGGTTGAGTAGATAAAATATAGGAGAAGGATGCATCAAGGGGCTTGGGATTGTAAATTTTCTTTTGAGAGCTAAGGGATGTAAATCCAGCTATGATGTATGACTTCAATTAGCCATACTTTGTGATGATCTCAGTAATGGATCTAATAGATGTAATGAGGTTATCTTGTTAGTGCAAAATCACAGCACCCCAAATGAGTTATGGATCTTCTTTTCTAAGGCAAAGTCATTTGGTGTGATTGCACAACATTGAGCTTTCCTAAAGTGTGGGACCTTTGTAAATGGGGAAAGCTCTCTAGAGAAGGCTGGTTCCTCTTCCTAAACTACCTGCCACAAGCTATTCTAGTGCAGGAAAGCTAATCTAATCCTAATCTAACTTCCAAGGAGACAAGGAGAGAAAGAAAACTGGAAAAAATAGAGCCTACACTAAAATGGTGATACACCAAAGAAGGAAAGTGCTGATCATCTATCAAAACTGCCATGGAACAAGAAGAGGTGAGCAATGGAAAGGATGGACAAGTGCATCACAGACCAAAGATGGATTTCACACAAAAAATGTTCCAAAACTCCATGAACACAGCTCCAAAACCTGCAATGAACATCCAAACATGCACAAATACCTGCAATGAAGAGAGGCAAGAAGAAAACAACCAAAAAAGAGAAAGGATGGACAAATGCATCACAAAACACATTTTTATTGCTCCAGAAGTTTGCACAAAACATCATTTCATGGGTAAGAGGTAAAAATTCCATTATAGAGCAAGGGAGGAGGTTCAAACTCCATTTTCAACCCAGGGAAGAAAATAAGGGAGAGACAAAGAAGAAGGATGAACAACTTTTTACAAATGAGCCAAAAATGGATTTTATCAATGAAAAGAATGAAGGAAATGAGAAAACACACAAAAATTTGATTTGAAATCTCCAACCACCAACAAGATTCATTAAAATAGCAAGGGAACCCTCAAAAATCCATTTTTTGATGCATTCGGCCATGTTGGAGAAGAAACGAGCGCCATACTTCATCAATTTTGGTGGTTGGGGTCGGTTTTGCATTTTTTCCCATGCCAGAGACATTTTCCCATTTTTCTCCCACAAAACTCCATCAAAATTTAAAATTGAATATTCCATCATGTGGATAATTTCACCACTTTCCAATGATACCAAAATCACAAAAATCCGAGCTCTGGTGCGAAAGATATGCCCCTCTGAAGATTTAGGGAAAAAATGGTGAAATTAGGGCAAAAATCGGGTTTGCGGGCCGAAATTTGAACTTTTTCCCTCTTTTTTCAAATTGGGAAAATTTCCCAAAAAATCTCTACACCCCACTCCTCCAATGACACATGGCACCCTCTGGTTGATCCACGGCCTTAAAATCACATTCTACCCATTTTGCCCACAAGGGAAATTTTTCCAAGGTCTTCCACCAGTGAAATCCCCGCCGCTGATGTGGACACGTGGCGGCTTTTGATTTAGTGCGGAGATGCGGTTCAACTTTGTACCTTTGTGCTTTTAACCACTTTGGCAAATTTTTCCAAATCCTCTCGATGCCCCGACTCTTATTGTTGACTGGACACATGGCATCTTTTGCTTAGCTCGGTGGGGATGCGCTTCTATTTTTTCCTTTGACACATTTTGACCAAATGCCAAAAAAAAAGGTCCTTCCGACCCCCTCGACTCCTGCCATTGACTTGGACACGTGGCATCATTTCATTTCCTTGCGAGCTCGTGAGCATAAATGAATTTTTTGTGCTTTTATCCCAAAAAGCACTAAATCCTCAATTTATTCCTCTGCTCCACCAACCCGAGCCTCTTTGGAAAATTTTCCTCCTTACCTCCGCGGGCCTACCTAGGAAAATTTCCCCCAAACTCGCCGAGCCATAACTCGAAAAATACAAGGAGTTAGGAGGACTTCTTTACCTTTCTCGGAAAGGGGAAGAAATATCCTATTTGATGAATCCATTTCCAAAATCCTTTGAGTGCTTGAAATGTGTGCAAATTGAATTTGAAGCACTAGGAAGGAAGAATGAAGGAAAGTTAGCCAAAATAAACAGGGGGTTCATTTTGGATAACAATTTTGGTGACTCAGAGGGGTCATCTGCTGCTAGATGAAAAGATGAACTACCTTTGAAGCATTCATTAGGTATGGAGTTATGAGTAGTATCCTGAAAACTAGTTATGATTTGAACTATGAAAATATGACCTTTGAGCCACTTGGAAACCCATTGAAACTTGGAGTTGATCTTCACCAAAATCCACTGAAATGAACTATGCAAGAGCAACCAAAACAACACCAAAAACTATGTACAAAACTGAAAATCATACATGCTCCAAATGGAACATGCAGAGTGTGCAAAAGCACTTCTTCTACTGAAAGAAAACCTACCTACTCTACTCTAACCAAGAGAAAAGGTAAGCTAAACAAACCTTGCAATTGGTTGGGAGAAATAGCTTCCTTCCTCAAAATTGGCAGCCATGCAATTGATTTGACACTGAACATGGCTGGTTGGATGAGTGGAAAATCAACAAGAAGTTGGTCTTCTACCCAAATTAACAAGGTGTCAACTGAAAGCAAATTAGATACCTCTTTTAGTTGCTCTGCATTTAGATTGAAGAGGTATGATAGCTGATGCTTAGTACTTTGTAGCTCACCCTCATGCTTAGAAGCAAGCATGACTAGTTTTTGCTTATCCCTTGGCTCCAATGAAGCCAAGTACCTGATTGGGCAAGGTGTGGTCCTTTGATGTTCCCATTGCTTTGAATTTTAACTCCAAAAATGGAGTCTTCTTGTGGACCTTCTTGGGTGAATAGTGTGGAAGAGATGATGGAATCCTCATGCTCTTTTCCTTCCTTCATGGTAGTATGGAAATCTTCTATAATATGTAGCTTATCATTATTGATTAAAAATCCAATGAAGTTGATTTTGCATTATTGTAACCTGTTGCAATACATTTTTGGCTCTGGAGTTCCTCCATTGTAGCTTTTGGAAGATCAAATTCTTCCAACTTTGATTCAAAAGGCATGTTGCAAACTATAGGTGGTGCTTGCATGTTCTCTTCCATGGAAGCAGGTTCTTGTGGTTGAAGAATGAATGATGGAGAAGGAAAAGTTACAATTCCTACAGGCTCTTTCTCATCAAAAAATTCTTCTAAGTCTGATGGCAAATCAAACTCTTCAATGTCCTATTGCAGCAAGGTCTCTCCCTTTTGTATGGTGACCATCAAATTTGCATTTTTTTCACCATGTGGAGCTTCATATTCAAACATGAAGCTTGTCACTCGAACTCATCCAAAAATCATATTTTTGGAGAGATGAAGTGGTAGAGAAATCTCAGAATTCTTGTGTAACCTACTCACATTCAAAGCCTTTGAATTTTCTTTGGTCACCTCCATGATGGATTCATCAATCAAATCAGGCCCTTTAAATGAAAGCAAAAAAATCTTCAATAATGCTTCCTTTATCTAGTTCCAATTCTGATTTGATTTCTTCCAGTTGCTCCTCTTCAATGGGACTTGGAGCTGATTGTTCTTCCTCCTTGTTGACTGGTTTTACAGCTTGGATTAGATCAAAATTTTCTTCAAATAAAGTGCCAACATGGACACTACACTCAAAAAAGACCGATTGGTCTTCTTGCCCCACTATTGCTATAAAATCAGCCTTAGCCACCACTTGGATCTTAAACCTTTACCTCCTCTCGTAGGCTTAAACAACAAAGGGATCTTTGTAAACCCAAATTTGGCAGCCCAATTCTTCAGATTGTCATCATTTCTTTTCTATTGGGATCCTCTTTTTGCTGTCCTTGACTGGATTCTGATTTTCATTTTCCCAACATGGATTTGGGAATGCAAGAGGAGGGGTGGGTTGTGACTCAACTGGTTTTACAATTATTTGTGGTGGGAAGGGAGGTGGAACTTCTTGTTTGTTTAGAGGGGATGACTGTTTGGAAGGGAAAAGGATAGAAGAATTGAGATGAGGTGGAAGACTAGGGGATGGAGAAATGAAATCAACACTTGGGGCAACATGGGCTAGATTTGGAATTTGGCATTCAAAATGAGATGGTGCTGCTTAAGGAATAGAAAGAGAAAAACCAGATGATGGTGTAGAACTTACCCATTGACAAGGTTGCTTAACACCAAATTTATAGGCCTCTATCTCCACTGTCCATTGTGCAAGTTGGGGCAACGTCTCAATCATCTCCTGAGGGCTGAAGTGTCTTAGAAAAGGGCCAACCCATGGACAAGGTGCCCTACAGCCAATTCTAAAATCCTTCATTTATTCATGAGCCTTGGATTGCACCATGCCAATCTCCATTTTTTGGATCTTCTCCAACAAATCTAAATTTTCTTCTTATTTCACGCTCATAATCATGCATACCCTTGTGCTTGATATGCTTCATAGCCAAACTAATTTTGGTATTCCTACTCATAGGGGTAGCCATGCTGATTTGAAGGATTTGTAAAGCTTATTGGAGTTGGAATGTGTTGTTGTTTGTTGTGAATATGAATTCCCTGATGGAAATGAAGTCATGATTACACAACTTCATGGAATGGAAAAGAGTGAAAGGAATGAAAGGAAGAATGGATGAAAATGAATGAAAATGAATGAAAATGAATGGAAAGAGGGTCTGCAACTTCAGAGATGGGTTTTTGACCAGATGGAGTCACCAGATGTGTTTGAGAATGCCTCCAAAGGCTGAAATATTCACAAGAACACACCAACCTACAAAAGATGAAGTGGAAGACCTCTAAGGTCCCACCGGGTCATGCCAAAACTGTTAGTGCAAAATCACAACACCCCCAAATGAGTTATGGATCTACTTTTTTAAGGCAAAGTCATTTGGTGTGATTGCACAACATTGAGCTTTCCCAAAGTGTGGGACCTTTGCAAATGGGGAAAGCTCTCCAGAGAAGGTTGGTTCCTCTTCCTAAACTACTTGCCACAAGCTATTCTAGTGCAGGCAAACTAATCTAATCCTAATCTAACTTCCAAGGAGACAGGGAGAGAAAGAAAAATGGAAAAATAGAGCCTACACTAAAATGGTGATACACCAGAGAAGGAAAGTGCTGATCATCTATCAAAACTGCCATGGAACAAGAAGAGGTGAGCAATGGAAAGGATGGACAAGTGCATCACAAACCAAAGATGGATTTCACATAGAAAATGTTCCAAAAATCCATGAACACAGCTCCAAAACCTACAATGAACATCCAAACATGCACAAATACCTGCAATGAAGAGAGGTAAGAAGAAAACAACCAAAAATGAGAAAGGATGGACAAATGCATCACAAAACACATTTTTATTGCTCTAGAAGTTTACACAAAACATCATTTCATGGGTAAGAGGAAAAATGCCATTACAAAGTAGGGGAGGAGGTTCAAAATCCATTTTCGACCCTGGGGAAGAAAATAAGGGAGAGACAAAGAAGAAGGATGAACAACTTTTTACAAATGAGCCAAAACTAGCTTTTATCAATGAAAAGAATGAAGGAAATGAGAAAACATGGGAAAATTTGATTTGACATCTCTAACCACCGATTTCATTAAAACAACAAGGGTACCCTCACAAATCCATTTTTCATGTGTTTGGCCATGTTGAGAAGAAACGAGTGCCATAATTCATCAATTTTGGTGGTTGGGGGTCGGTTCTCATTTTTCCTATGCCGAGAGACATTTTCCCATTTTTCTCCCACAAAACTCCATCAAAATGTAAAATTGAATAGTCCATCATGTTGATAATTTCACCAGATTTCCAATGATACCAAAATTGTGAAAATCTGAGCTCTGGTGCGAAAGATATGCCCCTCTAAAGATTTAGGGCAAAAATGGTGAAATTAGGGAAAAATTGGGTTCGGGGCCGAAATTTGAACCTTTTCCCTCTTTTTTCAAATTGGGAAAATTTTCCAAAAAATCTCCGCACCCCACTCCTTTGATGACATGTGGCACCCTCTGGACGATCTGTGACCTCAAAATCACATTTTTCCCATTTTGCCCAAGAAAAATTGGAAATTTTCCAAGGTCTTTCATTTGGTGAAATCCCCTCTTGATGTGGATATATGGTAAACTTTTGATTTTGTGCATAGATGCGGTTCAACTTTTTACCTTTGCACTTTTAACCACTTTGGCAATTTTTTCCAAATCCCCTCGATGCCCCGACCCCCATTACTTGACTAGACACATGGCATGTTTTTCTTAGCTTGATGGGGATGCACTTCTAATTTTTCTTTTGACACATTTTGACCAAACACCAAAAAGCTGAAGGTCCTTCCGACCCCCCACTCTCGCCTCGACTTGGACATGTGACGTCATTTCATTTCCTTGCGGGCTCGCAGGAGTGCAAATGAATTTTGCACTTTTAGCCCGAAAAGCACTAAGTCCTCAATTTCTTCCTCTACTCCACTAGCCCAAGCCTCTTTGGAAAATTTTCCTCCTTACCTCCGCGGGCTGCTTTCTAGGAAAATTTCCCCTCCAAACTCCGCCGAGCCATAACTCAAAAAATACAAGGATTTAGGAGGACTTCCTTACCTTTCTGGAAAGGGGAAGAAATATCCTATCTGATGAAGCCATTTCTAGAATCCTTTGAGTGATTGAAATGTGTGAAAATTGAATTTAAAGCACTAAGAAGGAAGAATGAAGGCAAGTTAGCCAAAATAAGTAGGGGGCTCATTTTGGATAATAGTTACCAACTTATTTAAATATGATCATTAATGATTCTAGTTCATACACATATCTTCATAGTTCTGTTTTGTATGTTTATGAAATGAGTATGAATCCTTATGCATTTTCCTTTATGTTTTGGTTCAGTCCTATAATCTATTAAGTATCTTTCTATTTGGAATGACTGCATTGGTCTAGAATCCATTCTGAGCTCTATGATGGTTCAATGTCTCATTTCTGATCACTCTCCTTAAGTTCCTATCATAGATGATGTTTCCCACTAAACTCATATAAAGGAGAGACTTGGCACCCACGCGTGCCTCGGGTGAGTGCCCAACACTTCCACTGGGTGATAGGTCGATGCACATGGGATTCCCTTGTTATTTGGTGGGTGTAAAAATGACTACAATTTGTTGGACACATAAATTATAAATGCAACCTTCCACACTTAGATATGTAATGTTTTACTACCAAGAAATGAATATGTTCTTTTCTCTCTAATATTTTACAGTTTTGAGTTAAGATCTCGAAGCATGATTTAAATCCTCTTCCAAGGAATGAGCTGGCCACTCATTCTAAGGAAGATGGATCTATATATTTGTGTTTTTATTTTGTAATAATTTGTGTTTATTTATTTTTTCTGTAATTATCATCTTGTTGTGTTGTTCTCCTCTTTGTATTGTAACATTCAGTCATTGTAAACCTATAGGTGTTTCATTTAATTTTGCTTATTTCCAATTCAGCAATTTCAATTTATGCAAGTGTGTTTACATTTACTACAAGTGTGATTTCCTTTATGCAAGCATTCCTTTATATTCCTACAATTGTGTTTACATTTTTGCAAGTGTGCCTTTAAATTTATGCATGTGTGATTTATTTTATGCAAGTTTGGATTGTGTTTAAAGGAGCTACTTTCCAAGATCTTCTTCTCTTAATGCATACAACCTTCAGACACCAACCCAAATTGACATTATTAATGGCGAGGATCACAACCATCATCACATGGAATTTTTTTCATGATATCCATTAATTTGATGATAAGGGCAATATGGACGACCACAATATTGTGCTAGCTAAGGAGGATAGTAATGAGTAGGTAGTAGAGTGATCAACTGATGATTAAGAAGTTGAATAAGAATATCATGTGTCATAGTATTATGTGAAAATATAAGAGGCTCGAAAATGGTATGCCTTGAGGTTTGGTTAGATGGTAGGTAGTGGACATAGATTGGATATGAGATGTAGAATTAGTACAAACATGTGATTGAGAAACATCCTTAAGTTGTTGAATTTCAGCGGTAAGGGTGGTAATTGAGGATTCCATAGCTTGAAACCAATCTTGCAAAGTATGGATTGAGTCCAATAGAGGTGTATTAGATGGATGGTTATGAGGGCCAAAGCTATCAGTTAAGTGTGTGAATATAGGACTTATTTGGTGTGGTGGCGGATTGTCATCAATAAAGGGAGATAGTGGATAAGTGAAACCTTTTAAAAGATCATCATTATCATTGTCAAAATAAATTGAATGGCATGGGAAATTTGATAAGAAATGGTGCATGGTTGGTCATCCAAATAACCATGAATGCATAAAATATACATTGCCATGGTGTATTGTTCATTAGTAAAGGGAGGTAAGGGACATCCATGAGCATACCAAATAGTGAAGTTGGGTGAATATCAAAGAAAGGAGCTATTGCAAATGTGCATAGTACCAAATGGCATGGGAAATGCTATATCGATGTGAGCAAGATCAAGTGTGCCGCCAATATAATCTAACTAAGACTGGCCAAGAGTAAGCGGAGAAGAAGTATGATAACATGCTAGATGAACCACAAGATGAAAAACACAAAGGCATATGCAGCAGTGAGAATAACAGATCCATGATACAAATTTGGATCATATAAAGGAGAATGGAGGTCCTCAAAGGAAAACCAAGCTGAAGGATACCATCATGTGAACATACAATGGATTTGCAGGAAGTATCGAGTGGTATATGCTCCCAATAGGAATTTTTCATGAAGAGAGTACAAGTGAATGGTGGGCACACTAAAGGGGATGATATTGGTGTAGATGAGAGAGTGACGTATGTGGATTGGAAAGGCCCCTGATATGGAATGATAATAGTAGTAGTAACATGTGGCAAGGAGGGAACTGTGTCTATCATGCGAATGACACCCTCAAATGTTAGCTTATCTATAAGGGGAGGTGGTGGAGGGATAGGTAAAGAAAGAGAGTATTGTGGAGTAGGCCTTATATACAATACCATAGCATTGGTAACATCAAGAGTTAATGACAGATCACTGGGACCATATCAATCATAAAAATAGTAGGGACTGAGTCATGTGGAGCTTCAAGAGATTGTGGGCCAAAAGTAGAAGATGGAGAGGTAGGGACAACTATTGTATCAGGAGAATCAACTATGGGAGAGTAAACATGTGAAGGTGAATCATTGCGTATTTCATTATATAGAGGTTGTAATGATGGGATTAGGTAGAGGAGCTTGAGCCTCATTGAGGAGTTGTGCTAAAATAGCAGGGTCAATAGTACACAAATAAATGACAACAACATCATCTATAGCTTTAGGATCCATATCAGAAGATGGTAGCTAAATAAATGAAGGAAAAGGTCTATAACCAAAGGGATCAACAAGAGTATCAACAAAGGCATGACCAAAGCTATCAAATTGGAGAATGAGTGGAGATTCAGAAGGATTATGTTTAGCCATGATAAGAGGTTGGTTTACCAAAATGATTAACTAAAATTAACTAAAAAGGAGAAGTATAATGATAGTTAATCTAATCTAGGAGGACATAAACACTATAAATAAATGCACTAAAACAATATAAAGTGATTTAAATAATTAAAATATTAGAAATGAAACCCTAATATGCAAGGAGAGGGTAAGGAAAAACTCAACTAGTTGTAGATGTAGACACCTATAATTTAACCCGAGCAATTTAAATACTTAAATTACGCTAATTATCCTCTTTCCCGCAAATTGACGACATATCGTCAATATAGCACACTTCCTCTTCTATCACCATTAATTAGCTACATTACGCTAGTTAATTAACCCTTCTATCCAACAAATACACCAATTAATGACCTTTCGTTAATTAATCCCCTTTCTATCTAGAATAATTAATTATTATTAATTAATTAGCTTCCTCTTCCATTAAATCAATAAATCATCACTTATTTGATTAAATCCCTCTCATAGTCTAAATCATACTAATTATTCCTTTAAAAGCTTCTATAAGCTTGCACACCTATTAATTAATCACTTTGGTTAATTAATAAAGCCCCTCAAAACCCATGGGTCACTAAAGGACAAACCCCACGGGTCACAAAGGACAAACTAAACTCTCCTAAGGTTGAATCAACCCTTTCAAAACCTTCCTTATCCACAACTAACCCAACCTCCCCATTTATCCCACATGTAGAGGGATGTAGAGATTCTTCTATCCATTAGGCTATATAAGGAGCCCTCCTCCTACCTTTCTATTTACACCACTCCTAAATGAGCATAAAACATACACTATAGCCATTTTATCATCTTTGAGTATTCTTTCGTTAGAAGAGCTAGCCTTCTCTATTTCTTGCATTCATCTACCAAAGTTTTGAAGTCATATGGAGATATGTCAAATGGTCTTGTAGCCATGATTTGACAAGACTCCATTCTTAGAAACCTTGGGATTTCAAGCACATAATCAACTCTTTGATTGCTAGAGATCTACATAGGTTCAATCTCATCTCATTTAGCATTCAATAAGAGATAAAAGTTAATTTGTTTAGCATATTAGCTTGAAATGTTCATTTCATGTTTAATGTAGAAATGTTGATAGGTTAGCTTTTCTTAAGCTCTTAACATGATGATGCATAGGTTTAGTTTAGCATTGTATTGAAGCTACTAGGTGTTAGTTTCAACTTTACTTACATAGCTAACTATTTCATGCATACATTTGGCATGCCTGGTGGGATGGGTCCTTAGTCCCTTAACATTCTAGTTCAAATTTTATTGTTATTTCAAGTTTTTGGCTAACCCTTGATATACACATGTGGGAAATAATGTTAAATTTCTTAGGATTTTGCTAATATTACATGTGTAGGATCTCATTTAGAGCTTTAATTCTAATGGGTTGTTGTCAATTTCGAGCTAACATACTAAAATTTGGAGTATTTTGAGCTTGTTGGTGTCATTGGCCATATTTTGACTGTAGGATAGGTGTAGGTACACAAACCCCGGCACAAACACACATCCCAAAGATGCACACACTCTACTCCCATAATGTACCTTTGCTACTATCGAAACATGTCAGCCGTGACACATATACCCTAACCTTGGTATATACACCCTAACCTTGGCGCACACACCATTCTCGCATGGCACACACATTCTCGTGTTTTTACCAAAGGGCATGTGCACCTCTAGGGTGCGCACGAGACATACCGTTTGAATTTCCATACTACCTTTTTGCTAACCTTGGCACACACGCCTATACCCTAGCGCACATGCCCATATCCTGGTGCGGTGCAAAGCACTGTGGATCTAGATTTACAGAGAGGGGTGCAATTGCCCAAACCCATGCACACACATGCCCTAACCCACACATAGGTGCTTTGGTCCAAGTTGGCATATTAATTTCAGGTTTCCAAAAATTTGTGTCCTAAAGTGCTAACATCATTGCAGGTTTTATTTTTGCATGGGTATGCTAGACTAGACATTGGATAAACCTTGCATGTTTAATTATAAGAGTAAGGTCGCATATGCTCTTCCCTCACGTCTTTTGGGGCGATCTTGGGAATCGAAATGATTCTTATGTATTTTATTTCTTTGAGAATGTGTTGAATGTCCAAATTGAGCAAAGATATATTTCACGTTTGAATTAAGTGTTTCCATTTATTGATTTCTTGGATTTTGCGTCACGTATGCTCTTCTCTTACGTCTTAGGGAGATCTTGAGAATCAGAAATGACATTTATTCTTTTCATGGAAAATTACTAATCCATTGTGCAGAACCAAAAAAATGCTTGTCAAAGAAAGGTGGAGTTGAAACAAAATTAAACTACTAATATAGTTTTCATGCAGGTTTCCAAAAGGTGTTCAAGCAAACCACATCCAATTTAAAAAGATAAAAACACACCATAATCATCACACTTTGTATTTATAGGTTTAGATAAGGGTACGTCCCATCTACTTAAAACTAGGACATAACCCCTTTGGCATAAGCCTTAAGCTACAACAATGGGGGTGGTCCTAGGAACCCCAAAGTAGTCCACGTAAGAGGTAACCTTGTGGATGAAACAGGAAGTGCTCCGCACAACCTACTTGACTAATATTACCATTTGTGAGATTTAGTGTCATAAGTCATCTATATCACGACCCCAAGTGAGAGTACACAATGGACGCATTTATTTCCCATTGTGCTTGAAGGGGGTAAAGTAAAGCTGAGATACTCCAAGAATTAGTCAGTGTGACTTTTCTTGGTAAATCGAGCTCGCTCTTAGATGACTTGTGATACCTAGTTGAGTGAACCACCTAGGAAGCTATCTTTGACTAGGAGCCAACTTGGACCACATCAAAGCCAATTTGAGTTAAGAGCTATTGTTCATCATGAAACATGTGAAGTGTTAATTTTGCTTAGTTTTTCACTTTCCCTAAGGTGAGGCGAAACTCTGCCAAAGTGAGGTCAACATTTTCAACCCCAATTGATCTACTTCCTTCACTTTCTTTTGACATTTTGCTGATCAAAAGAAGAGTGACTACCTTTGCATTATCAATTCATTATTTTCACCACTTTTTTGTCTGTTTACACCCATCCATGTTTGCGGCTGGGTTGTTAAATGTCTAAAGTGTGTGGATACATTTTTATATCATTGGTAGCCTTTTTGATCTTGATACCCAAGTCAAGATTGTCATCGTAGTTAGGCTTGGTTCATCACTTTGATTCTCCTTTGAACAATTATCTTGTTTATATTGTGTCACTATAATTTTTGTATTTACGTCTTGTTTCTTGTAAACTTGACCTAAATATCTATATTGTAAGGTTACACTATATACACTTTAACAATTCCTAGGTATACTATCGCTTTAGTTTGATTTCAATTATTACCTCAATTCTAAAGAGTGTTAAGTGTTACCACTTGTGCGTGTTATATCAATATCATATTGATATCAATACCTTACTTTCTCATAAATTTTGGTTAACATATCTTGGTGAAATTGTTGTGTCACTCACAATCATAATTAACACCTTTTGGAATATAGGTCTTGATTGAATTTGGGATTGCTTCTAGTATACTTTGTTTGGAGGTCACGTTAACTTCTTGTTATTACTTACGCCTTGTTCATTTCTTTGAACTCAACATAAGTAGGGAAATTTTGTTAATCATCATACGACACCAACTACCTTTTCAAAGACAAATTTAGGAAGTACTTCATTTGATTATTTGGTTTGAAACTCAACATTTTGTGATTGAATATTTCTTAACTCGTTCATTTAAGAGTAAATCACTATGTCACGTTGGTTCTTTGACATTCATAATATACCTTGATTTCTTGACCATTCTTTTTTCACTTAGGTTTGATAAAAATATTTGAACACATTCACAAATACCTTAGTGAAACTATTACACGTCATGGCCCCTAAAACAATATTAGGGCTCAAAAATTAGGCTTTGGAAGCAAGACAAATGCAAACTTGGGAAGCCTCAAACAAACAAGGGTCAAACCCCTTTATTGGCCATGATCTTGGGCCTTTATTCTATGCAGAAAGAGGTAGAAGAAATGATAGATCATAGCGGTGATGAGTTGGAATCACCACATGTGGAATTTGATTTCGATCCCACCTTGTTAGATGAATTCATTTTTAGAAACAAGGATCGTGTACTAGCACAAGTTGTGGAGTTAGGAGCTATAATTCCTATCAAATAAGAGATAATACCACCTACAAATGATGTTAATGAAGAGGAGAAACCTATTATTAACATGGATAATATCTTAACACATGGACATCCTTCTACCTCTAACATGGGAAACGATAATGTAGTGGGATATAGAATACCTTTCCTTAAAGTACCACATAAATTCAGAATAGAACACAAAAATGTTAAACAACTTTTGTAGCATGAAGAAGAAGAGGAATATGTTGAGAAAAGAATACTTAACAAAAGGCACACAAGAGGTCCGTGCGGGAAAAAATGGCATGTTCAAAGGCGGGAATGGATAAGGGAAACACGCGCGTGGAGGATAAGTTCATATTTTGGAACTTACCTATTTTCACACATGAGGATCTATTTTTAGAGATGGCATGCAAAGCACATAAATGAGGCATAGACTTACGTGCCACACATTGGATATTTTTGGAGGATCAACTACAAAGCACTTTACACGATGCAGCTAAGAATAGGTTTATCACTATCGCTTAACTAAAGGAAGTATATTATTAGCACAGCACGATTGCATGTGGGGCTATGACTATAAAAAGTGCGTAGCTAATAATAACATGCAACCTATTTCAAGATTGGATAAGAAGTGAAGGGAAAGTCCTCACCCTTATAAATATGTAGTGAATTTCATAGTAGAGGATATATGTGGATGAGTAGAGAGATATAGATATATGTATGTATGTATGTGTGCAAGACTGGACTACCGTATTAGATCCGTACGCATATGGGTAGATAATGCCATTATTATAAGAATATTATGTGTAATTGTCATATTTAATATAATGGAGGATATTGGATAAATCTACATGTTAGTTTTGGGTGTATTTGGATCTAGTATGCTTGATTTCATCATGGATAATGCTTAATTCTGCCCCTTTAGAAATAGGTCTAGCATGCTTTGTAGAATGATGTATTAATAATGGAACCGAATGTATTAAGTCTTCATCATGCTAACATCATGTAACAACAACCCTAAATAGGGACTTGATACCTTTGTGTGCTTCGGGTGAGTGCTCAATCTATGTTGAGTGATGTGCTAGTGCACCCGGGTCTTACTTGGTGAATTCTAGGTCGCATCATTAGTTACATTGCTAGACCTCTTTTTTAGTTGTTTCTAGGATGGTTCATAATGAAGACATATCAGTTGAATCTAGCAAGTGTTGAGGAGTGGATACACGACCTGGAAGAAGAATACACACAAAGGTTCAACACTGAATCTAAGTTTAATACCCACACTTAGGTGGAACAAAATATGTATGAGAGCTTATTTTCTATTTTCCCAAAGAGAGCTATACGAGTGGCTTGTTGCATACGCATCTAAATGGAACTGGAGATATCATAAACTTATTTGGACACTAGAATAATTTTAGGCCCTTTATGATGTTGATCTAATTTGGACTTGAGCCATGGATACATGGTTCTGTGGTGTTTTGAACAGTTATATTTTGGAGTATTCAATTTCCACTTATTCATGTTCAAAAGTAGCTGAATTCCAGTTTTTACGATATCTAAGGGGAACTTATGTGCAAGGAATTCCACTGGTGATCAAGATACTGATGGTAACTTTGAATCTAGAGAGTAAAATGATGGCTAATTAAACCCCACCACACGTGGGGGTAGGAGAAGGTTTGCTAAAATATGGCAGACCTAGTGATAGAAAGATAGAGAGAGGAAATGTGGATTTAGGAAAATGAGGTGCGCGAGGTTGTAGAACAAATGGCGTTGTGGAGAAAGATAGTTTGGGAAGAAGTTGAAATTCATGATGAAGACGCCAAACCAGAGCCTCAAGAACTCCCCCATTTGGGAAAAAATGATAGGAACCCTCCTCAGCCTCACATAGAAGCATGCTAGAAGAGACGACCTAGGCCATAGGTGTATATCCGAATCCACCTAGCAACCTTGCCCTTGCGCTTGGTTTTCTAGCATCTAGTATAACAAGCAGTCAACAAACTAATTCAAGTAGTGGAAGAGTAGGAGTGAGTCTTATGAAAGGTACAATAATGGCAGCGCAAATGACTTCATTGTTATATGGGAGTACTTTTTCAGGTGTATCATTAGTGTAGAATACAAGCGTGTTTGTTTTTGGACTAACTTCTGGGAGTAGTAATGCTTCACAAACTATTAGGGTATAGTTCAGTTCTACTATTGGGACACAAGGAAGTACATCTTCTGGTCCAACCCTAGCCACAAGTTCAGGATTATGAGGCATGGTTAGCTCAAGTTCGGTGGATCTAGTGGTTCTGGAAGCAGGGGAAACACAAGAGGTTTTGGATCAGGTGGGCAAGGTCCGCAACAACCCCATAATATTTACATGAAGATGTCTTTTCATCTCCTCAAGTATAGGCACATAGAAGATGTTGTTAAACATGTGCACATGTGTGAAATATTATGGCGCGTAAAAGGGATCACAACTTCAGAGCACAAGGCAAGCTAATTTGCTACCACACTCTACAGGATGTGCACATAGTTGGTATAGGAAGTTTGACCCTGATCAAACTTGCGTGGATTATGCAACATTGATGGATGCTTTCTTTAAAGAGTTCTATATCCTAGAATTTTAGCAAGGAAGAGTATAAGTGCGCTCAAGGATATCAAACAAGGCACTACTGAGAGTATACGTGAGTATGATGCCCAGTTTGAAACACTTCTATCAAAGTTCTCTTATAATATTCACACAAGACAACATGCACAACCCGTTCATTGGAGGATTGATTATACCATTTAGAAAGGCGTTGTCACATGAGACATACATTGATCCATGTGAGGCATTGGAGGAAACTTTGCATGCTAAGGCAGTTGGGAGTATTGACACTGGTGTTAGCCCATTCATAGAGGCACATATTGCAGCTATGACAAAACAATTAGAGAAACTATCGAAAAATTTGACCCATGAAATGCGCTCAAGGATTCGGTGTACAAATTTTAGAGTGGAAGGTCACACTAATGATAGTTTCCCACAGATCCATATGTTCATTGTTGTTAGATTACAAGATTTGTCATTTGAATCATTATGCTAGCCATTATCCTTTATTATAGCACGCAATAAGGAAAATGTTAGAATTTTAAGATTATAATAAATATGGATTTGATCAACTTACATATTACATAATGTTACAATAAATATTTAAATAAAGATTACATCCTAACATAAGTAAATAAATAAATACTTACAAGAAATAAATAACACAGGTGACACAATATTTATAGTGGAAAACCCCAATAGGGTAAAAACCACTTTGAAAATAACCTTTTACTTTAGAGAACTTATTTTACATCCAATAAGATCACCTCCTCCTTTAAAACCCTATTTATCAAGGGTAAAACTAAATCACTTAATTTTCACACCTTTGATATATTTCCCGAATATATCAAATGAGGACCTAAAGTCCTTTTTATATAAGGTGATCGGGTATGTCTCTTAACCCACCTTTTCAACCTAAAATGGTTGACACATACATAGGTTTATAATATTTAATATTAGAAATATAATCATTTCATGATATTAAATATTTAACCTAAAGTATATACTTAGGTTAGCATATTTAATAATAGAAATAGAAATATTTCATATTATTAAATATTAACCTATATATTAGTGATGAACCCATATACATTAAGGGTTGGCCAGACCACTTAATCATTATGTTCCAACACTCCCTTAATGTTAAGTGGGATAACATAATATATGCCAATAGATTACCTGTCCGTGGTACACTACATGATTTATAATCCTTAAACCATAAAATTTTTAGGCTAACATATCGGTTGAAGGAATTATAACACCTTCATCATACTCAAATTAACTTTTGGTACAAAAGGATTTGGAATCCCAAAGATCATCCCATGATCAATGGCTAAGTATGATTTGTGAGTTTTACATGTTCTCACAAGTTCTCATAAAAGGTTATTGAACCCAAGCATATAGGAGCCTTTTACAACCAAGGACCTCCTTAACAATATGCTTGTACTAGATGTTTACTAATAAACTCAATAACACTAAAGAGTTTACTGAAGACCGCCTTTAAGATCTTTCTACACTTCTTTCTAAAAAGAAGTCGAGGAGGTATACATGCCCGAAGGTATTTTTACACTTTCCTCGAAGGTCTTTTTTTACACTTTCCCGAAGGTCTTTTACAAATGCCCAAAGGTATTTTTACACTTTCTCGAAGGTCTTTTACAAATGCCTGAAGGTATTTTTATAAAAACCAAGTTCCATTAGGAGGTGACATTGTCATGCACACTCCCCCTCAATGGAAACTCTAACAATCCAAGCTTTTCACGAAAGTGACAAAACTTTGCAGCACTCAAAGACTTTGTGAATATGTCAAAGAACTATTTTTAGTCAACATGAACTTGAGATTTATCTCATCACTTTTCACCTTCTCACGGGTGAAGCGTATATGTATCTCAATGTTCTTTATCCTCTGATGTTGAATCGGATTCTCAATCAAGAGTAATACAACTCTGACCACCACACAGAAGAGAAATATTTCCTTTAGCTTCCATGTGTATCTCTACCAACAGTCGTTGCAGCCACATGACTTCTTTACTTCTTCCATTGTACTTCTCTTCCTTAGTAGAAGAAATGAGATTGTTGATTGTATTTGTTGTTACAAGTAATGATTCCTACACCAAAAACTTGAACATATATCCAAAGATATTTTATAACACAACATCGGATGGTTAGAATCACAAAATCCATATAAGATAGAATTTTCATTCTTATTATAATGTAAACCATAATTGATTGATCCTTTCAAATATCTAAAAATTATTTTTGCAAGATTCCAATGATCTCTAAAAAAGGTTCATGCATAAACCTTGAAGTAATTCCTACTGTATAGGAAATATCTGATCTAGTTATAGTTAGATAAATCAAACTATTAACTAATACCGTATATAAAATATGATCAACCTTTTTCATATGTAGATTTAGAACAATATTTATTCCAACTTCCATCAAGTAGAAAACGGTTTACAATCAATCATAAGAAATTTTTTCAATAAAATGGTTGCATATTGTGTTTTGAAAATACAATAGAATGAAATAAATTCATACAAAGAACATGATGTGAGAGACCTAACTCATTCATTTCAAAGTATTGCTTCAATTTTCCTTTAATCATATGAATTAAATCAGAATTGTCACAAGTAATAAGCAAATCATCAACATATATACATATAATGATAATATGCGAGTCTTATTGCTTAATAAATATATCATTGTTAGAAGAACAATTAACAAAATCTAATAATTTAAAGAAGGAAACAATTTTCACATACCAAGCTTTAAGAGCTTGTTTTAAACCATACAAGGATTTCTCAACTTACAATCATAGTTTTCTTTACCAGTTTCTTCAAATCCTTTAGGTTGAAACATGCAAAGTTCTTCTTTTAAATCGCAATTCAAAAAAATAATTTTCTTATCCATTTGGTGGAATTCCCACCCAAATTGAGTGGTAATTACAAATAAGGCCCTAACAATACTCATTTTAGCTACAGAAATGTCTCAAAATAATCAATACTAGGTTTCTGAGTGAAACTTCTAATAACAAGTCTAGCTTTATGTTTTTTAATACTACCATCAAAATTATATTTTACTTTGTATATCTACCTAGACCCTATAATACTTCATGGCTCAGCTCATACAAGGTAATTAATGCATGGTACATATAATGGCTTCTGGTAATTTCCTAAGGTTAATAAGATTTGAACTATCTAACATAGATTGAGCCCAATTTAATTTCTTATATAGAAGATAAGAGTTTCAGAAACATCTATATCATCAAAACATCATCATGACCATTTATTAAATTAAAATCAAAACCATCATTTAGAAGCATTTAATGAAGTAACTTCAAGAGAAGAAGACAACACATGTCAAATTTTCATTAGATTATATCCAGACATTTCATATAAGCTTTGATAATTAACATGTCCTACCCTTTCATGCCATAGTTTTGAATTATTCAAACTTTGAGATATGAAACAAGATAAATGAGAGAAATCATAAAAATATACAGAACATTTATTTGAATTCCTTTAGCTATTTTACTCTCATTACTATCCTTGATATACCAAGTATCCTTCATGCATGGATTCTAGTTGTGTCCATACCTCTTTCTGGATGTTCAATATTACCAATGTGTAGAAGGTACTCATTGTTCACATTGCATAGAATCATAGAAAGAGCCTCCTGCATTCGTTGCAAGAATGTATTCATGTTATCTACAATTGTTTGAAAACCGGTGGGAGCAACCTCAAATCTAAAAACAATCATACGAGTTTTTGCCATAAATTTTATTTTGATCTAAATGTTGTAGTTGGTTTCATTCAGGATTTAGATTTTGTCAAGATAGAAATAGTTAGATGTCATTGTTTTCATAAACTTGTAAAACACACCTCATTATAATATACAATGTACCATAGAGTTAGATACATATTTATCGATAATAAAAACAACATTTTTAATAGAATTAGATCTAAATTTTATAGATCTAAAGAAACTATTTGATCATAACTAATTCCTCGACATTACAATGCATATTAATTGACCTCCCATGATCAAAATAATAACCCACAATATAAAGAGATCTACATTATACCCCTGGATCTATATAAAAATATTTCCGACCATATAGAAGTGAAGAAGAGACCCCTAAGAATGCATAACAACTTCAAATTTCTAAAAATAAATGTAGACAAAAATCCGCCAACTTAAATTTAAAGTCTAAATGACCATCATATTGTCTTATGTTTGGTCTACCGTGACGGTCATTTGACCATCAATTTTAACATAGTTAAATTTTCCTGAACCTATGAGCTTAAATTTGACGTCTAAATGACCGTCATATTGTCTTATGTTTGGTCTACCATGATGGTCATTTGACCATCAAATTTAATGAAGCCAAAACTTGTTGTGTATTTCCATAATTTCTTCTTCTGTATAATATTAGGGAGGTTATATTTTAACACATTATAATAACCTATTATAATTTATAATGTAAAAATATATACACTTTTTAATAAAAATGTATATAATTTATAGAATGAAAATAAAAAACAACATATAGTTCATAAAAATTATAAACTATAGTATATTGTTTTTATATTAAAAACACATAACCCTTAATAAAGGGGTTTAAAGGACATAGAACAAGTTAAAATAAACTAGCCCCCTTTTTTAATCTTCCATTTATACTTGAGAGTTCCACATTTATACCGAGATATTATCTCATTTTATTCTCCACTTCCACTCTTATATAAAAGAAAAACTTTAAATAGGTTTATTTATATAGTTTTTATAAACTATAAGATCTAAATGAATGGGGCCACCCCCTCACATGAATAATATAAATAGTTAGGGACACATTTACGTTTTATTTAATAAGTATTAATATTTAAAAAGTAATCCCTTCATGGCCAAGAAATAAACATGGGCCCCCTTACTAAAAAAAAAGTAAGCACTTTGGTTTTTTTAAAAAAAACATATATAAACCAAATCTAATAAAATTTATATTTTAAGCGGTTTAAAATAACCATATATATAAAATATGATTCAAACTTAGGTTTTTTTCTTTTTAAAAACTATATATGCCTAGATTTATAAGTTAAGTTTAAATATGATTTAAACTTAGGCTTAGAATATGGTCTGTTGACTCTTCCCTCAATCCCATGTAATTTTAATATGGTGTTTATATAAATTATTATATAAACCTTATTCTATATTATATATATTTTTATTTAAAAATAATAATATAGTTTTCAAATTATATAGGATATAGTTATAGATTAACTATAAACTATAGTTTTTCAAATCAAATCCTTTTAGAGGGGACCAAAGAACACGGGTATGAATTTACCTTCAAAATATTTAACTCGCAATCATTTCAAATTATAGAAAACATGAAAATTATTTCATATAGTAATAAATCGCTTTCTTTTTCGTATGTGACTTTCACACATGTAAATATTTGAAGCCTCTTTCACCTATCTCCAAACAAACATTAATTCCATATAATTTACAAAATGTAAATGAAATTAAGAATCATATCATATTACATCTCCCCCAAAAAAAAAATTAGAGATTTAAAATTGAAAAACCCTAAAAAATTTACCGAGATTTTAATTGCACAAATGTAATGCCAAAATAAATTGGAGAAAAATAAGGGGACCGAATACTTTTAAATACCCTTTTGGGTTGGTTGAAAAACTCAGTAAAAATTAAATAAATAAAATACGAACATTTGATCTTAATTTATTTAATTTACCTCGCTTTATTACCATGTTAGAATTTGAGGATTCTAATAAATATGGATTTAATAAATTTACATATTACATAATGTTACAATAAATATTTAAATAAAGATTACATCATAACATAAGTAAATAAAGAAATACTTACAGAAATAAATAACATAGGTGACACAATATTTATAGTGGTGTTGGTCATCAAAAAGGACTTTATTGAGAACAACAGTTAGGGGACAGAAAGTCCCTCCTCTTTAATGGGAGAGGTTCCCTTATTTAAAGACAAAACTTATTTACACATGTACAGTGCATAGTTTTAATGGGGAACTTGGGTATCATGAAAGTGTTAAAATAGAATAGATCATCAATACAAAAGTATAGAGGAATGAAGTATCGGGAATGGGCAGAAAGGAACTCTCAAGAAATATAGATAACAAAATAATTCCTTATGCATGCCAGAATGAAATTATTTGGAACAGAACCATTTGCATTTGAGACAATAAGATGCTATTTCAAAGACACAAAGTTCTAGAAATTACATCTACAGAATACAAAGCTTCTTGAAGTAACACAGACAAATGATTCAAAAATATTTAATAGATAGTAATGAAAGAACAGAGCAGAGATAGACATGGAAAGAAAGATCTTTTGTATTGATTGCTTTTTACTCCTTACACTTTCAAAAATAAACCAAGTTCCAGCCCTCAAAATGGCGTAGGAGCCCATTATATAACTTACAAATTAGTTACACTTGGTAACTGCTTCTTTTAACTAAAATGTTTAATTAAGGGGATGTTTGACACAAAACCCTCAACTAATTACAATAAGCCCGAATTGAGAAAAAGAAGGAAAGGAGAAGCTAGGAGGGAAAACAACTACTTATTGCTGGGGAGGGCCCACCAACTTGAGGATCTGTTGTCTAAACTTTTTCAATGCTTCCGCTATGTCTCGACCTCGTGGGACTAATGTGTTGGCAGTAGCTTGAGTCCAAGTTCCCAGGCATTTCTCCATCTCCTTATCAAACTCGGTGTGTGCATGATATTCTTTATTAGCTTCCTCAATAGCAGATTGAAGGGAGAAAATCTCCTTTATCTTCTCTTTGGTAATTGAGTCCTCCTTGAACAAGTTTTCCTTAACAAATGCCCTGAATTGAGTTTTAATTTCTTGGAGGGAGAAAGGAACACCTGAAGTTTCATCATGAAGGTGACAATGAATATCCTTGAAAGTGGATACAACACAAGTTTTGAAGGCTTCTCCCTTCTGCCAACTGTTCCTCAACTCTCCTAAAGCCTCCTCCAAACTTTTATTTTCCACTCCACACTGAAAACCCACGACCTTGATAAATTATCTTTGGCATCATCAAAAACCTTGCTAGCTAACAATATATTTTCATCAGCCTGTCCCATCAGGTGAAGATCCACTATGCAGCTACTCCAAAGTTTGAGTTCTTTATCCATGGTCCCAATTGTGGAGGAGAGCTTTTGTTGCAGATTAGTCACCTTCTCATTGAGTTTGAAAGCTTCTACGATGAAATTCAAACCTGCAATGATCATGTCGTCCACCATGGCTTCCATAGCTCTCCCGTAGATGGAATACCTATGTATGTCTTTAATGCTCTAGACTTCATCTTGACTAAGAATTATAGGTGGTAGAAGGGTAGTCAGTGGGGTAGGATCCAAAACCTTGTCCTTAGATAGTAAAGACTTGATGAAACCGAAAAATTTGAGTTTGTTCTTCCAGCTGCTCTATAGTCTGCTTGCCTTTTTCTACTCTCCCAATAACTCTGGTTACTATTTCCTGGAGGTTATGCACCTCACTCTCAGGGGTAGATTCTCCCATTGGGATCCTAGAAAGCTCCATATCAGAGGCTAGTATATCTTGTTCTACCTTATCAACCTTAGGTTTTGTAATCTCTAGAAATTGCTGCCTTGGACATCTGTCACTATCCTTGAAGTTGTTTTAGCTCTCTTTGCTGGAGCAGAAGGAGTAGTGCCCAACAAGGCTACCACAACATCAAAATTTGGCCCTATCAATCGAGAAGAGGGCTTCCTCTTCCTGCTATCAACAAAAGGTTGCACCCATGTGAAAGTGGAGGAAGAAGGAGGAGCAAGAGAACCAAGAGCAAGAGAACTCATGGCACTTAAAGTATTCACTACTGTTGCTTCCAGTAGAGATGTGAGTGGAGTAGGTGGGGCTTCTTGGGCAGAGGAATCAGTGGTACTTGGAGGTTCAGTGCTATGCACTTCCTTCTCTTTATCTATTGCAGCTTCTAAAGTTCCTGCAGGGACTGGCACTTCACTATCATCGCTTTCACTGAGAACAATGATGTTCTCTAGCCCCGAAGGTAATTATGAATGTTTTAATAGGGGATCTTCCTCAATAGGCTCCTGCTTAACCTCTTTCACCTTCTTCTGATATACTTGAGTAGATGAGGAAGGGGTGGATGATTCAGTTCTTACTTGAGGAAGGAGGAGGAGTTTGTGCAGGTACCCCGAGCTAGGTGTATGTGATTCCTTCCTTGGTGTTGAAGTGTCTTTGGAGGAAGATTCTTCTGGATTCTTCCTAAGCTCTCAGACCTTCTTGTCAAACCATACCTTGGTTCTTACAAGGATAGGGCCAAAATCTTAGCCAAGTCTTCCTTCTCCCTCTTGAACTAGTCTAGATCCTCCAAGGGAGTATGCTTGATCAATGTATCATATTCATATGACAACAGTCTCAGATTGTCGACTCAAGCCCTTCAGGAATTTGATATAGATTGAGCTCCTTTATCAGCTGGAGGGAGAATCTACCATAATGCCTCCGCCTTGCTTCAAGGTTATCTCGCACAATTGACCCAAAGAGTCCTCGATTCGCTCCGTGATAGTAATTGATCATGAGATTTAGCTCAATGAACTTCTTTAAATCAAAACAGGTCCTGGGCCTGAAGAAGTGAACAATGATGGGAGCAAGGGCCCTTTCTATGTTCTGAGCATCCAAAGCTATTTTACATGTATAGTTACCCAAGGATATGGGGAAATGCAGCCCAGAGATTTTCTTGTCCCTACAGTTCTATGTAACTTATCCAATTGCCTGCATACTTCAATCAAAGCCATCTTATCATTACAAAACATAGGGAGTTTGAGAGGTGTGTTCTCGTAACCGGCTAACCTGATATACGAAAACCTTCTGAATTGAATGAAGAAAGCTCCATACTTTTCTATCAGGTTCATGGCTTCATCAGAAAATCTTCTAGTAGTATCACTTTCTAGAAGCCTCACAATGTACATGGTAAAAGCATCATTCACCCTCCTGAAGTTATGATTGCTGGTTTCAAGGGTGAACTGAGGGCAGTATGCATAAATGGGTTCAACCTTCTATGTATGTGAAACCAAACCATTGTCGAGATGTTGCTAGGGTATACATAAGATAAGAAGTCATATAGAACTTCTTGGTTTGTTGCACATTGGACAACTGATTATGTCAAATTCATGCAAATGATCTCTGCCCAATTGATGTTCTGGCTACCTTTGTAGACGATGTTGATTAGTGGGAACATCCAAAAGTGAAATTCATTGGTGGAGGGTAAGCCCATGACACGAGCTAACAAGATGATGAAATCAGACAGTTCTTCATTAAAATCAGCCCTAAATAGAGCCTTGGAAAGTCGAGATGCTCCCTTTTTAGGGTTCTTCAACCATGAATTTTCTATCCTTGCTTTGTATTTATCACTGTCTTGCTCGAAGAGAGTCTGTGCTTGAGCTTGAGAGATAACAATAGAGTTTTCAATTTTTGGGATACATAGAGCAGTAGTAATGGTAAAGCAACATCAAGCTTGGCAATTAGTTCCCGTGCACATTAGACAATTCATTCGTGTTAGGGTTGAAGTGAACTCTGCAGTGCAAGCATAGTATCGATGCACCGTACCAAGATTGGGAAACTCGCAACAAATGCAAGGCTGATGTCATTGATCATTTGTGCCATGGGAGAGGGATTAGGGTCAGTCAACCTGCTCCAGAAATCACCAAAATCTAGGTGATGAACCTCACTATCCCCGATATCGGGAACAAAATATTTGAGTAGTGAAACATGTTCCTGACCTTGAAATTTGATCTTCATGTTGATAGTGTACAGAGAAATAACCTTTACAACTTGAATCCACAATAAAAATGTAAGGGGAATGGGAGCACAAGTAGACGGTCTTGATTGCAAGGATATGAGTGAATGACAACAAGTAAGTAGTGTGTAAAATACGTAGAGGGTAGTCCCATTAAATATCTATTTTAGGAGAGAGAAGGTTATAAATGCACATTAAATTCATATGCACCGACTCAAAAAGCAAGCATCGGGAAGAGCGAAAAAAATAGCTTGGATGGTCTTTGGTACATTTGGGACATGAGGGATGTGAAAACGTGATTCAAATTGACGCGGGTGATGCGGTAAAGCAAGCCAAAAGAGCACGAGCGACCAGAACTTAGAAATGCGAGGGACATGAAGATGTGATTCGGCCGATGTGGGCATGTGGGTAATAGAGAGCATAGATGAACTTAGAACATTTGGAACAAAAAGTTCCGATAGACCCGAAAGTTAACAAATTTTGAAAAAATGGCCGATCGGGGAACAAAGAGCTTGAGAGAACTTGGGACATATGGGACAAAAATGTCCAACAGACCCACAAATCACTCAAATGAATTAAAAATGTGAATTTTCCCTAACTCCTTAATTTTTCTCTTCACTAGAACATCACAAAAGGTGTTAACTCAAAATTTTTTAATTTTGACTTTCGAAAGAGGGGAAATTTTGAGAGGACAACAAGTGGAAAATCCCAATAGGGTAAAAACCACTTTGAAAATAATCTTTTACTTCAAGATCTTATTTTACATCCAATAAGATCACTTCCTCCTTTAAAACCTTATTTACCAAGGGTAAAACCAAATCACTTGATTTACACACCTTTGATATATTTCTTGAATATATCAAATGAGGACCTAAAGCCCTTTTTATATAAGGTGATCGTGTGTGTCTCCCAACCCACTTTTTCAACCTAAAATGGTTGTCACATACACTTAGGTTTATAATATTTAATATTAGAAATATAATCATTTCATGATATTAAATATTTAACCTAAAGTATATACCTAGTTTAGCATATTTAATAATAGAAATATAAATATTTCATATTATTATATATTAACCTATATATTAGTGATGAACCCATATACATTAAGGGTTTTCCATACCACTTAATCATTATGTTCCAACACTCCCCCTAATGTTAAGTGGGATAACATAATATATGCCAATAGACTACACGCCCGTGGTACACTACATGATTTACAATCCTTAAAGATGTTGTTAAACATGTGCACATGTGTGAAATATTATGGCACGCAAAAGGGATCATGACTTCAGAGTGCAAGGCAAGCCAATTTGCTACCACATTACAAGGATGTGCACATAGTTGGTATAGGAAGTTTGACCTTGATCAAACTTGCGTGGATTATGTAACATTGAAGGATGCTTTCTTTAAAGAGTTCTATATCCCGTAATTTGAGCAGAAGAGTATAAGTGTGCTCAAAGATATCAAACAAGGAACTACTGAGAGTATACATGAGTATGATGCCCGTTTGAAACACTTCTATCGAAGCTCTCTTATAATATTCACGCAATACAACATGCACAACAGTTCGTTGGAGGATTGATTACACCATTTAGAAAGGTGTTTTCACATAGACATACACTAATCCGTGTGAGGCATTGGAGGTAACTCGCATGCTAAAGAAGTTGGGATTATTGACACTGGCGTTAGCCCATTCTTAGAGGCACAAATTGCAGCTATGACAAAATAGTGTGAGAAACTATCGACAAATTCGACCCATGAAATGCGCTCAGGGATTTGATGTACAAATTTTGAAGTGGAAGGTCACACCAAGGATAGTTTCCCCCACAGATCCATACGTTCATTATTGTTAGATTGCAAGATTTGTCATTTGAATCATGATGCTAGCCACTATCCTTTGTTATAGCATGCGATAAGGAAAATGTTAGAATTTTAGGATTATAATAAATACGGATTTAATCAACTTACATATTACATAATGTTACAATAAATATTTAAATAAAGATTACATCCTAACATAAGTAAATAAAGAAATACTTACAGAAATAAGTAACACATGTGACACATTATTTATAGTGGAAAACCCAATAGGTAAAAACCACTTTGAAAATAACCTTTTAGTTTAGAGAACTTATTTTACATCCAAGAAGATCACCTCCTTTAAAACCCTATTTATCAAGGGTAAAACTAAATCACTTAATTTTCACACCTTTGATATATTTTTCCGAATATATCAAATGAGGACCTAAAGTCCTTTTTATATAAGGTGATTGGGTATGTTTCTCGAACCACCTTTTCAACCTAAAATGGTCGACACATACACTTAGGTTTATGATATTTAATATTAGAAATATAATCATTTCATGATATTAAATATTTAACCTAAAGTATATACTTAGGTTAGCATAATAATAGAAATATAAATATTTCATATTATTAAATATTAACCTATATATTAGTGATGAACCCATATACATTAAGGGTTGGCTGCACCACTTAATCATTATGTTCCAACAAAAGAAAGTATCATGCTATTATAAAATTTTCCAGTCCATGACCCGTGATACGTAAGATTGTAGATTGATCGGTCGATCCATGATGCCATAGACATTGGTGTACGACAGAAGTGTAATGGATAATTCTAAAAATAAGAATGAGCACCAGATCAAAAATAATAGTCAAGCACGCTTTGACATGAATGAGGGGAATTTTGTGGGAGGTCATGGAAGAGGACATGGTTATCGAGGTAGATATGGAGGATGAGGCCATGGTGGAGGAAGAGATGCGTTTCCTAGTAGAACTTGTTATACATGTGGGTCTCTTGACCATTATAGGTGCAAATGTCGCCAGGATATTACATGTTCTTTCTACGGAAAGAATCATAGCTATGAGGAGTGTCTGGACTTATATGAGCATCTTAGTAAGTAACATAAGTAGGAGAACAAGGGTGTCGGGATGGTTATAATGCAACACGCACAATGAAAAATCAATGGATGCCCAAGTTATCACCAGAACCTGAGGCTTTCACCATGAAAATTACCACACGAGCTGAAGTGGCATGCACAAAAGAGGCGTTGTAATAGAGCCTATAATCATTAAGGAGGAATTCTCTACATGCAAGGTACCTAGATCCTACTCATCAGAAGGACGTATATCAAGAGACCATGGAGGTCCTTAGAAATCTTCAAGGTGAAATATAGTGTTTGAAAGAGAAATCACGGAAGATAGAATAGAAGAAGGAAGCAGGGGAGGCCCCATCTGAGATGGATGACATAAAATAAGTATGCAAAATTCTATGCTAGGAGAATATTATTCCATTATTAGGGGATTAGTTGAAGGGAAACACTCATGGCGCAAGTACTAAGAATGAAAAACAAATACTACATGAAAATTTTCTCCATGATAGCATTGAGTACGAAAAGGAGATTACTCTAAATGATGTTGTGGATGGATGGCTCTTGAGTAATATATTTATTGATACATGTGTGGAAGTAAATGTTCTTACATTAGATGCATGGGTGTAAATGGGGAGACATTCATTATAGCCATCATCTAATGTGTTGTTTGTGGAAAATAGGACTAAGGCCACTCCCATAGGAGTTTTGAAGGATGCATCTATAACAATACAATGAGCCAAATTCACTATAGATTTTGAGGTATTAGCACTCGTGAAAGAATATAAATTTCCATCTTTACTTGGGTGCCCTTGGTGTTATGCAAATAATGCTAATTTAAGGTTCAAAAAGGATACATCAGTTTTGAAAACAAGGAAGAATGAGTTGTAATCCCCTTAATGAGATGGAAAATCTACACCGTATGTTGAGCCTTTGAGTGAAGAGGACTTAAACAAAATTTATGTGCGCACTATTCAAGATGCAAATGTCATTGAGCAATCAAAGGAGGGAATCCTTTAATGGGAAGGCTCTCAATCTATTAGTGATACTACGAGTATTGCTTGTGACAATTGGGCTCACGATACTTATGAACTAGTAGTGCGTGAGGTAAGAAGCGCGATTGCATGGAAAAATAGATTTCACTCGGTTCAACGTATAGGTATCTTAATACCTTGGTATACTAGGGGAAAGATCTTCCAGTTTTCTTGCAATCCATGGAAGCATGTTAGATAGAACAAATTCAGAGAAGGAACATGTTAGCATATACCCTGTGTGTGATAACAACGCGCTGGTGGGTGGTTCATAGAGGTAATCTTATGGAATGGAATGAAATCAGGATCACACTATCTACTCGGTTCTACCGGAGCAATGCACCTACATAGATCTACACTTATCATGGTAATCAACTAATTCAACATCACATCCAATAGTGTGAGAGACTCTAGATAGTGGGACAGAAGCATTACCACCTTCACTCTGGGTGCATAAATTATATTCCACCCTACAAGGATGTGCACGTGCTTGGTATGTATATGTAGAGCTACATAGAGAAACTAGAAATTGGCAAAATTTGATTACAGGAATGATCCAGACTTTGACTACTTCTTATCCAAACCTCCAGTAGAAGAGGCATTAAAATTTGTCAAGTGCTTAACTATGGGGGATAGTGCAATGGTTGAAGAGCTTATTCAGCACTATTTGGTGACACAAAGTCGGGAGCACGTTTTAAAGAAGAAGAAAACATGGACTCCATACTACTAGAACACACTTTCCTTGAGAAGGAAAAAGGAAAGATGGTCTACATAGTGGATGATGAGGAAGTTGAAAATATGGATGTCGATCATTCATAAGGAATGCATGAGGTATTGGATAATGCAGATAAGGATACACACACATATCATGAACTAATGAAGACAAAGAAAGTAAATATAGGGTTAGAAGTTGAGCCTAAGGAGGCCATAATTAGAGACTACTAGTCAGACTTGGAAGTGGCTAAAATTATTGAGTTATTATGGGATTATCAAGACTTGTTCCCTTGGGGGTATCATGAACTTAAAGGTGTGCATGAATCAATAGGGGAGATGAAGATAAAGATTAAAGAAGGTGTACACCTAGTTAGAAAGAGACCTTATAGAATGAACCCTAACTTGCGTGAAAAGGTAAAAGAAGAGATTGATAAAATGTTGAAGTCAGGAATCATTCGACCCCTGAACGAGTAAGAATGTGTTAGTCCAATGGTGATCAATATAAAAAAAGGATGGACGGATTAGAATCTGTGGATTACAGGGAGTCAAATCCTGCATATATGCGATAGACCCATTTCTTATGCCATTCATTGAGGAAATAATGGAAGGAGTGGTAGGATGTAAAATCTATTTGTTTACAGATGGGTTTTCCGGTATCATCGATAGGATTTCCTAGGAGGATCAGAAAATAAAACTTTTACTACTCGAATGGGGTATTTTTTCCTATACTATGATGCCTTTGGATTAAAGAACACACATGTTATATTCTCATGGATAGTGGTTCAGCATTCAAAGATTTTATTCACAACTTCTTGCAGTTTATTTAGATGATTGGACAATATATGGGCTTGTTAAGGATCACTGTGACAATTTGTGCTTAATGTTTGAATGATGCAAACAATTGAGTATCTCTTTGAACATCAAGAAGTGCATATTTTCTACACCATTTGGAATACTGTTAGGTCACATAATCTACAAGGAGGGTTTTCTAGTTGATCTAGCTAAGGTTGCAATCATTCTAGGCCTAGGAGTGCCTACCAGTTAGAGTGAGGTGCATGGATTCTTGGGTCACACAGGGTATTATAGAAAATTCATAAAAGGATATGCCAAAGTTGCCACACCTTTGGAGGAGTTACTGAAAGGAAAAGGTACATTTTATTGGGGAGAACCACAACAACGCACATTTGAGATATTGAAAGAGAAACTTACTACCACGCCTATTCTATGTTTTCCTTCATGGGATCAACCATTTCATGTACATGTGGATGCCTCTGGCATGACCATTGGTGTAGTGTTAGCTCAACTTGGAGAAGGTATTATAGATCATCCTATCTATTTTGCTAGTAGAAAGATGACTCCTGCAGAACAAAATTACACAACTACAGAGTGTAAATATTTTTCGGTGATCTACACATTACACAAGTTCCGATAGTATATGCTCGCTACACTATTTTTATTCTATATCAAATCACATGAAATTGAAGTATTTGGTAAAGAAGCCCATTTTGCAGGGGTGCATATGTAGATGGGTTCTATTATTTTAAGAATTTGATTTCACAGCTTGTGGTAAAACCAGGAAACGTAATTCTAGACTAGACCATCTATCAAGAATACAATGAGAAGAAGTAAATGCAATTGATGATACCATGCCGATGCATAGTTATATTGGTTACAATGCGCACCATCAAAATTAGAGGACATTGTTATCTTTCTACAGACTGTGTGGCACCAAAAGGAATGAAGGCCTTAGAAAAGAAACAACTTGCTATACACATGACACCTTTTATGTTGATTAGCGGTGACATGTACAAGTTAGGCAGAGATGAGGTATTATGTCATTATGTATTGGAGCATAAGCGCATGGATATTATGGAGGAGGCTGATGGTGGTATTGTGAGTGGCTACTATGCAGGTGATGCTATCACGTGAAAGATCCTAATTGCTAGATTATGGTGGGAGACCTTATATAAATATTCTAAGGCGTATTGCAAGGTATGTGATCATATATCAGCATTCTAGGGAAACTAGGGCAAAGAGATGAGGTGCCTTTAAGACCTATTTCTAGTGCATAACCATTCAAGAAATGGGTTATCGACTTTGTAGGACCTATTTCACCGGCCACATCTAGGACTGGATCGCGCTACATCATTACTTGCATAGATTATCTCACAAGGTGGGAAGAAATAACACCTACAAAGGATTGTATGGCAGCTACAACAACTAGGTTTCTATGGGAAAATGTTCTTACATGGTATGGATGTCCTCTAAGTCTGACAAGTGATAGGGGCACACATTTTTTAAATGAGCCAATAAGGATATTATTAGATGAGTTTATGGTTGCGCACCATAAGAATACACCTTACCATCCTTAGGAAAATGGACCTTACCATTTCCATGATTTTGAGCTAGACCTTGACAAAAATTTGTGATGTTGGAAGAAAGGATTGGGATGATAAAGTATCTGCTATACTTTGGGCATATAGAACAACTTATAAGAGGTTGAACAAGGCCACACCATTTCAGTTAGTGTTTAGCACAAAATCTGTTCTTCCTATGGAATTCATGTTACCTTCTTTACATATCATGTGCACTGAGGCCTAGTTGATGAGAAAGATTTATAAGAATGGATGGAAAAGATAATCAAGCTAGATGAGTGATGAGCCATAGCAAGTTAGAGTCGGAAGCAAGAAAATACTAGACATAAAGCATGTCATGACAAAAACTTAAGGGATACGAAGTTTGAGATTGGAAAAATGGTGCTTCTCTATGACTCTAAGTTCTTGCACCATCTAGGAAAACTTAAGGTACATTGGTTGGGGCCATATGTTATCACTTACATCCTTGAAATAAGTGCTTGCTAGTTAGAAGCACTTGATGGAACACTGGCTACCCTGGTTACTTTAACGGAGTGGTAGAAGCCCTACTATAAGTAAGTCTTCTTGGTGTTTGTAATAAGGTAGTGTTTCCATTTAGATTAGGATTTCAATTATGTATTTCTTCTTCGTTGCTATGCTTTATACATTTTGTTGCTATTCTTGTGTATAAGTGCGTTTGCATGCATGAAGCTAATTACTATTTGAAACATGTTTATGTGCAGAGGAATGCACATACTTTTAGTGTGGGGTGGTTGTTGATATCTAGGTACAAGAATGCTGGAATTGAAAGGTGAAAAGAATAAACTACTATGGGTGCCATTTGGGTGCTATTCAAATTAAAAGGTTGCTTTCTAAAAAGTGACCAAAGATGGAGATGAATGAAGGGACAATATAATGTGAGGTAAACAAAGGCCATAATAACTACCCGTGGAAGGTGTAGTAATAAGGAACTCAGTGCAAGGAAGTGCGTTGAAGAGAAGTCTATGACCAGAGTGTAGGAAGGCATGCTAGAAGGTTATAGCTGGGGTGAAAAGATGTACCACGTGGAATGACAAAAAATGGTCAATAAATGAGAGGACATTGGGTAGGTGAAGGAGCAATAAATGCATCAAAATTTTGAATATATATAAGGATGGGATGCAAGTTCATTCTTACTATTGTGATTAAGATAATTTGAAAAGAGCTAAGTGTGAAGAGCCGAGCAATCATGTTAAGGTGTGAAGAGTGTGAAACCAAATGTGGAAATGAGGTTTGTGTGAAGGAGAAGCCTACGTTACCACATGAGAAGGGTTTGAGAAAAGTAAACATGTTACAAATGAGCTAGGGAACATGATTTCCACTAGGGAATGTAGGTTTGAGCTAGGGTTTGAGTTACACGTTGCGAAGTCAAAAGATGAGTATTTTCAGAGGATTACAGGGTAGAAATGGCACCAAAGAAGGCAGCTACAGCAGGAGTTAAGGGAAAGAAGAAGGTGGTTGTGGAGGAAGAAGAAATGACCCTTGAGAGAAATTTTTCAAAGATGTAATATCTAGAGGAGGTTATAGTAGGCCAGAATGGGATTCCCACATTCGGAGAAGAAATATAAGTGAGTACAACCATCGTACCATAGAAAACAAGGAGCTGGATGCACTATTGAACATGAAGACAAATAAGCACATGACAGAGAGGACATGTCACCATGCTAACGCTTTGGGAGAAGTTATTGAAAAATATTGAGTGTATCAGTTATACGAGCTCCCCTACTTTAGAAAATATGATCCCTTGTACCAATGGATCATGAGTAGAGTACATGAAGACTTCTTCTATTTTGTAGGATGCACAATAAGGATTTCAGCAATGCTGATCTCCATAGTGATAGGTTAAAGGCTACAGGTGAAGACCTCAAAGTGGAATTAATAGACAAGGCTATAATTCTAGAGGCCCAGAGGGAGGAGTTGGGGTACACCAAGGGTTTGTGTGGCATGGATATAGATAAGCTGAAAAAGTACCTAGTTGTGCAGGAAGTCGTGCACCTGTAACAAAACTAAATGAACAAGAGAGGTGGTCACAAGTGAACACCATGTGGCTACACATTGCAAAGAAGATGTATGAAGGGGTAATATACAAAATTTCAAATTACATTGTGGAAAATATCATAGAAGAAGTGTGTTCAGGAGGAAAGATCAGTTTTGGGGCTGTTCTATTGTCTCTGGTATTCATGGAGATTAGGGTGCCCGATGGACCAAAGGAGAAGATCTGGGAGTATCCCATGGAGAACAAGTCACCTGTAGAATGATTCAACAAGTACTTGTGTGAAGGATTGATGACCAAATCAATCAAGTAGAGGGTTGAGAAGTGGTATGATAGGCTCCACGTGACATTTGAAGAGGAATGGCACATCCCCAAAGAATTTCCTTCGGTGGTAGGTAAGGTAGTACAATTTGTAGTATACCAACATTTTGCATCACACGATTTACGATGAAGGATGGGGCTTGGAGCCCATGGTGTAAAATTCCATATGCCTTCATAGTGAGGTATTTTCAGGCATCGGTTCATAGGTTCTCAGATGCATGCCGCCTAACATTCAATGCAGACAAGGTAGACTGCAACTACCACACATTGAGGAAGAAGTATGGATATTCGGACGTAATGCATATATCAAAAAGGCTCATCTCGATGTGTTGAGCATAAAGCCGATAATTTGGCTATTGGAGACATTGGATCGCATACATGTGTACCTCTACCTAAATCCCAAACTAGAAAATAACAAGTTTGTGGAAGATGAGTTCGTGCTCCTGTGGTCACTTTGAAGGGTAAGCATACCATGGAGAACATTTCATTGCCTAAGCCCATAAAGAAAATCAAAGTAGGGATTAGGAGGATGAGTGTGAGGATAGTGGTGGTTTAGAGCACACGAGGAGGCAGCCATCAGATAAAAGGGAATCAGAGTGCGTAACTACGCAAACTCAAGGGCAAGAAGAAGAAGAGGATCCAAAAGTAGTTAAACGAGAGCACCACTTTAAAAGAGTATTTAGGCAAACAAGGACTCAAGGTGCTACTCCATAATTAGTGCGTGGGTCACCTCAACTATCTCCAGAGAAGGAGACAATGGAGAAAATAAGAAGGAAGTTGAAATTGGGCGAAGAGGTGGAGGAATCTAAGGAAAGCGTAGGGGTCTCCTACACCACCTGAATATGAGGAGGAACCACAAAGCAGGGTGGAGCCACAAGAGGAATCAAAGGATGAAGGAATGAAGGATGGGGAGGAAGGAGAAAAGGAGATAGTAGAAGCCACACATGAGACTACTTGGGGTATGTCAGAACAAACTCCAAATCTTGGAGCCCCAGTTCCTAAGGGGCCTAGAATAAAGAGAATGAGTGGAGAACACAATGCACCAATCATGGGCTATGTTGAGGACATAGGTAAAATTTTCTCGCACCCATTTTCAGAGCACTGTGACACAAAAGGAGTTATTTGGTTGGGAGTTGATGGATGAAGATATGGCAACCATGTGCATAAGGAAGCAACTTTCATGGTCGATGCACACGCATATGGATGAACCAGACTTTAATGTGTGTGAGGAGTCATGTATGTCGAGGAGGTTGAAAAAGACTCCCCAAGATAGACACATAATAGTAAAGCCTACTATTATGTCTCGATGAGAAAGTAAGTAATGCATTGGTAAAGGTCTCCACAGAGGTGGCTCGTAGGAACATGGATAAGGCCGCAACCATCAAGGCATTGTGAGGGGAAATTAAAACAAAAGATGTAGAAATAACGTGCCTGATCTAGGAAAAGGATTTGGAATAGAAGAAGAACCATGCCTTTATCAGCATGGCAGAGACTATTGGGGACCATGTACTAAAATCACACCCACATCTGAGTCAAAGGTACCAAAAAAATTTCCTTCAACAATGCACTATGTCAAGACTTTGGTGGATTTGGTACTTGAAGATGAAACCATGTGAATGCTAACACCAAAGAATATTGAGCAAGAGGAAAAAATGGAAAGGGATACAGTGAAGAGAAATATTTCATCTTACGAAGGATTGCTGCACAAGTGTTGTGGGAAGAACTAAAGAAGGTAGACCAAGCCTTGAACATCTGTACAACTCTAGAGGTGCTCATCAAAATAAAAACCCTGGAGGAGGACAATGAGGTCCAAAAGTGATGAAGGATGACACATTGGGCCACACAGAAAGACTAGCATTGGTTAAACAGAAGTGTGAGGCCCTTGCAACAACACAAGAACCACACAAGGGATGACTAGATGAGCTTGGGAAACTCATCGCACAGAAGATGGATTTTCTAGAGGGAAGGATGACTGCAATGTCCAACATTGTATTGGTCTTGCAGAATGAGAAAGGAGAGATTGCACAAGATGAATTGGAGTCCATTGCTGTGGACATTCCAGAAAAAGTAGAGGAAGCACTCATTGAGTGGCAGACCTTGGAGGCTGAAATAAAGGAGGAATATCCCGAATTAATTTTTTAGGTTGAAGCGATGAAGTCATGAGAGTAACATCATTCTTTTGTGCATATAGATTCATTCTTATTCTTTCCATTTAGATTCTTTAATTCATTTTTGAGACAACCATTTCGGGGTAGAAATAAAATTAGTGTGGGGTAATGTTGAGTAGAGAATACTTAACAAAAGGCACACAAGAGGTCTACATAGGAAAATAGGGCATGTTCAAAGGTGCGAACGGATAAGGGAAACACACGCATAGAGGATAAGTTCATATTTTGGGACTTAGCCATTTTTACACATGAGGATCTATTTTTAGAGATGGCATGCAGAGCACATAAATGAGGTAGAGACTTGCACGCACCACGCATTGGCTATTTTTGGAGGATCGGATACAAAGCACTTTGCATGGATGTGGGCTAAGAATAGGTTTATCACTGTCAGTTAACTAAAGGAAGTCTATTATTAACACACTTACATGTGGGGATATGATTGTAAAAAGTGCATAGCTAATAATAACATGCAACCTATTTTAGGATTGGATAAGTGGTGAAGGGAAAGTCCCCACCCTTATAAATATGTACTGAACTACGTAGTAGAGGATATATGTGGATGAGTGGAGATATAGATATAAGTATGTATGTATGTGTGTAAGACTGGACTAGTATATCATATCTATGTGCGTGTGGGCATAAAAGGCCATTACTGTAAGAAGATTATGTGTAATTGTCATATTTAATATAATGGAGGATATTGGTTGAATCTACGTGTTAGTTCTCAGTTTATTTGGATCTAGTATGTTCCTGATTTCATCATGGTTATACTTAATTCTATTCCCCTTTAGAAATAGATCTGACATGCTCTATAGAATGATGCATTAATAATAGAATCACATGTATTAAGTCTTCATCATGCTAACATCCTACAATAACAACCCTGAAGAGGGTCTTGGTACCTTTGCGCGCTTTGGGTGAGCACTTAGTCTATACTGAGTGATGTGCTAGTGTGCCTGGGGTCTTACTTGGTGAATTATAGGTGCATCATAACCTCTCAAAGAAGAAGTCACTATTCAACAACAAATTTGTAACCTTAGTTGACAATTAGCTTTGTTAACATCTCATGTACAAAAAGAAACAAACAAAAATGTACAAAAGGAAAAACCTAAGGTCAAAATTAGTGAAATTCAAATGGAAAATCAAGGAGGAGACAATATGGAACACAATCGTATATATATCCCTTCGCTTCTCCTACCAAAGAAAAATTACTCGCTCAAGAAATACAATCTATGAAAGCAACACTTACAAGCCTCCAAGAGAGTACTGTGGGGAATAATAGAAAATATCAATACGAAGAGCTATGTCCCCATCCATTTGATAAAACTATGATGCTTCACCCTTCCCTAAAAAGTTTGACATGCCAAAATTTGACAAATATAGAGGGAAAGGTGACCCGCGAGACCATGTAAAATATTTTTACATGGCATGCCAAGAAGTGGCCTACAGTGACAATTACCTCATATGACTCTTTCCAAAGAGTCTAGGGGCCAAGCCTTGGAATGGTTCACTCACTTACCTCGTGGGTCTATTTTCACATGGCCTGAATTGGCAGAAAGGTTTGTACGACACTTCTCATACAACATAGAAAGTGACATAACCATGGTGGACTTGTGTGGCACTAAACAACATCCTAACGAGACATTCGCTAGCTTCCTACAAAGATGGAGAGGGATAGCCAGTTCTCTTCCCTTGTGTATTCCCTAAAAATAGTTGGTGAGTATCTTTGTGCCCAATCTCAACCCAGACATCACTTTTCATCTGCAAATGCATTATGTTCACACCTTTGAAGAGGTTATTGAAAAGGGAATTCAAATAGAGAAAGCCCTTATTGCCAAAGGAACCATTAAATCACACTCTAAGGATAACCAAAATGCAAAACCTACGAGAAAAGCTAAAAATATTAAAAAAACAAGAACGTGGTGGGAGACAGAATCACAGATTCCAAACACGTACAAACAGTTCAAATTGGTCAACCTTTTAAACTAACCAAAGGACCTATTCAACCACCACCTAAACGTAGAATGTTCACTCCTCTCAATGAGCCTTTGTCAGCCATATTAAAGCAATTGGATGTATCTCACATGGTGACTTATCCCACGACATAACCCTTTGATGACAATGCTCTAAAACCATCATGGTACAAAGAGCATGACTATTGTGAATTACATCGTGTCAAGGGACACAAAATAGACAAATGTCTATGACTTCATCACTACATCCAAGATCTCATCAAAATGGGGAGATAAAAGTGGATACCCCGGAAAAAATTAGACGCCAAATGAAAATATGGGAATATTCAAAGAACCATTCCCTAAACATGGTAAGTCAGATGAGAAAAATCTAGATCGAGGAGAGTCATCCCAGAGTTACAAAGCAACAAATTATCTATATACCAAGAAGGAAAATAATCATTACGATTCACTCATTAGATGTATCCACTCTCCTAATGACCATGTGAACACCATTCGATCAAGTCAAATGATTACACTGTGGTAATAAGGCACACCCGCCTCATGATTCCTGAACCCTCTCTGTCAACCCCACAAGATGGTAGGTACAACCTCTTAGAACAACTTGAGAAGACGTCTGCCAAGATTTCAATCTTGGATCTTCTCAAAATATCGAATGTACATAAGGACATCTTGTATAAAAATCTTCAGAGGGTCAGGAGTTCCACTAGAAGTAGACCCTTCACATCTTCAAGTTATGGTGGCCAACATTGTACCAACTGAGTACATCTCTTTTAATCATAAGGAGATCCCTATTGAAGATCCAACACATAATCTCCCCTATATATTGAGGTATTCATTACCCACTGAAAGATAAAATGGGTGCTTGTGGACAATGGATCAGGGCTGAATATATGCACGTTGAAATTAATTAAGCAATTAGGACATATAAAAGAAGATCTAGAGTCCCACATCATTACCATAACTACTTATGACAACGTGGAGTGGGAATCAACGGCACAATCACATTACCCATGGAAGTAGGACCCACTTTTCATTAGATAAAGTTTCATGTATTGGACTTGGAACTTCCATACAATATGCTTCTTGGCCGACCATGGATTCATGCCATGTAGGCTATGCCATTAATGTTCCATCAATGCATCAAATTGAAACACGAGGGACACACTATCATGATATAAGGAGATCCAGAGCCCTTCACTCACTACAGAGCTCTCAATATTTTTACGTGTAAGGGTGCCTATACGTGTCCCTCTCGCTAATTTAATCTGTCCCTCTTCAATCCGAATCCATGGAGTCACGAGTAGATTCATATTCCCTAAGTTTTTGTGCTGTGAGGCTTCTACATCAACTTCTCCTTTTGATTCATGGGAGATGAAGGTTCTGGAATACGGTTGTGGAGAGTATAATGTGCAACAAGATCTTTTGGTTTTAGACCTATCGTTTTCACCTAAAACCAGAGGCCGACCCAACTATCATTTTAGATGGCCTAGAGATGAGCAAACTATTGGGTCATTTTTACCTGGGGGTTACTCACTAAAGAGAAATTGTTAGACCCACCTATGAATTGGGTCCTAGAAGATACTCAACCAACTTGCTACTAAATCCTTGAGTATGAGAAGTCTAGCCGAATGATGTATTCCATGGGTTATAAGGGTCTAGGATGTGGAAAGAATGAGCAAGGACCGAGAGAACCAGTTCCTCTTCCACATTTCAAGATAGAAAGATACGACATCGACATTTGACCCTATGGATCGCACCCCAATGATCAAGATGCCACTTGTTTTGATGTGAAAATAGCTCTGATTATTTAGACAACGACATAGATTCCCATTGTAGCCAATATGAGGATCTTTCCTCCACGAACCTATTCATGGATACCGATGTCCTTACCATAACCCCTACTAAACCTAAAATTGACCTTGTTTACCCTTTCCTTGTCGAATGGGACCAAAAATGTCACATACCACTAGATCTCTTTGAAAATGACGAAGCCATTATGGAATTCATGGGCATTCGAGATACAATTCTAATTAGAGACCATAAGAAAGGTTTCTACATTGACTTAGATACCTACGCATACTTTAGTGAGGAGGAAGCTGAGCTTCATGGTCAGCAAAACTTAAGAAAAATCAAGGGAAAAAGTTCCAATGAAAAGCCTTGGCAAAAACAAAAGTCCAAGTCACACAGTGAAAACCTCTTTGAGGCACTGGCTGACAAACAAGTGAAAAAATCAATGGAAAAGAAAAGTGACCACACCAAGGGTGAAAATCTCATAGAGATACCCTTGGAAGAAGACCTCAACCTTCCTTCCAATCCTATGCATATGTAGGATTTGTCAAAAATGCTAGTGGAAGAAACCTTTGATGTGAATATTAGAACAAAAGACAATCTAAAGATAGTCAAACTAGGAGCTTCACTCTTAGCACAAGAACAAAAACATTCACCATGCTTCTCAAGGGGAGTTTGTAGATGTATTCACATGGTCCTATAAGGATATGCTAGGCTTGGATCCAACCTTGGTAGTGCATAACCTAGTGGTGCATGCAAATGCCAAGCCCATCAAACAAAAGCTCAGAAAAATGCATCCACGAGTGGCTCTTCTAGTTAAAGAAGATCTAGAAAGATTGCTAGCGCAAGCTTCATTAGACCTATTGATTACTCATAATGGATATCAAACATAGTCCCCATATAAAAGAAACTTGTTGGGATCAAAATCTATACGGATTTTAGAGACATTAATAAGGCATGTCCAAAAGATGATTTCCCATTGCCCAATATTGATATGATTATTGATTCAACTACAAGATATGAAATGTTATCTCTTATGGATGGCTTTTTAGGCTACAATCAAATCAAAATTGTAGATGAGGATCAACACAAGATGACCTTCACAACCCCCTGGGGGAATTTTTGTTATCAGGTAATGCCCTTTGGCCTTAAAAACGCAGAGCAACTTATCAAAGGGAAATGACCATGATTTTCCATGATATGATTCATGACATCATGGAAGACTATGTGGATGATATCCTCGAAATCCAAGACAAGAGCAGATCACCCTGATATTTTGTGGTGTATCTTCAAATGCCTGTGGAATATAAAGTCATATTGAATCCTAATAAATGTGTGTGTTTTGCATACTGTTAGGAAAGTTTCTTGGATTCATTATATCATGAAGAGGGATTGAGGTAGACCCAACTAAAGTTACTGCCATTACTAAAATGCCTCCTCCCAAAAACATCAAACAACTACACAGCTTGCAAGGAAAGATACAAGCCATCCACCGCTTCATTTCCCAACTTGCTGACAAGTGTCATTCGTTCACCCATCTACTTAAAAAGGATGTTTCCTTTATTTGGGGACTAGAGAAAAATAGGCCTTCACATTACTTAAGCAATACTTAGCCAATCCACCTATCACTCATGTCTTTAACTCCCAGTGAGGAACTCCTGTTGTATATTTCTACTACTTAATTTGCTATCGGTGTGTTGCTTGCCTAATATGACCTTGACCACAAAGAAAAAGTTGTGTACTATCTCAGTCGTACTCTCATTGCTTATGATCTCAACTACCCTCAAATTGAAAAATATTTTTTGGCTATAGTTTTTACCTTCCAAAACTTCCATTACCTGTTAAATACTAAAACCAAGCTTATATCCAAAGTTGACCCGCTTAAGTACCTATTGTCAAAACCCACCCTTACAAGTAGAATGGCTAATTGGATCATTCTACTAAGTGAATTTGACATTGAGTATGTACATCAAAAGTCAGTAAAAGGACAAGTACTCACCGATCAGTTAGCGTAAGCATCGCATTACTAGGAATAGAGCCTGTAAGTCTGGATCTACTAGATGCTTCATTACTATATATTGAGGAATCTATCATGTGGAAAGTGCACTTTGATGGATCTTTTACTTTTCATGGTTTGGGGTAGGTGTGGTATTAATTACTCCTTCATGCGACCCTATACCTCAAGATTTTTGCCTTGGTTTTCCTTATACAAATAATATTACTGAATATGAGGTGCTCATCACTGGGATGAAGCTAGCAATCAAATTGGATATCCATCATGTTAAGATCGTTGGTGATTCACAATTGATCATCAAAAAGTTAATGATGAATATAAAGTCAAGGATGAGAAAATCATCCCCTACAAAAAATGGTGGAAACTTTGAAAGAGTATTTTGTGTGTATCACATTCAAACAGATTCCAAGAGCACAAAAATATCTACAAATGCTATGGAAACCATAGGTTCTATGCTACGAATTCCACTAGAGAGAAATGATATTCCGTTCTTTGTTGAGAATCTACGCTAGCCTAGCGTATGACATGCCAGAATCATGTTTGGCTTGTGAAGTTGTTGGTCCCTATTCCCCATGGTATGCACACATCTATGCCTATCTTAAACACAATACCTTCCCTCCTGACATCTCATGTTTTGAAAAACAAAGCCTTATCCACCAGATAGCTCATTACACCCTCTTAGGAGATATGCTCTATCATCATGTGGCTACGATGGGAATCTATTGCATTGTCTAGATGTAGCAGAGTTAGTCTAAGCAATCAAAGAGGTACATGAAGGGGTATGTGGTGCCCATACAAATGGAATGGTTCTAGCTAAGAAATTGTTGAGAGTAGGCTACTATTGGCCTACTATGGAAATAGACTACTGCAACTATGTAAGGAAATGTGTACTATGTCAAAAGTATGGAAATTTCATCCATGCGCCATCACAACCCCATGGCCATTCTCCAAATGGGGACTGGATTTAATAGGAAAGATCACCCCTACCTCATCTGATGGTCATACTCACATCATCACAACTACAAAATATTTCACTAAGTGGGTGGAGGTTGTTCCTTTGACTTATGTTACAGAGCTCATATTTCAAAGTTTATCATGAATCACCTTATCTGCCGGTATGACATTCCTATGGCCATAGTTACTGAAAATGGAAAATCATTCAAGAACAAGATAGTGAAGGACCTTTGTCATCAATTTCAAATAAAATTGAAGTGGTCTATGCCATATTATCCACAAGGTAATGGGAAGGCTGAAGCCACTAACAAAACATTGGTTCGAATCATGGAAAAGATGGTGAGTAAGACAGTCACAATTGGCATTTGCAAATTCACCCATCCCTTTGGGCTTATAGGACCTCCATTCACACTCCTACTAGTGCAATACCCTATTCCCTAATATTTGGAACTGAATCCATCATCCCATTGAAATTAAGCTTCCTTCCCTGAGAATATCTCTTAGGGATTATCTGGATAAGGATGAGGATTACAGAGTGGCCAGGCTGGTAGAATTAGAACTCTTGGATGAAAAGCACATCCACACCCTTAACCATCTCAAAGTGTATTAGAATAGAGTCTCCAGAAATTACAACAAAAGGATCATACCTCATAAGTTTGAGGTTTGAGATTTTGTCATGAAAGAAAATCAGTTCAACACAAGGGTAGAAAGAGAGAAGAAAGGCAAGTTTGAACCGCATTGGTTAGGACCTTACATCATTATGGCCAAATATGGTACAGGAGCATACAAACTTGCCCATCCCAATGGTGATGAGATCTATGAACCTATGAATGTCATGCACCTTAAGAGGTTCTATGCTTAAACATGACACAAAAATAAAAAGAAAAGTAAAAAAAAAGTAAAAATGATCAAAATACAAAAAAATTAAAATAAAATAAAAAGAAAAAAGAAAACAAGTTGTTCATATGTGAAAATCACGTAATTGTGGCACTTTGGATAGGTCCCTTGGTGAAAAATAGTTTTCGGCACCTTGGGAGGATTCATTGTTCACAAGCATCTTATATCTGGAGGGTAATTTTACTTAGCCTAGGGCTAGTTCCGTACCTACATCCGAGATTCCCTGTGAACCTATCCTGTCAAGCCTTTATCCAAATTTTCTCCTCTTATAAATCGGTGAAGGGATGGTTTTTTATATATCTTGCATCTAATGCTAGGGGCACTTCTATGACTTCACCTTCCTATTTGTAAACACGTGGCACTTGCCTTTGTATATTCTCCATCTAACATCTGAGGGCATCCACGTTTCTGCTTACCTATGCATAGCTTCGGAAAATCTTAGAAAATCACAAAAACATTCAAAACCTTAGAAAATCACAAAAACATTCAAAAATCTTAGAAAATTGCAAAAACATTCAAAACCTTAGAAAATCAAAAACATTAAAAATGTTTGAAAACCTAAAAACAATAGAATTTTGTTTCAAAAAAGCACAAAACAATAGAAAATTGTTTCACAACACCACAAAAATAGTAGAGAAAAGTGTTTCACAAAACAATCTTGTAAAAACATAACGTTAGTTTACTTACTTTATCTTGTTTCTTTCTTTGTTTCTATACATTGTTTACTTGTATAGTTGTTGTTTGTTTGTACATTTGTATAGTTTATTGCTTAGACATACTTTGTTAAGATTCATCTTTTCTTGCTTAGATTAGATTCATTCTTACTTGTACATATGAAGTGTGTTTTTGCATGCTTGTAAATAATTGTACATAGTTGTGTTAATTCATGTTGGTTAGCACTATGTATTTGGTTAATTTTGTTAACATTTTATTATGTTTTCTTGTTGCATGTACATAGTTTTGTTATCACATCATCATATTTCCATCAATATCATCACATCTAACATCATCTATACATCATATAAATAAAAATCTAAGTATACATCATACATGAATGTTAAGCTAATCATCACATATCGTATCATCAAATGGGGGCAAGAGGGATCACAAATATCAAAATCTACCCCCCGCACCAATATCATCATGTCATCCACTAATATAATCTAAAACATCACATGTACAATACAATTGATATCATCTATGGATCTATCATATCAAAATCAAACACATGTGGTACAAACATCTCAACTATCATCATGATACATAAAAAAGTGTGAAATCAAACCATATAACATCATGACACATCCATAATCCATGTAATCAATCATCAAAACAATAAATTCCATCATCCCATAACAATCTGTGCCACATCAAAATGTCCATGTATACAAGTATAAAATGTCTGTCTCAAAGAGGATATACATCATCGATACAAAATGGGCCATCAAAGGGCACAACTCATAAATGCCTTCATCAGAGGCGTACATCAAAAATGCTATACATCATAAAAAAATAAAGCCTTCATCATATACAACTGATCAAATGATAACACCTTCATAAGAGGTATGTATATAATGATACAAGTACAATCAATGGATACAATGAGGGTCATGGCTGACTAGAACCCTCGATGGACTGACTGGTCTGCGCAATAGAGGAGGACCCATAACCTATGTAACATGTGGTCCTACAGGCTTCCCTCATGGCTACTCCACTGATGCCTAAGGTATCTCTAATCTTGTTGATCCACTCGACTGCTACCTATAGGTGGGTGCCCACTGACCAACTAGAACTACCTCATAATATAATGACCAATAATAGGAGGCTCTCCCTCCGATGTAGCCAAGTCTCGGTGGTGCGAGCTATCACTATTGTCCCATCTGTGCATCGAAAAGGATGATACCTCTACTGATAACCATGCAACCTTAGCTTGACCCACTACTTGCTCTACACGAAGCCGATCTCTCTCAGCTATCACCATTATATCCGGGTCTGGGTCTGTTGTTGTAGGCTCATCACCCTGAGCCATCTGAGTGGCCATTTGATGTATCTACTAGAAATGTATAGAGCCATCTCCTCCCTAACCAGCCTGGGCTCTCACATGGTCCCACTTTTGTCATCACAACAAAATGTGAGATCGGGCATGATCTCTCTCCACCGCTCCATCGCTGCAGCTTACTATAAGGCAACTAGTTATCCTCGGCATCTCTACCTTGAGCTCGGGTAACCTCGGAAGCACTACCAGATCCTGTCCCTATACCTATCCCTATAACTATATGGGCCTTTCCTATGGTCCCGTACAATATGGGCCTAGGACCCTGCTCCCCTATGCCTCGGCCTCAGTGCCTTTCCCCCTCCCCCGAATCTCTGCCACTCTCTCTCAGGATCCTGTCTAGAACTTACCCATCATGTCGTTGACCATCAAAAGGATCATCAACATGACCTACACCTACATCATCACCATCGTTGTTGTATGGGATCTCTGGTGGTGCTTGAATACCTACTCTTCATGCCTCATCTACTATAGTCAAGCACCATGAAAAAATAGTCGCATACTAGGCCATGTAATCCGGTGTGGTGCTTGGGTCTCTAACCTATCAAGGTAGGGTCCCAAACCTGTGGTACCACCTGTAAGAAGCTAGACTTGGCTTAGGCTACCTATATGCATGGCCCCATGGTCCATCTCTCTCGCATCATGCCAAACATACCACATATCAGGTTGAGGGACTCCCTAAAACCTACCTAGCTATCACTGACACCGGTCTACCATGTATATCTCAATTATAGCCGCGTATAGCTACCAAGAAGAAAGAAAGTGCTCTACCACATGACACTAAGCTCTACTTTCCTTCTCTCCACCACCGTATGTATCTATAGGGCCTCCAGATGATATCTCTCTCTATCATCATCAAAATCTCATCGGTAGTAGTAGATGTTACCTAGGTGCCCTCATACATTATCTCCCACAGAGACCCATGCCATATATGTCAGCTCCTCCGGAGCTTGGGTGTGTAACGTATGTATAGGGAACCTAATCACTATATGGTCCCAGGACCAGATCTATAACGAAAGACATCGGCCCCACCATCTTCTGACGGTGGTAAGTAATCAAGTGCAGATCCTAGTATAAATGTGCCAGTATGCACTAGCCCCAATAGTATCACTCACCACTGAACAATCTGTGTACTAATGTGATCAATCCCATCGGAAACAATGTCCCTATCTTATCAGTGAGTAAGAACCCACTGATAAGATCCATCAAGTAAAGTGGTCCCTAGTGAAGGGTCGATCAACTATACAATCATGTAAAGACACTGTCATACCCTCGTGGGGTATCTCATCATGGCCAAATATGTCACTAATCGCCACAGTGATCCACCAAAATCACTTATGTACTCAATCATCGAGCCCATAATGGGAATGCGTAAAATCCACCACACGTCCTCTAATGTGATGGTCATCTCTCCTATGGGGAGCTTGAAGCACTAGCTCTCATTGTGCCACCACTCAATCAAAGCGGTCAATAGGCCATGGTCTAGGGTAATCGAGGGCATATGCGCTACATAGCCTAAGCCAACCACCTCCAGTAGTATCACCATCGCACGATGGTCTCGTTGGAACATACTCCCCTCCATCTCAAGGCTATGCGAGTGTGTCGCTCTCACATCTGCAATGCTGACAACTGTCTCTACAAAAACATTGCATGTGTTAGACACTAACAATTCTTCTAAGTTCTTCTATTGTTCTTCTATCCTCCGCTAAATTTTATTTTTCTTCTAAGTGTCATTTTTTTGGCATTTTCCCCTCTAATTCATCTCTTTCAAGGTGACTATGCATCCTTTAGGGCATGTGTGCACATTATGGAATGTTTACCCCTTTTTAGTGCACACGTGTGTGCGCATTCACCATAGGTGCTTGTGCCATGTTTATCCCACTGCGCAAGCATGTGTGTGTGTGTGTGTGTGTGTGTGTGTGTGTGCACCAAGGTTTTGGTGCATGCACATGTGCGTATGTACTATATGCATGTGTGCAAGAATACATACATTTTTGGGGCATATGAATGCGTGCACACACATTTTCTAGTGCCCGCACATGCACACATAAACTTTTGGGTACCTACGCCACCATAGGGGTGCCTACGCCCGCACATGCGTGCCTACACTATGCCCTATGTCTAAACTACTAATTAAAGAATTAATTACACTATTAAATGTGAAATTGATGAAGTAGGTCAAGCTAATATAGAAGAATCCATCATCTACATGTCGGGCATACTCCTGAACTCGGTCAACACGCTCTCACGGCTCGTCCTCTCACCATCATCCTCGTCACTATCGTCTCGGTAAAATTTTGGCAGTGGTCAGTAATAAATGAATTGGTCACAATGATTTCCCCCCTAGGTGGGGTATATTAAACCATTCTCACCGGTCATGATGCTTGGAAGACTGTTTTGACCGCCATTGTTGCTCTAACTCTTCTTCTACTCACCATGAATAATTATTTTATTTAAATAATTATTTTTCTTTCATTTTTCATCATGTTAGGGCATTCTTTGCCATCTAGTACTCATTTCTTCTCACTAGGACAATTTTATTGCTCCTAGGTGATATCCTTTCTTCTACACACTCCATCAATAATTATTTTTATTAAATAATTATTTTCTAATTTTTCCATTGTGTTGAAGGCATTATTTGCCGCCTACTACTTCTTTCTTCTCCTTGGGGCATTTATTTTGCATTTGGGAGATTCTTACTGATTATTTTAATTTCTTCTACGCATCCAACCCATCAAAAATTAAAAAAAACAATATATATCCATCCAAAATCCAAAAAAAATAAAAAATTCTCCAAAAATCCTAAAAATTGTAAAACTCACAAAACTAGGTAAACCACTCATAGTAGCTGAAAATTGTGTCTTGCGAATGGTATTATTTCAATATCTTGCTAAAAATTTCATATCTTCACCAATCAAATGACTTGTGGATCATCATATTTACAACCATTTACAAAGCTAGCCTGCTTGCTTCATTAGTACTTTGGGGCACATATAGTTGCTGGTATTGTTTCATAGCACACACTATGCTTTCTCACCCAAACCCAGTGTCCTTCATCATCTTCCTTGCATGTATCCTTGCTTGGGGAATCATTTTTAACCCTTGTTGTTAATCAAAAACATTTATGGATCTTCATCTTGATAACAAAACATTTGTACAACCGTCTTGACCGTTGTTGGTTGGAATATGTGTGTTTGTACTTGTTTTCCCTGTTAAATGAGCTTGTTTCCTTCTCATATTGCATTGCTTTTTGTATGTTGCATTGAGTGGTGTTTTTCAGTAATGGACAACTATTCATAGTATGACTTTTCATGTCATCCTAATTTTTTTCGTATGCTTATATTTTTAATAAGGACCGATGACATAGATCTTTGGCAATATGATGACAATAAAGTTGTTTCAATACACTGGATGAAAGCTTGCTCTTTTCTTTCCATCTTCATTCCTCTTCTACATCATTCTCCTATCAACACTATTCTTCTTATTCACCTGGGGCATCCTACTCCTACCCATTCTTCTATTTCCTTTCTCTCACCTTTTTCGATTGTCAATCGCCTTCTCTCATCACCCCATCGACACTCGAGGGGGCATCTCTCACTTCTACTAATTTTTCTTCTACGCTTCAAAATTTATCTATCTACTATCTTTGAAGTGGCATCACTTACACCACCCCAAAGAGGGGAAAATGTAGACACCTATAATTTAACCCGAGAAATTTAAATACTTAAATTATGCTAATTATCCTCTTTCCTACAAATTGACGACATATTGTCAATATAACACACTTCCTCTTCCATCACCGTTAATTAGCTACATTATGCTAGTTAATTAACCCTTCTATCCAACAAATACACCAATTAACAAAATTCCATTAATTAATCCCCCTTTCTATCTAGACTAATTAATTATTATTAATTAATTAGCTTCCTCTTCCATTAAATCAATAAATCATCACTTATTTGATTAAATCCCTCTCATAGTCTAAATCATGCTAATTATTCCTCTAAAAGATTCTATAAGCTTGCACACCTATTAATTAATCACTTTGGTTAATTAATAAATCCCCTCAAACCCCATGGGTCACTAAAGGACAAACTAAACTCTCCTAAGGTTGACTCAACCCTTTCTGAACCTTCCTTATCCACCACTAACCCAAACCCCATATTTATCCCACGTGAAGAGGGATGTAGAGATTATTATATCCATTGGGCTATATAAGGAGACCTCATCCTACCATTCTATTTACACCTACACTCCTAAATGAGCATAGAGCATACACTATAGCCATTTTATCATCTTTGAGTATTCTTCCATTAGAAGAGCTAGCCTTCTCCATTTTTGCATTCATCTACCCAAGTTTTGAAGTCATATGGAGATATGCCAAATGGTCTTGTAGTCATGATTTGACAAGACTCCATTCTTAGAAACCTTGGGATTTCAAGAAAATAATCAACTCTTTGATTGCTAGAGACCTACATAGGTTCAATCTCATCTCATTTAGCATTCAATAAGAGATAGAAGTTAATTTGTTTATCATATTAGCTTAAAATATTCATTTCATGTTTAATGTAGAAATGTTGATAGGTTATCTTTACTTAAGCTCTTAACATGATGATGCATATGTTTAGTTTAACATTGTATTGAAGATACCAGTGTTAGTTTCAACTTTATTTACATAGATAAATATTTCATGCATACAATAAATGACCATCACAGTATATTTCAAGTTTGATTGGAAATTCCGAAGGTGAATAGTTGCAAAAAGGTCACTAAAAGGGTGAATCTAGAAGATTTGAGAAAACTAGAGCACCCAAAAGAGTACTGGGCACCCCGACATAGTAGAACATGTGATTTGGTCTCTCAAAATCTTAGAAATTGATTCTTTTAGGTTCGAAGATGACTGTGACCTTCACTGTCACACTAGATTTGTTGAACTCATGTCATATGTATCAAATAATGGAAGATGAAATGATGACTTATAAAAGTCAAAGGAAGTGTCAAAACCTTACAAAAATAAAGATGCAGTAAGGAATGGGTCGATTGACCTCATTTGCCACAACAAAGGCTTACTAAACTAAGCCATACACTACCTTTCGACCCAAATGTAGTTATGGTGTGTGTGTGCATGTCATTCCCTAGGTGCTCTTTTGCTAGCCGTACTACTATGTGAAGTAATGAGCAATAAGTAAATGTAGAAAATGTAATAAAATGTGTGCATGTAATAAAATAGTTACCCCATATGAACTATGTATTGATGCAAATCTCCTAGCCTTGATGCATGGAACTATGTGGATGCAAATGATGTAATGGATGTAAATATAGATGGGGTGATAGTATTAAATGATGATAGGACCCTCATTATGGTCTCATAACTTTATATTTATAGGGTTCTCTTGGTATAATTTCATAATTAACCCTGACATGGCTGATTAGGAAAAAGATAAGGATGAAAAATGGCTAGAAAGATCCCAAAAAGTGGCGGGAAAGTAGAAAAGGGACCGGAGTACCCTGTAGGACCAGGGAAGCTCGGGCACCCCAAGATAGGCCCTGCGCCTGGGCATTTAGGCTAAAATGATAGGAAAGTGCCGAAAAAATTGGGCATGTATATAAAAATGTGTGGGAATGATGAAATAAAAGTAAAATAAGATGGACAAAAGATGGGATTAATTAGTAATTTCTTCACTCAAGAACCTTATAAATAGTAGTATGAGACCAAAATAAATAATGCCTAAAGTGCATGATTTTTGACCGCATTCATCATTGAGTGTGCATTCATAAAAATTGATCTAAGCACATTCTTCTTCTTCTTCCTCTTATACTTTTGACTCAAAATTATCTTTTTCTCCATCTTCATTGATCTCACATATTGCGTTGACTGACAGAACCTCCAAGGAAATCCTTTGGGGTGCTTCTATAATTTGGTTCCTATTTAGATTTTGATGAGGTGTTCATTGTGCTACTTCTTTTTTTAGCATTGTCAATTCATTTTACAACTTTTGCAAAATTTGATCGGTTTCGAACCTTTGAACCTATCCTTCATTGAAGGGTTCTTGATCTTACCCGACAAGATGAGGTCATCTTCCACCTCGATAATAATTTCTTAAGCGTAATCTAAATCTCTTGGTTTTACTCTTGGTAGTATGAATCTTACTTCAGGAAATTGAGTATTCATAAATAACATCTTTAGATTATCTATATTGGGAAGAGCAAAAATGGGAATCTTGTTGATTAACTTGTTAAATCCATAAATTTTGTCATGGATTCTTGTGGATCTTTCTTCATGTGAGTAAGTTAAGAAGAAGGGCATGGGAATCTTTGATGGTCTTGGATATTTCTTCATACTTTCTTTTTAAACCATTCCAATTAGAAAATGAGTGTGAAGGCAAGTAGTAGAACCCATTGTCTATGGCATATTACAATGTTTTCTCAAGAAATCACACTACAACATCTTCACATTGTACTCCAAGGATGCCACATGTTGTGATGAAGCCTATGATATGATCATTTAGATGTTGTTTGTCATGTCCATATAACTTTACAAATTTCTTTCTTAATCCTTGTGGAATATCATAGAGAGGTGGATCCAAAGCCAACAGACTAATGTTTTTTCCCAGTACAGGTGCTTGGGTTTCCATTTCCTCTTCTATTTCTTCTTTTTGTGGAATGAAGACTAGTTGTTTTAGAATCGGTTCTTTAATATAATCTTCAAGAGGATTTTCAGTAATTTTCCTTCTTTTTGGTAAAAGGGAAGTCTAAAAAAACTCTTTATTTTTCCTTGAATGCAGGATCAAAAACACCTCTGCATAATCATCCCAAGTGTACATTCTTTCTGCCATATTTTCTCAAGTTCTTAGGAAGGAAGGGAATTTTGAAAGTGAAAATTTCTCAAAAGGATTGCAAAGAAGATGATTTTGATTGTTTGAATGGCTTTTTTTGGTATTTTTAATTTTTTATTTTTTTGTATTTTGTAGAGATCTTTATGGGTGCATGAGGGTAGATCTCTCCCCAATAGATTCACCAAAAACTATAGGTGAAATAATTTGTTATATGACAAATTAGGTGTTTACAAAAACACTCATGGGGCTATTCCCCTTGTTGTGTATGGGTAGGCTACCATTATTAAATGTAAATTAATCTACTCCTATATAACTATTGTGGTGTGGGAAAATAGGCTGGAGATCACAAATGCACACTTCATTGAACCTGTGGCAAAGTGCTTTTACAGGGTAAAAGGGAGGAGTTTACAATGATGAGGGATGAAGGAGATAAATTAGGAAAATAATTTTATTATTGTGAGTAGGATAATGCGAGTTCACACCTAATAACCGAAGTAGTTAAACATTCAATTAGAGGAAAGAAAAAAATGAAGCACCTAGTGAGACTAACAAATCTAGACACATAGTTATTTAGATTCATTCATCAAGGACACCAAGTTCCTTCTTGATCACCATACTTGCAAAGTTGTAAAAGAGAGAATAGAGGAAACATGAGAAAAGGAAAAGGAAGAATGTAGCTTTTATTTCTTGTGTAGTGATGAATACAAAGCATCAATCAATCTACAACAATTCACAATTGCTACCAAGAACTAAAATTTAGGATCCTTTGGAATGGAGAAGCCATCCCAATTTATATCCTTGTGAATTGAATTTTCATCTCCCCCACATGAATTTTCATGTTCCTATTCTACTTGTGACCTTTTGATTTCCCTAGAAGAGACAAATTTAGTATTTCTCTTATAATTTTGAGAGAATACTTTTACAAATTACAAATATGTCACTTAAGTGAATAGGAAAAAATACAATGATTGTGTACAATGAAGAATTAGAAGAAAGGGAGAGAAGAGAAGGAGGGAAAGGTATTGACTGATATGTTGAAGAAGCTCCCTCTGATGTAGATCTTTTTGATTTGAAGCATGATGATCTCAATTTCCTCCTCTTACCAGATGCATAGATACTTTGGGTTGGTGAATGAGTGTTTAGAAAAACTGTTCTGAGACCTTTTGATGTGATCTTGAGATGAACACAAAACTCACCCATGATGATGCATTCCTGATCTCACGATGAGAGTGAGGATCACTCTCTTGTTCCTTAGTCTTTTGCAATTGTCATTCATGATGCACAAACCTCTTGATGCTTATATTCTCTATCCCGCACATTGTGTTGCAAGATTGAAAACTTCACCTTCATTGATCTAAGAGATGTGAGATATTTCCTAGCTCACTCCTAGCTCACTTTTTCTTGGCTATCTCAATCAACTCAACTCAAACAACTCACTTCAACTCACCTAGCTCACCGGCTCACCCAGCACCGAGCTCAACTCACTCAACTCACTGAGCTCACTTCAACCAGATCAATAAGAGATGATGATGGTTCCAACTTGACCAATGAGCTATGATGAAATATTTAGATGAATCAATAGAGTCCTTGACACCCTTTGAATGTTTTCCAATTGCTTAATGATCTAAATTTTCCTTTTTTATGCTTCACCATACCCCCAAGCACACATGTGATTAAGAATATGCTTCCAAGACCCTTATAGATATTTCATTTGTCTATTTGAGATATGATATCATTTTATAACCATGTGAAGATGTTAAAAAGTAGAAATGTGAGTGAAAATGGAGCCACTTGCAACTTTCTACATCCAAAACATAGACTTTCTATTTTTAGTAGGTAGGATCGAGACTTGCTATTTTGGGAAATATCATCTCTTTTTCTCAAATTTGACCTTCTAAACCTTTTGACACATTACAATTATACTCTATTAATGATTCTTTCTAATTTTTAGCCACTTTCTATTTTTAGCAGGTGCTTTTTCTAGACATACTATTTTGGGAAAATTGACAATTTTACCTTGCTTAAAGTACCATCATGCACTACTTCTAATTGTTCTAGGTGATCAAATCTTGTAAATTTAGGGACTTAATATTTTTAGCATGTGGAGGGGTATGACATGTGATATTTTTATTAAGTGAGTAAAATGACCTCAATTTTTGATGGAAACATTATTTTTAGATTCGGCTCTTTGTCACGATTTCATGCTCTAAATTTCATTTTGATTCACCTGTCAGAATGCTTGGAAATCAAAAATAAAATTTCCAAGATTAGGGTTTCAAGCCCAAATCTACCATGGAAAAATTAATGGAGTCACTGATCTTCCTTTTCATAGATATTCTCTAGAGAAGAGAACTTATCCCAAACTCTTTGTATGATCAATTTCTTTATTTACCGAAAGTGCAAAATATTCATTCTTGCAACCATAGATGCTCTAAGAGAAATTTGACAGGATTATGATGAATTTTCAGGTTTTTATAAGATTTTTCATAGCAATAATGGAGGTCTAATAAAAAAATGAGGTGGGTAGGAGTTTATTTAAGTTATTACCACTTCTAAGCAACACTTTTGGTTCATGGGAGAGGAAGAAGAAGGAAACAACAAGGTAAATGGACTTAGCCAAATTTTGGATTGTAACCTTCATAGCATGGGGAAAATATTTATGTCCTCACTATCCCAAATTTCCCTAGGACAATAAAATTCACTTCCATGTGAGCTTACACTTGGTAGGCTTTTATTGCACGGTTGGGAAGAGTGAGAAATCCATTTTTAGCTCCTGGAGTTAAATCTGGGTCATATGGTGAACCATGAGAGGGGATAAAGGGTGGGGAATTTTTTTTCCCTCACTATCCTAACTATCTCAAATAGTTGGAACATAAAAAATGTGTCCAAGGGCTGAGGAGAAAAAACTAAACAAAAATTGGATGCATGACCATTTAGCATTTGTCAGAAAGAGATAGGGTCACATGAGGGTCTATGGGCTACAAATGGGGGTGGGGCACATGTTTTTGTCCATATCATCTCCAATATTCTCATATACCTAGACAATCGGACATTTGGGACAGTCGGGACACCAAAAGGTGCCACCCATCCACCTATGAAATTGAGTAACTCCCAAAAACATGAAACTACTTTTCCTGGAGCTCCAGGAGTATTTTTATGAAAGATTTTATATCATTTTGAATCCTAAGATCATTTAAATATAAATGGGATGGTTTTAAATACCTAATTCTGATTCCTTCTAAAAAAATGCTTCTTTTTCATTTGGGACCGCAAGGTGAGTCTACACAAACCGATCTACCTTGAGAAACTCCCCTCTTGGGAAGAATGTGAAAACCCCATCATGTATATGATTCTTAAATTTTTCTGAATATATATTGTTTTCCTCTTAAATCATCCCAAAACTCCTAGAATCCTTGGTTGAAGTTCATGTATCTTTTTCCACTATAAGCTCCTTAAGCCTTCAAAACCACTTTCATTGTTCTTATTCCAAAACCTCTAAAACTTTCCTAAATTTTCCTAAAATAGATGCAATACATTATTATCTCCATGACACCACTCCTGGATGGTTTTGAGCTTTCAAATTTGATCCGAAGGATGCACACTTGTCCCGAGAAGGCTAAAAATAGCCTTTCTAGGCTTACTAAAGAATTCTCCTTTAGAAGCATTACACTAAATGGAATGAGTCACCCTATTTTGACATTTCAAACAATGGGGAAAGAATATAAAAACATATGTGGAGTTTTAATGCTTTGATAGGAATGACATGGAGTGAAAATTGGTCTGGAGATGGTTCAAGAGGGATTTCAAGCAAAAATTTGACACTAGGGTAAAGTTGTCATGTTTCAACATTGAAATTTTCCTTGTAAAAACACATGACAATAGGTCAATTGTCCAAAATTCCTTTATGTCATATTGTCAAAGTTAAAAAGTGCAAAAATAATTGTATCCATAATTAGTGTCTTGTGGATTCCAAATATTATAAAATAAAAAAATTGCATCATGGACACATTTTCACCGGATTACAATATATAATATGTAAAATTCTAGGAAAATAAAATTCAAAAATTGAGAAGTTGGATATCGGGCGGATGATGAACCCGAGTAAATTCAATCTCGTAAATGTCAATGATTAACTACATGATAATATATTAGAACTGTAAAAATGATATAATTTAGTCAACCAAAGGATGTATTTAAATGAAGGTTGAGGTGTATCAACAACCTCTCATCATTCATCAATGATAGAAACACACAAAGGTTTAGTGATATGTTTTTTTGCAGTTTGATTTTAGTTTTTTTAGTGTGATTTCTATTGTTTTTTCAAAGTTTCAATGTTTTTAGTGTGCTTCATATTTAAGTTTTCCCATTGTTACTATTTGGTTAGAAGAATAAGTGGAAATTTCATATTGAGGGGAAACAAAATATCAAAGTTCCATTTCCATTGTGACAACTTTTCCTCTATGTGTATGAGCACAATAATTTACTATATTATTCCCTATAGTGAGATGTGATAAGAGTTGATGAAATTACCGCACATCATGATGTGGTTGTTAGTAACCCACTTGTAAAGCCCTCATTTTTGGTTTATGTTATACCACTTGTAAAACTAACACTTTTGGTTGTTGGTAAATTATTTGTAAACCATCATATTTTAGTTTGTGGTAAACCAATTGTAAAACCACCAATTTTGGTTTTTGGTTCACCATTTGTAAAATAATTTTGGCCCCAACTATGGGTATCCTAACAGCTTTAGAAACTTTCAGCCAATTATAGAAAAACATAACCATTGACCCCAAAATTATGACCCTAACTTATTTTGTTTGCTCCATAGTGGTCTAGGCCATGATATCGCCATATGTAGGGAGTACAATAGGCTTGTTCAACTCCTTCCCGAAATTCAAAGGAAATATTTCCATGAATATATATTGGGTGTACTGAGCATAAATGATCAACTTATGGATTGTATGGGACATGTTTACTCCTAGAATGCCCATCTAAGCATCTAGAAAAAACCTTCCGAACCATCATCCTAATGTCATTCCAAATAATGTGTAATTCAATAATCCACAAAAACTATATTTTCCTCTACAACAACCTCAAAAATAATCACCACAAAATAACATGTTATAGCTCTAGTTAGAAACCATGACGTTGAAGCTTCAACCTCTATTTTGGTTAACCCTACTGTGGACCCACACTTAGGTACGTTGGAGAAACCATGCATGATTGATGTTGTGTAACTAGAGCCTAAGGAAGATGCAATTTTTTTATGAGGACCAAGGAGTGCCAAGCTCCCAATTATCCATTAAAGGATCCTTGAAGTATATAACAACACAATTTATAAACAAATAGGGAGTTGTGAAATTGTAATCGATATTCTAAAGATCTTTTCCCACATCTTATTTTTGGATATTTTAAATAATTCCAAGTATCATTGAATTGCGCTCTTAGATGCCATTGGGATTGGACCTTTAGTTTACATCACACCTCTACCAAAATCAAAGTTAACCACATTGACATGGATATGACCCCCTCAGGATCTACAATGAAAGACACATGATTTTTCTTTGATCTATGCCAATTACCCACAAATGCCAAAATTACTAGGAGAGGATATCTCACTCTCCATATTCAAATATGGATATATGAAAATCTAGTAAAATGAGATATGATAGACGATGTGGTAGTTGTTAAAATTTTACCTTTCACACTATTACGTAAGATTTGATATGGTGAAACCAACTACTATTCTACTTGAAATACTTTTGTGTATATGATATTCTCAGGGGACACTTTAATCGAACCATCATTTCTCCCATAAATCTTAGTTCAAAGACCATCCTCACCAAATTCTATGTCTTAGATCGTGAACAAAAACATAACACGATTTTAGAATGGCCATGGATTCATGGAATGAAATAAATCCCTTCAACGTTGTTCCAATAAATTCACTTCTTATATTTGGGGAAGGTTTTCATTTCCAAAGGAAACCCTAACCCATTAAACATACTTTAAGCCATTACCAAGAAACTATCATGAATCCTAGTTCATTATGAGTTGCTACAAATGATCTAAAAATACCCACCATTTTAGAAAAAGGGAAAAACTAGGTCATAAAAGTTGATGTCAAGTCAAAGCTTTCCTCTTATCTCTTTACATTCCCTTCCAAAGAAATGTTGGAGGAGAATTTAGAAGTAGGGAGAGGAGTTCCCGATCCATCGATGTCCTTAAATTGTAAATTGAAACTGTATCCCTAAATAATACTATGTAAATCATCAACATGTTAGATAAATATTCACATCTTATACTATTGTTCAACCCAAAAGGACCTTCCATGCACCATCTCTACTTACCTAAAAATGACAAAAATTAACCTTCTCTAGCTATGGTGGCTGATGTAAACATGGTTGAAATTGAAATGGTAAAATTTCACCTTATAGCTTCTCCTACAATCCCATCCCAAAAGGTGATATATGGACCACATAATATGATGGGTCCAAATGCACGATAGGGGCAAGGGATGGTTTAGTATTAATTTCCCTCAAAGAAGGATTTTTCCTTTCATATTTCTTCTCAAATTCAAATTCACTAATTATAAAATTGAGTATGAATCTTTATTGATTGGCCATATCCTAACATGCAAACTTTGGATTCTGAGGATGCAAATCCTTGGTGATTCTCAACTCATTACTAATAAAGTATAAAATTTTACTAAACCAAATCCCAACATTTACAACTCTATAAGAATGCTTCCCATGAGTTAGTTAAGGATTTTAGTTTTATATCCATTAAGTCCATTCATAGGATTGAAAAACATTTATCTAATATCATTATTATTGAATTTTCACGTTATTTTCCTTTTCGTGGGATTCCTAAAGATAATTTATTTGTCTCCTTAATATGTAGCCCTCTTATCAATAAGGGGCCCCAAGTGAAACTGATATGGTGAAGTTAGATGATCTTGGATTATTAAATCTTGACATAACAAAAATTACAAGGCCATTTTAGAGTTCCTACATTCTTATGAGAATTTACCCCATCACACAAAAAAATAGGTTTTCTATGACCTTTAACTCTTCATCGGTCCTAGGGAATGAATATTTGATTTATATTGAAAATTTGAAAATACGATTCAACCATTGAAGAAATTTAAATTTATAAAATCAAGAAGAAGTTTTGGATCTTCCACTTTGAAATTGCTTGAGTTTGAAAAAGGGAATACTTCCTCATCAAATATACCATAGATATAAATACAAGGACTAAAGATGAAACAAATATCTTGAAACTTAGATCTTCACTTTTACCATAAGAAGTTAAAGACCAAAAATCCTTTCTCATAGAGTTATCAAATGTTTTCTCCTTCTCTTATTCGAATATTAATGGTATCCGTATGGATGTGGTTGTTCAAAATTTAGTCATGAAACCCAGATCCAATCCAGCTAAACAAAACCTATAACCAATGAATCCTAAAATAGTGATAATGGTAAAAGATGAGTTAATAAAACTTGTCAAAGTTGGTTTTATTAGGCTTACAAATTATACAAACTGGTTGTCATGTATTGTGTCGGTTATGAAAAAGGATGGCATAATTAGTATTTTTTTTTATCAACTTTCATGATATAAATAAAGTATGTAATTAGGATTAATTTCCATTTCCTTTTATTGACGTGATTGTAGATGAGACTGCTAGGTATGAGCTCCTTCCTCTCATGGACGGTTTCTCCTCTTATAATTAGATTCATATTTCATAAGACTAGAAAAAAACCTCATTCATTACTCCTTGGGGAACCTTTTATTATATAGTTATGCCCTTTGGTATTAAAAACAAAAGGAAAACTTATCAATGAGAAATGAATTGTATATTCTATGATCTCATTCACAAGATTGTTGAGTATTATATTGAATACCTACTCTCCAAAGTTAGGAAGGGATAAGAACACGTATATGCTCTTAGGATTATTGTCACATGTCTCATTGAATACGTCATCACTTTAAATATTGAAAAGTGTATATTTTGAGTAACAGTGGATTTTTTTAGGGTATATCATTTCCCAATGGGGCATTGATGTTGATCTCACTAATATTCAATCTATTCTAGAGATGGTCTGTCTAACCACCTAATCATGGGTATTATCTTTCCTTAGAAATCTAGGGGCCATATAGAGGTTTATTTTAGATCTTACATATGCGATGAATCCTAACAATAAATTTTTGAAGAAACAAAATGCCATTGAGTGGAATCAATAATTTCAATAAGCCTTTGAATCAATCAAATAATTCTTATAATCTCCTCCTACTCTCATGGCTCCTTGAAATGACCAATAAATCATTTTGTACCCCCATGCAACTTATGTTTCATTAGCACATTTTCTTGCTCAATAGGATGATGAAAAAAGAGAGAGTCATTTATTTCATCAGTCATGTCTTATTAGAGTATGATACATGTTACTCTCATGCTAAAAATAAGCTCTTTCTATAGTGTTTTCATCTAAACGTCTAAGACATTACATGATAAACCAATAATCTAGGGTGATTATCAAATCTCGGGATTGTGTACCTTTCTAACACAACCATCCCTTTCAAAAAGGTTGGTTACCTATTTAGGTCCCTTGGTGAGTTTGAATTAACATATATTAATAAAAAATTGGTCAAGGGGAAAATTGTTGTCAATTGGATTGCAAAAAAACCCCTTGAATTTAGGATATCTAGAGGACCTTGAATTTCTAAATGAGTTCATTTGTTATATAGAGAAACCTGATGTCACTTTTTATCCCTATTATGTAGACATTTTCACTTATCTCATTGAATGTACTAACCAGAGGGATTTAATTCCTAATAGAGGAAATGTATTCATGTTCTTTCCTCAAGGTATGTGATCTTAGATATAGTCTTATATAAGAGAGACTTTGATAGGATGCTCCTTCATTACGTTGAATAAGAAGAGTCTAAACATGTTTTATTTCAATGTCTTGATAAATTATATGGTGGTCACTTTTCATCCATGTAATATCTCACAAAATCCATAAGATGGGATACTTCTAGACCACTTTCAAAAATAAACAATTGAATATATTTGAAAGTGTCCTAAATGCCACAAATTTTTGCACATTATACATGTTTCAGCACCAGATCTTTGACATATTGTTACGTCATGGCCCTTTTCTACATGGGGTCTTGATGTAATAGGTAATTTGACCCCATATTCCATAGATGGGAACTACTTCATTATAAGTGCACCTAAATACTTCGAAAATTGGTGAAGGCCATGCCTCTTACCACCATCACCCATTCAGGTCATAGGGAAGTTCATTTTGAACCAAATTATTGGTCATTTTAGAGTTCCTCAAGTTATCATTTATGAAAATGGGAGACATTTAAGAACCCAAAGATGCGATAGTTATGTCATAAGTTTTCAATTCTCACCATATTGCATATCTCTACTACCCTCAAGCTAAAGACATGCTCGGTAATAAAAAAATTACATTTACTTAAGAAAATTAAAAATTAGTGAGATGGATTGACATTTATAGTTCTATCCTTCCTTGTGTGCTTATAGAACTAGCATACACATGTCCATAGGTGCTACACCCTACTCATTAGTTTTTCAGGGTTGAAACTTTTCTTCCATTGGAATTCGGACTTCATATCATGTGAGTCTAATTTCATAAACTCTTAGATGAGGATCGATATAGGTAAACATACCTAGACACTTTGGAAATCCTCGATGATAATAACCTTAAATCCAAAGATATCATGAGTTTTACATTGCTCGCATGACACGACGCTATAATAAGAATGTTCACAAATGTTTAATTCAAGTTAGAGACCTTGTGCTTTGTTAAGGTTATCGATAGATAATAAGACCGGTTAGGGGTGAAAGTTCGGATCAAACAGTTAGGGACTTATCTAGTCACTAAAGAATTCAACAATGGGACCTTTCACCTCTCGTACACTTGAGGGTGAAGAATTTGGTGAGTCTCACAACTCTATTCACCTCGGGTGGTATTACGTTTAGTGACATGTCTTATATTTCTCATTGTGTTATCTATATTGCATTCTGTTTCATCCCACTTCCTCATGTTTAAATTTTTACAAGGTTGTTTTAATGAGAGATAGCTTATTTTCTCTATATGACGATATTTTCTTTTTCATTTGTTTTTATTTGATCTTTCTTGCTTTTTATGCTATTGTTTTACTGTCATTTCTACATATTCATTCCTTGTGTTATAACTTCAGTTCTTGACTTATTAGTACCATGACACCCTTGTTCCCGACATGACTTAATAGGGTGTAGGGATTGTTAGTTTATGTAGGTCTCTAGGATATTTTATATGACACACCCCCATCGCCTACTCTCTTCAAGTAAGAAACTTTAGTTGTTCTATCCCATATAAAATATTTCTTGCATACCCTAGCCTTTCATGTTTATCCTTGTATATTATAAGTTACATGGGGTTGGGGCACGATAGAAAGTTTCTATTTTACCCTACCAAAATGAAAAAAATATCAAAGAAGGAAATAAATCTTCTCGAGATGATCCATCACGTCACTCGCCCTTGTCGACCTTTACCGATGATCCCACACATCTTATAGGTCATACAGACTAATATTCAAGGGTGATACCCTTAATATCTCATGTCAAATCCTTATTGATGAGCCCATGTGTCTTCTAGGTAGCATGGGATTGGATATGAGGGATCGTAAAAAAGAAGAAGAAGAAATATATATGTTATAAGTAAAAAGATAGAGGTTATTCAAAATAAGTTCCCAAAACCTAAATAAGAGCTAATTGTTTAGAATTAAGAAGAGAGTGGAAATTATCATTCCCCATTTTGTCATGATTTTCCACCAAAAGGTTTAAAAATAGATATTTGAAGAAACTCATCATCCTCTCCACCCCAAGGTATTTTTCATTTCCATTCGTGATTATTATTCAATTAGTTTTCCAAGTTTAGTTTATTTCGTTCTTTGTTGTCCTCTTTCTTTGTTGTCAAAACCACACTCACAATATAACTTGATATTTCTTTCATGTTTCTTTTCCATCTTGTAAAGATTCATCTACAGAGTAGAGTTTTTTTCTCCCTACAAAATAACTAAGTTATATTATACTTACATTTTTGATTAAGCCATTAAATTCCATAGATACAAGTCTAAAATCTATTGTGTTGTATATCCATTCGATTAATCTATCGAATACATACATTTATAGGAAAATAAACCAAAAACATAACATACATAACCATAACAATCCAACAACATCATGTAGATAGATGTCCAAGACACACACACACACACACACACAAAATTTTATACAATAGTCATTACATCCACAATGAGTGCATGAGTGTGGGCCTAAAAATAAAAATACAAAAATTGTGGCATCCAAATGCCCATGTATAATATGTCCCATAACATCTAAGTATAAAATCACATACGTGACCCACTAACTAAGTGATGTGGAGGAATTTTTTTCCTCCACCTTATCAACCTTTTACGGAGGGAAAACACTCCTTGATTAGATTCTCGTGGCATGATTCACTCACCTAGGGTTTTGGAATCTCCCGTGTCTCGACCCTCTTACTTGAGGAATTTCCACATATACCCAAATGTGCACCCATCAACTCTTGTAGGGTGAAAACCTCTACTTCTAGTGCTGAGTTACTATCTCTCTCGGTAGCCAAAATTTATGCTTTGTGATTCTTATGGAAAATACATCAGCGTGTCACCCAATGATCTCGAGAAAGTTTGGGATCCACTTGTAACTTGATAATCACCTTCCCCAAATTTTGGGAAAACATGTCCACCAAAGTGTCTCAAATGAGTTGGTGCCACTTGTTAGTATTCTCTACACACACACAAAATAACATGATATCATAAAACCATCCAAATATATATATGTGCATGTGACAAGTAACTACTAAAATAGGAAAGTAACTCATGCTAACATAACTAGTAGTAATAAGTAAAAGAGTGTGGATACAAAATAATTTTTTTACTTAGATCTTTATCCTACCACTCGGGTCTAAGCTATCATTAGAAGGCTCATAGTCATAATAATTCTCCTCCTCTCTAAGATTCCATGGTCCATTTCCTTCCTAACCTTAATCATAACCTTGTTTAGCCTCTCCCTATCCCACACCAACCTTACCATGACCATATCTACCCTCGCCTAAGATAATTAGGTATACCACATGTATGGGCACTAGCCCCTTTCCATACCTCACTACTATTGCTTATTTTCCTCCTAGTTTTGGCTTCCTTATATATGGTGTTTTTCTTCCTCTCCCTCCTCCTCACCATGTATGGAATTGCACAACTCCACCTAAGTATGAAACAAAGGGGACTCTTGGTGTCAAAGGATTCCACTCTATCCTCCCTAATTGTGCATCTCAACACTCTTGTGCCCATTTTTAGACCACTAGAATGTCTAGAAATGTGTAAATACAAGGATGTACAAACTATTGGGGTACCCTAGTGACTAGATTTACTTCCACATATCATAGTCTATCCTTGACCTACACCACAAGGGTACATGCCATTAGGGATGTACCCTCTCCATAACAAGAGTGTAACATTCCCAAATACAACTATGCCATGAGGTTTGCATCGGTGAGGGTGGTTTTTTCCTCTGGTTACTTTGAATGGGGTCATATTGCCCCATCAATGTTCTCTAATCTCTTAGGTTGGACCTACTAGAACCTGTCCCGACATATGGCTTCAATCACTCATATTCCCAAATCATGACTAGAGTGGGAAAAAGCAAGCCCCGCCACCTAATCTCATGACCACGTGTAAGTACCTACGAGTATAAGAAATCATTTCCTATTCCTAGCCGAATCAATACCCGTGCTCCTCTATCTCTCTCACGATACGACCAAAATGTATAATAATGTGTTAATGCCATTTTCCATGACCACTCGGAGAAAAATATCCCAATGATTACCTTGCACATGTTTGGAATGTGAGAAGTATTAACCACCACCAACTTCACCGATGGTGCTCGAATATCTCCAAAATAATTGGCCCATCGTAGAGTATAGGTTAGATATGTGCTACCTATCACTTCCACCTCTCTCCTATAATCGAAGGCCTATGATCCTATAAAAATCCTCAATATTGATGGTCCACTCTCTTGACATTAGAGAAATGGTAAAGTATTCTAGTCTTGGTCCTAGTGCATGAGAACATCACCTAGAATCTTGCTCGCGAGAACAACTAAAGGAGTCTTTGTTAATTTCCCAAACCCCGAATTGGCCAATAAAATTAGCTCCTATGCATTCAACTAGCCTATAACAACTTGTATCTATTCAAGCTCCTCGCTCTACTCTATCTCCTATAAAACCCAAAACAACTAAAAATGGGAGTTAAAATCCAACCAAGACACATAAAACCAACTTACAACCATAAAAATAAATTTCTAACACACTATGATTAAACCACTACTTCCAAAGAGGTAGAATTTTTTGTTCACCACTTAGTAGCAAGAACCATACAATTTTAAACAAAAAATTGTTGGGTTTATAATATTAAGTGGGAAACTACTTATTTAGAAACCAATAAAAGACTATGTTTTCAGCTTATAGATTGTGTTTTAAATATAAACATGGTATACCACAATGCGTGTTGGATTTAAGAGTGGATCATGACCACCAACCTTGTATATAACAAGGTTATCTCATTAGAGAGTGGTTACACAACATACACATGTTGATGGTAACATTTATGTGATCTATATGAGTGAGATGATAGATAAATAGTGGGAGTGCTATGTGAAAGTTTACTCTCAATAAATATAAGTGATTTTCTGTGGGTTTTTACCTTCTAAGGTTTTCAAACTTATATCTTGTGTCATTGTGTTCATTTACTTTTACTTTTATGTTGTTTACATATTGTAATCTACAATATAAACATATGGATTCATGTTTCTAATTATTGTACTTCGTAAACTATAATATTTGGAAATCTATATTTTGGATCTATAATTTAAAACATTATATATCCATTTAATTTTCTAACATAGTATTAAATTCTATGTTTATGCTTGTGTAGGATATATCTGGCTATTTGTGAATTTTAGGTGCAAAGAAACTGGAAGATTTTTCAAATATGTGAAACCCTAGCTTGTTTCACAACTTTCTTCAACTTCATCAGGTGTAAAAATTCTAATTACTATACTTTAAGATAAATTCATATTGTTTATATGCTCTAGATTAGTGTGATTTCTCATAATCTAAGTTTCCATTGATTCTACATGCTTAGATCTCTAATATTATGAGTGCAGTGTCTTTTTACTTGAATTATTTTTTTGTGTCTTATTTGAATGTTTCATGCATTTTACATCCGTTGTACGCAATTATTTTTTATTTCACACCTTTTTAGTCACCTAAAGCTTTTATGGTTTGCTTAGTAAGTATTTCTAGTGTTCAACATATTTCCCAAGTCTTCTAAGGCTTTTCACCGCTTGTGTGTGATTTTTGTCTTGTGGCTTGATTTTTTTATTATGCGGACTTTTAGTATTCCATGGATCTCTTCTATATTACGCTTGATTCTTTGTTTCATGACCTTAAATATTTTTCATGCATTTTCTCCTTGTGTGTTGCATTTTAGACCATTACGACATCTTTTTTTTGCTTCATGATTCTTTTCAAGGTCTACCTCAATATTGAAAATTTCATTTATTCCACAAACTTCTAGTGTCTCATGGAATTTCCTTTGTTTCATGTGTTTTGTTTGTATTTTCCGCAGAACAACTTTGCTTTGATGTATCGCGTCTGTCATTTTTTAAAAGGCTATATATTTTTCTTAGTACATTCATGCCTCTCGATGACTATTTCTTTGTATTTTGTAGACCTTCATATTTGTGTGAAAACCTTGTTTGGTTGTTTTTGTGAAGTTACAAATTATTTTATTTAAGTTTTAATCCATTTTACTTGTGGATTTATGTAACTTCAAAACCCACCTAACATTCTATTTTTCAAATTTTGTAAATTTTTCCTTTAAATTGGCTAGTTCTTATAGTTTTTCCATGGATAAATATCATATTTTAAATGGAACTAATTACAATATTTGGAAAATTAGGATTAAGGTTATCTTTATGGTTAGAAAGCTATGGTATTTAGTTAGTGGTGTTGAGAAGAAACCCACTGGGAGATAAGCTACTCCTAAGAAATTTAGTGTTTTCTCTCAAAAATCCCAAGAGGCTATGTCCATCTTATTGAAAAGTATAAAAGATGATTTTTTATTGCATATTGGACATATGGAATCTCTAGTTGATGCATGGGATCAATTGCAAACTATGCATGAGGGTAGACACCTCTCTAGGATAATTAAGTTAATCATTAAATTATTTACATCCCCTATGAAAGCTTATAAAAAGATTTTTAATTACCTATATACAATTAGGGATATTAAAACTAAATTATATGAATGTAATTATGAATTGTTTCTTGATAAGTTGCTTTAATTTATTATTCAAATTAACAAATATGAAAAATTTAGAAACTTTATCTCTATTATGAATTCTAAATATCAAAATGAAGATGATTACCTAATTTAGACACATCATCTTATCTCTTTATTCAAGAATATAATGTCATAAATAAATGCGAATCAAAATAGAATGCCTCTTGGGCATTATTCTCTCAAAGTCAAAAGTCTTGTAAAAATCATAATAATAGTAATACAAACCAACAATCAAACTTTTGATCCAAGATTAAACCTAAACATAATAGGAATAATTATAATTTTAAAGTAAAATTTAATGTCACTTGTAACAATTGTGGTAAATTTTCTCATAAAGTAGTTAGTTGTCATGCTAACAAGTCTCATAATAATCCTAAGAAAAATAACAACAATAATAAAAAGAAAAAGAACAATAAAAATCATATTCATACCGATAACCAAACCAATAGTGTTGAGCAATCTATTTCTCTTTATACTACCCTTTCATCCTCCAATGACAATTAATGGATATTAGATAATGGTGTATCTAGACACATGACATATATACATGATATTATTCATGATTGTGTCGAATGTCATGAAAATATTTATCTAGGATATAACTCGTCATCAAGTCTCGAATGTTATGGTAATGTTAAGGTAGTAAATGGAATCATTGGAAATGTGCTATTTTCTCCTAACTTAAAGAATAGCCTTTTATCTTGTTCATAATTAACTAAAGATGACTGTAAAGTTTTTTTATTACAAGATAAATGGTATGTTAAAAATAACCTTGTAAAGTAATTACTTGTTGGTTTACAAAATAATGGATTGTACTTTTTTGATGGATTTATTGTTAAATATTGTCTTTAAAATTCTTCTTGTAATGTTATTTAGTTTTGGCATGAAAGACTTGGGCATGTAAAGTTTAAGAGTTTTTATGAGATGTCCCACTTAAACCTTGTTGTAGGTCTTCCTAAGATAAAATCAGATCATGAATCTTATGATATTTTCTTGCGTGGTAAACAACATGTACAACCATTTCACAAACACCATAAGTATAATTACATTTTCTTACTTGATGCAATTCATAGTGATGTCGAGGTCCTTTAAAAATACCTTCTCTTGGTGGTGTTTTATATGTTATTAGTTTTATTGATGATTTATCAATAATTAATTGATCTTATTTTGAAGAGTTTAAAGAGTTTAAAGCCCTTGTTTAAAAAATCTTGTTGAAAACATGGCTAATCTAAAATTTAAAAGAATAATATTAGATAATGGAGGTGATTATATTAATAATAAGTTTGATAAGTTTTGTGTATCTAGTGGAATTCAAAGGAAGCTAATAACTCCCTATTCCCTCGGTAAATGGCATATCTGAAAGGAAGAATAAAACCATCATAGAAATGGATAGGACCATGCTTCATGCTTACAATGTGCCTAAGTTTCTATGGGATGAAGAAATAAACACTATTGTTCATATCCTTAATAGAGTTCCCACAAAATATTTACATCAAACCATACCTCATGAAGTATGGACTAAAAAAACCTTATATCTCTTATTTTAAGATATTTGGTAGTCATGTGTCCCTTCTCATTCCTAGAGTTAAAAGACAAAAACTTGATCCTACTTCCTACCCTTGCATTTTTGTTGGGTATGGTGGTCAAACAAAAGGATTAAGAGTATATGATCCAGTTAAGCATGTGATTGTAGAAAATAGGAATGTGCATGTTCTTGAAAAACCTTTTTGTAAATCTACCTTTCTTCCCGCTTCGAGTTTCCTAAGTCTAAGACCGAATTTATAGATGATAATCCTTTATTAGACAATATTGATACTAATTTACAAGACACTAATCATTTTTATACTAATATGCTGGATGTAGACATTGAAGGGGAGTTTTCTCAATCCTTGTCTAAATATAAGATTATTAATTGGGCCAAAAATCAGGTTTCAAACTCCCACCTTATGATTTGAGGAAGATGACACATAGTCAACATTCTTATCATGCCTTATCAATTGTTTATGAGGTTGAGACTTAACATTTCAAGAATCTAGCCTAGATGAAAGATGGATTGCAACTATGGAAGTTGAATACAATGGTATTATCAAGAATCAAATTTGGTAATTAGTCCATATTACTCCTAAAATAAGCATTATGGGCTCTATATGGTTGTATAAGATTGAATATAACTATGTTGGTAACATTTATAAATTCAAGGCTAGATTAGTTGCTATAGGGTTTACTCAAAACCTAGTTTGGATTATGTTGAAACCTTTTCTCCTATTTCCAAAATGATCATTGTTAGAATTATTCTAGCTCTAGCTACTCAACATGGATGGGAGATTCACCAAATGGATGTTAAAAATATTTTTTTAAATGGTGACTTGAAAGAAGAAATTTATATGCATCAACCTAAAGGTTTTAAATAAATTGGCAAAGAATTATATGTGTGTAAGCTTAAAAAATATTTGTATGGTCTTAAACAATATCCTAGATCTTTGTATGCTAAGATAAATAGTTTCTTTCACGAGGTTGGAATCTTTAACTATTTCATGGATAATGATTTATTTTCCAAGTATGAAAACAATCATGTTATCATTATTGTGTTATATGTTGATGATCTCTTGATTACTAGTAGTGATAAGAATCTAATTCCTAGAATCAAAGAGAAGTTAAGACAACATTTTGAAATGACTGATTTAGGACTCTTAAATCATTTTCTAGGAATGATTATTTTTCAAAATCATAAATATATTGTTTCATAAAAAACAACATATGTTTCTCACCTTTTTAAAAGGTTTAATATGATTGATTGTAATATTGTCTATACTCCTATGGAAGTTGTTGTTAAATTAGATCCAAAACCTTTGTGTTGTAAATTTTATCCTTATTTATGTATATAGTTGGTTGTTAGTTTGATTTATTTAACTATCATTAGGCTTGATATATCCTATGTAGTTGAAATTTTTCTAGATTCATGAAATATCCTTATGAGAACCATTGAAAAATGGAAAAAAGGATTTTAAGGTATATCAAAGATACAATCAATTATGGCATGTGTTATTTTTATTATGATAATGTGGTTTTGTTTGGTTATTATGATTCTGACCATGTTGGTGATATTGTGGATAGAAAATCTACTTATGTATAAGTTTTTAGTTTGGGTGTAGGTGCATTAACTTGGAGCAGGAAGACCTACACTATCTATCTCTTCTCTTGAAGCATGATATAGAAGTTTTATAGAAATAACAAAAGAAGCCATGTGGCTTAAAAGAGTGTTGGAATAATTTCACATGGGCATCAAAGAAATCACTCTACTTCTATATGACAACCAAAGTTATATTAATCTTCCAAAAATCTAGTCCAACATCAAAGAACCAAGTATATTGAGATCCATATGCACTTCATCCGGAAAAAGTTCTCAATGGTGATATAGATATCATGTTTTGTTTCATCACCGAAGAGTAGGTTGTAGAAATTTTTACTAATACCTTAGGTGATACAAAGGTCTACAAATTTTGTGTTATGTTTGGAATTTTGGATATTACATCTTATGATCATGTGGATGATATTGATCTCTACATATGAATCAAATGAGCATATGTTTTTTTTCTCTCTCATGATCATGTGAATGACCTTGATCCCCACTCTGAATCATTTAAGTTTTGGAAATTTAGAGCTTCCATTGAGGGAGAAATAAGAATTGAGCATGTTAAATGTTTTTCTTATGAAATAATATCTCTTAATGGCTTGATTATGTCAAAATGGATACTCCTAGACTATTTCTATGTTGTTTAAGTAAATTTTCATGTATGTGAAGTTTACTTGTAATCCCCAACAAAGTTTTAGATATGAATAGTTTATTAACTCCATAATATTATGTAAGAATTCATCCTTAACAACTTTATCTCAAGAAAACTTTTATCCTTAATATTTTCTTGATATCCTAAGACCACTTGAACCCCAAAACCTTTATGATGATATTTTGTCTAAGCTCATAGGAGAATTATGTTTCTCCTCACCATATCTTGTAAAAATCATCCCACAAATGATTTTCCTTGATAATGAATCTCCGCAAGATAACAATCACATTTGACATCTCATTAGACACTCATTTCTATTACATATTTGAGTTCTTCCAAGCCCATAGATCATCCATTAATTTTCTTCTACATGACCTTACCTCGACCAATGATAGTGAAAATTTTACCTAAGTAGAACAACCAAATATCCATCCATTCACTAACCAAAACATATACCTATGGATTTTGGTCACTATTATCCTTGACCAAACCATACACCGTGACTAGGTCTATAGGGGTATCTTCATCCTCAATAAGAAAGTTTTTTTCTTGAGATTACTAGTAGAATCTCTCTTTTGGCTTGTTAATATTGCCATTCCTCCTTTTTTCATGATCTCTACATCATTCATATCCCTATCCTATAATCACCTCATCATCTTCTCGCATTGAATACGTTGGCCCATACTCACAATTAGTCGAGTGCACACAAAAGGAACATACAATTTTTAGTGTGTAAAAGGTTAATTTTCTAACTATTTATATTTGAAAGGGAATGAAGCATACTCATGCCCCCACACCATGAATTATAAGAGTGATTAGGTTGCAAATGTGTAAAATCAAAAGGGCATGAAGTACATGTTAACACATAAAAGTAACACCATAGAATTTGATCATGGCATATCAATACTTTGGCTAGCATGGGGATGTATCCAAGGTGTGATACCTTGCTCCTTGAGACACAACTCTAGAGAATTTTGGTTCCTACTATTCTATCTATCTAAATCTAATAAAAACATTTCTAGGATGTAGGGTTGAGAGAGAGAGAGAATACTTCAAAATGATAGAGGTGATGCACCAAAACTAGAACATGGATAAATTTTGAATTTAAGAGACATAGATATAATAACACATACAAGAATATTAAGAAAACATAGAGCTATGAAGGAGATAAGTGAATACAATCAAGGAGAACAAGAGGTAAAATCATCCACATAAAATATAGAGGCATTCAAAGGGATAAACCACAATCGGGTGACACTTAGAAAATATTCATTTACATTTACAAATAAAAGGTCTAGAATTCTTGTAAAAATGTGAGTTACAAACGTTTGAAGGTAAGAAATTAAAAACTCCAAAATTAGAGCTTCCAAATCAATAGAAAATAGCCATTTTTACATGCATAAGCACTTACATATATCAAGAATGAGAGAGAGAAGGAGAAGTGACCAAACAACCATAATGGACCATTTCACCTATTAAGGATGAAATTTCATCATTTTATAGAACAAAAGATGAAAAAACTATTTTCCTTCAGTTTTTGTGCCATTGGAGTTGCATGACAAGGCATGGGCGCTATTAAGAAATAAATTTGGGTAGGTGGAGTTGTTAAACACCTGAAACTAAGAAAACTATAATGTTTCCCTACAATATCATGTTTCTATGGTTCTCCCTTGAAACAACATCTATGTATGTGTTTCTTTAGTGCAAAAATTATCCCTCGGAGAGAAGAAGAAAATGCAACAATTTCCATGCGATTTGGAGCTCCTAATCGAAAGTTATGATCAAGAAGCTAGTGCGTAGTTAGGGGCGGAAATGATTTCATAGTTTACAACTTGCAAAAATTTAATTAAAAGGCTACATTTTACTTGGTGAGCTCTGGGAATTCCATGGGATATTCTTTGATTGAACATGAGGATGGAAGTGAAGGTTACAACCTCTACAATTTACAAGCCGCAAAATTATGAGGTTGTTTGATAATTTAACTTCACTATGCAACTTCCAAAGCTCTGCAAGTTCTTTGTTGTGCTAATTTTGAATGTTTCGTGGCATACTAAATTTTTCCAACCCACATAAAATTTTATCTTACCTCAGCAGCCTTAATTTTAGCCTTTTTAGTTATTCCTTATTGTACGGATTTTGAAATCTCTCGTACGTAGCCGTTTAATGCTCCCGCTATGTCGTGAAGGTATTTCTTGTTGTGCTACATTTTTATGTGACCATGTTACTTTGTTCCATGGAATTTTAAACATTTCATGGAACACTTCACCTTGGGAAACTTGCATGGTACTCGATTAGTGTTTTTGCGGCTTGTAATCTTAGTCACTTCATAACATATTTTCCTTCCTTTGTGACCCTACATGGCATGTTATTGTTGCATCGTGGTTTATCCCGAGAATAACCAATGTTTAATTTCACGTCGTGAAGCTCTAATTATTTTCACCATTTCCACAAAAGACTAAAAATTAACTTCTTTCTTTCGTGGACCTTATATGTAAAATTTGTGGAACACTAAAATTTTTGCAACCAGCCTCCCACGATTTTTCTTCCTTGGCCAATGTTGAACTTGTAAATGCAAATCTCTAATTCAAATGTTTAAAAATGTAAGGCTATTAATACACACATACATGTGCCAAAAAACCTATAACTTTGCATTGAAATTCCTTGCGTCTTTAGGAATGGAGCAAAGATAGTTCTCAAACCTAATAAGTTGTTCAAAATAGCATGGAGGTGCTATTTTAGACAATAGTTTGGAAACTTCCAAGGGACATCTACTTGCTAGATGGTCTAATCAATTAAATTTTCACATCCATTGGGCATGGAGTCAAGTATATATCTCTAAAATTTGATCTCAACCTTAAAACTATCTCCTAAGATGAATGAAGTATGAAGTCATCATGATCCAAATTTTATTTGTAACTTACAAAATGTTGTAACCTCCTCAAAAATCTACAACCAAAAAATCCACTTGATAATAACCGAAACAATGTGTAAAGAACTTAGGAAATGGAAACTATACTACCATCCAAACATGTGCTTAACAAAATTTGGAGGAAATTGAAAACTAATTCTACTACATACAAGATAAAACATTCACCTCAATAAAAATGTTTAAGGTATATACCATTGAATAAGATGAGTTGTTCTCTATCCAACTTTGACAATTGGTAAACATTGTGTGGTTTGTAGATTAAAATAATGTAAGGGTCACTTATTATTGTATAAAACTTTGAGTTTATTTGGCTTTGTCCTATCCTTATCCCACTTGGGGATGAGGTATCCTTCTTGAAATTTTCTAGTCACTTATGTAGACACCAAAATTTGGTCACACTCCCCTTGGTCCCCTTCTGAATAACCAACTTAAACACATTCACCTAACCATGACCCTTATACCCTATATTAATATTAATCTAATTATTTACAATTAAATTAATACTCATCCTCACTTCATTCATTATTTAATTACTTCAATCAAAAAAATTTCCACCTCACCCCACCACCTCACCTAGACACCTCACCATAGACCTATTCATAACATGCTTCCATAACTAACTAAGACTTATCCCTACTTACCTTAATGAACTAAGACTTAGTACAACCCTAAAAGCACATGCATATTCTCCCTCTAACCACTTTCCCACGTATCTAAGCACAACGTTCCATTTAGACCCGAAAAATGAGAAAAAGATGGGAGAGGATAGCCAAGATCTACTATTTTAGGCAACCTAGGATATCCCACCTTAACCGACGCCAGTCAACCTAAAACCGATGCCGTAACCCTAAACCATCATCGGTTACCATATAACCATTTTGGTAACCTTGTTTGAGAGGTTAGACACATTCTCAAGTTTTTGAGTAAAGGAGATCTGCATGAAAAAATCTCTTTCACACATCCAGTAGCCATAACTAGCACAACCATTGATCAAAAGGTTTTTGCATTCACAGGAGCACTCCGGGAAGCACTTCCATGACACTGATCGTCATTTCACCGATCAACCATCACCACCACCCAACCATTGAACATATATAGTAGTAACTGTGTCCCCGACTTGCACCATTTCATTTTCATTTAGTTATATTTTCACCGTACCACTATTGCCTTCGTGTGAACTCGACCATTACCATCACTCATAACCATTTTAATCTCCTATGTCTACTTCTGAGCACCTCTAATATTCCCAACATCTCCCTAGACCTAAACCAACCCCTCACCATCACTGATCCAGTCTCAGAAAAATCCCCAAAACCATGAACTATTGATTTATTACCACTTGCAAGAACTGCCGGTCTTCTTACTAAACCATCATTAGTCATACTAGATAACATTGTATCTCATATTTGGCAGTCCTGCTAATACTAGATCCCAATAACCATTTTAAGTGATTCAAGTGACTTAGAATCTAACCCTGACCTAGTCCAACACCTTAGTTATTTACCTTATTCCCAGATATGATGATAGCCTAGACTGTTATGTTAGATTTTGTTATTGTATTTTGATGAGATACCTAAATCATATCAACTATAGTAGAATTCTATTTATTTCTTACATTAAATTTTATTAAACAGTGTGTTGAATGCCACCGAGGAAGTATCACACTTCCTGGATATAGCACACACTAGGCAACCCATTGACATATATTATTTAATCCTCTTTTTGTGGTCTTGTTGTGTATTTCAGGTAGTTCCTCCTATCCAAAAGGAAGCTCTCACAGTCATCATTGGATCAAGAAGTCAGAATGCGTGCAACGACCTTCAAAATGACCATTGCAACAGGTATTCCTCCTTGGCCCACACCCTTATCTATTTTTTCATCAAATCCTTAAAGAAAATAGTGAAACATTTTGGCACTCCTGGTGGGACCCATCCAAGGTTCCTCACATTTTATTCATTCCTAGGTAAAATTTGTGTGTTTGTTTCCCTTCTAAAAATCTTACACATTAATTTTCCTCTCTTGAATATTCTTCTCTTTCTATTGTCTAAAAGAAATCATGTTTTAGGTTCTATAAAAAGAATACTTGTTTTCTTTCATTCGTATTACATTAGTGAAAGAGCATCCATCTTCCTTTTAACTATTTGTTACATTGAATATCACACTTTGATTTGGGCTTAAAAATTTACATAACAATTCTGATTCATTGTATCTTAGCTCACATTAAAATGAGGGCAATCCATATGCTTCCGGAAGTCATGCCTAGTTGATGGTTGACATAACTCAATCGTGTTTTCCTAGAAAATATACATTCTTTCTTCTCTCTCTTTGCAAACTACAAAAATGGAATATATACATTTTCTTAAACAACATCCCACCCGGAAGAATCTGTCAACGATCACATGATCAGAGGATTGACAGTGGGCACCCAGCTGGTTATCTCTATCCAGTACCCCATCAGAGGACGGCCCACCCCTGCCATAACATAACCTGAAACCTCACCTTTAGAATTTACTTCTTCGTAGGAAGCCTTCCCAACCAAAAACTCTACTCTAAATTCACGAAGTCAGTCTTTTAAATAGCATAAGATAAACACACTAAAATCACTTGTTGGATTACATATTTTTCTTAGCTTTGTGCTTGACTTGCATTTTGAGGTGTGAGGATACGATTCTTCATTTTTATTTTTTTCTTTCACACTCCGCCATCACAGTTGGAGTATTATGACTTTCTCAGAGTGTGTCAGGACCTCATCTTATCATCCCTAAACTTCTGGGTTGATTAATCATCTAATCTAAATTCACAAAATTTCTTTTTTTTCTCATTCTTCATATTTCACAAGAATTGGCATTGGTCTAAAGAACCTTCATCTGCTTTACATCTGACCACCATCGGTTTACCTAACCGATGTCGGTTCCTTTTTCTTTTGGTTAATTTACCCAAAAATCCACTTATCTCATCTTATTTTTTGTTTTGAGTCTCTGTGTATCATTGTACTCTCTATAGTCTAATAACAATCACCCTATACAACTTTCCTATTTGATAATCATCAGTTTCTACCTCATTTGGTGAAACTATCATTTCCTCACAAGAATTAGTATCGGTTCCTCAACCAACATTCCACACCCTCAACCCTTAATTGTCATCGCTTAGCTAGACCAGCATCAATCACTCTATTTTTGATCTTAATCAAAACATTTACCAACTTTTCCTCCCGAATTTGTTTTTTCCCATTTCTATTGTTCCCTGTGTCATTTACAAAGCATAGTTCACCTGATATACTCTGATTCACATGGTGTTGAATCGCAGCCAAACTAATGCCCTCATGTTTCATGATAGTCTTCAGCCACTCCCACCTAGTCCATCATCGCCATCCATTCTATCACCTATGGATCTGAATCATCTTATCCCCATCACCATTGGCAATGATGAGTTTGTGAGACTCCTCAAATAGAATCCCACTGCCCTCTAGTACTACCTTTCTCATTCTTCCACTTGATATTCCTCAAGAAAATTAATATATGATAACTTTTAAAGGACATCGTGATGGTAATTCGCATAACTTTTAAAAATATTGTTCAAGAGATGATAGACAATGGAGACCTTTTAACAACCACTACAACCCAAATGCACAAAAAAATCAGAATCACACATCTTCAAAAGGTAATTCCATAATCATAAACCATCATCAAATAAAAATAGCAAACCTTCATCCAGATACAACAACGTCACATGAGGTTCACATAGTTTTTGATATCATGCCAACTGTTCCTCAAAACCTACCTACTTCATCTATTGAGGAAATATTGGCACGAGATCCTCCACCCACAGAGGATCATACCTCTTCTACTCCTCCACCCACATAGGAGTCCTCCTCATCTCCCTTTCTCTCATGGAGGAACCCACACTTTCAACGTATTTCGTGTGTCATTGTCTACTTCCCAACCTTATGAACCGTCAACACTTGTTATTCTCCCATCCATAAGAGAATCATCATTGCCTTCTCCTCCACCAAGAGAGAAGTCTACCTCACCCGACCTATTATCTCTCCTACCCATGGGATATTATTTAGACATGTCACTACCTGTCGGGGATAGTTCTCCCCTAGCATCCTAGGACCCTATTGACATGATCTTGGCTCTCTTATCTACGAGAATCATTTATTAGCCAACTCCTTATCTCATAGACATATTTTACAGGGATTGCCACCTGACCCATTCCATCCTCTTCTTTAGTAGTCCTTCTTTCATGGTTGGTCAATCATTTGGATTACGTTGATCATTCCATGCTTTGGGGATGTCTTCGGCTCCCTGTTTCAACCCAAATGCAAATTTTTCCTAAAGATACTTCCACGATCTACCCAAAGGTATTTTTGGCAACCAAAACTACACTGACCATGCTGATTGAAATGAATTCCTCTTCATCATCCCTACCTCCATCCAAACTTCTACCCATCACTACAACTATTCCCAAACCTAAAAAACTACCCACACTTATCCCCCTCGTATCTAGACCCATCACTACTTTGGGTGTTATGCCGACATCAAGCCTTACTCACCCACCTATTAGATTAGACTTAGCCATGTCTTCCAAAGTCTGTAACAACATTATCCTCCTACCTAAAAAGAAAACCCAACCCTCTAGGCCACATACACCGGTCTCACCTACTACACCCTTGTCACCTTCCCCCCTTCCGTCCATCCTAGGGCCTCATCCATCAACCTTGACCAAATAGTCTCATACCTAAGACGAGTCAAAATCTAAAAAACCTACTATTACATCATGAGCCTTTGTTACACCTCATTCACCCAAAAACCAGACTCCCTAAACCCTCACTTTGCACTTATTTCCACTTATACCTCCACCAGTTACTATAAACCCAACCTTGCCTATACAACTCCAACCAATGCCACCAACCCAACCTCTACAAACCATCTCCATCACAACTCGGTTTCCCCTTCTATGGGTAACCCATCCTCTTTAACCATCTATTTTTACTTCTACATCCTGTACTCTCATGTCACCTTTACCCAATAAGGTGTAACTCAAATCTAAGGATCCGCTACCCTCCAATAAGGTAGTCAAACCAATTTCCAACTCTTCTACCCCATTTTACCCAAGAAGATGCCAACAAGACCTAAGATCACTCCACATACCAACCCAATAGACCAACCCATTCTCCCTCCTATAAAGCCTCTTCCCTCACAATCATCCATAACTATACCAAAACCTATACTTACTTCCCACTATGATCCATTAGCAGGGTCCTACACCAACATTTTAACCAATCTCTTAGAGACTTCCATACCGCCACTTCGACCTTATGATCCTCTCAAACCTAAACCAAAAGGGTTTGATGAAACAAGATTTGTGCCTATCATCATGTGTCCCAGACATGATTTCAAAAATTTCAAAGCTTTGAAGAGCATTCTTCTCCAACTTTGTCTTCCTCCTGAACAAAATTTTGATGATGACAACCTTCTTGATGAGGACCATGCTCCACCTTCACTGTCACCACACATCATTGTCCTTTAATGATTCAATGACCAATATCTCCACCCCCACAACCTTTTTTTCCACCACCAAAATTTGAGATCAACATGATCTGTATTAGAGAGTTGGCCAAACCACCACCCAAATGTCAATGTGCCCTACTCATTTCACAAGGATCTTATCCACCCCTAGGATTTTCCCCTCATGCTGTTATACCTTTCATGACACACCCTCTCCATCCACCTCCCCTCATATTAACATGGTTCATGTTGCTACCCACACTAAAAAGATAAAGGTAAAGAAAAAGTAACTAGCCCATCAACCAACCCTGTACCCAATATACCATCTACACCTGCTCCCAAAATCACCATCCACGGACCTACATACCCTATCTCTAATAGGGTCACCCATCATGCAATGATAAAACAATTACATCATTCTACTCTAAAGATGTCTTTGTATGATCTCGTCTAGACTTATGAATCCCATAGACAAGCCCTTATCGAGGTTTTACAATCCATTGAAGTTCTACCTAATGACCCCACACCAGTGGCTCAATTATCACCCCTCACCATGTGGCTTGACTAACCAAATCAGATCCTCCTTCTACCCTCACGACCACTCCTCACATCGCCGCCCTTAGCTTCTTTGATGAGGAGATTGTACCTCTTCATTAGATGACCATGATCCCGCCTTATTCATTTCTATTTATATCGATAACATACGCATACAACATGTCATGATTGATGGTGGTGCTAGCATTAACATCATCTCCTCCCACACATACAATCAAATGTGTATTCCTTCTAACTATATGCATAATAACCCAGTTATGCTATGCTCCTTTAACGATACCATCAACTACACCCTTAGAATTATTATCCTTCATGTCTTCATAGGCCCTCACACTGTCTGAAACTATTCTATGTATTAGAGGGGAATTATAGTATAACCTATTACTCGGTAGACCCTAGATTTGCGTCATGGGTTATGTCCCTTCAACTTTACACCGCTGTGTAAAATTCAAGCATGAGGGACATAACTACACCATCCCCGATCCGTCGCCATTTAAGACCTGTAACATGCTATACTCGGCCCAATGATGTGCTTGTACCAGTCAAGGCATCTACCACTACCCCCACTTTTCCTTCACCCACAAGCCCATCCACCAATGTTGCCACCGCCTCTCCCACATCTAACCCTGCTATTCCTACTACGCCTATCGTAACCTCTACAACCACTGCTTCCCACTCACTTGCTTCCTAATCATCTAGTGAGTCATCTATCCTCGCTACCCACATATCGACTACTGATCCCTTAGAAGGTTTTTTCAATGCCTCACTCTAGGGGAGTACCGCTTATATAATATCAACACATTCCTCACTCCTCAAGAGTATGGGAACTCTGCACAACACCCTAGTTATGAATACCACGTAGGCGAGGTTTTTCCTTATGGCCCTCCCCACCTTCGCACTAATCTAACGTATGGGGGACTTGATATTACCACTTATTCACCCGAACCTCCATCCCAAACATGACCATTTTCATCTGACCTACAATCCCTTACTAATCGCCACTTCACCCACACTTTTCCTCACACCATTGCACCTCAAAGGTTTTGGATTCAGTTTTTACGAACAAGGCCGCCATACTTGTCATTTCTTGTACCACCCATAAACACAATGACCATAGTGGCATTGGATTTTCTACACCACCTCCCAAGAAGGCCCGCTTGACCTCATTGAGGAAGATAAACCTTCTCCACCTCATTCACCCATGTCACCATCTTCACCCATGGAGTCCATAGATCCCGAATCTATTCCTCCTAATTTTTTTTTCGTAAACACAATTTCCCAGGACCTCTGACCTATCAATGCGATGGTGAGACTCCCTCTTCTCTCCCCTTCCTATATCCTAACATGATCGATGATGATACACCTTCTATTAATGTCATTCAATGTTAGGATGATGAGTCCATCCTCACCTACCTTGGTGTGGAAGACTCTTATATTCACTAGTCATTACCCTCTGAGACACAAACCATGTTGAACAAATCAACTATCGAAATCAACATTAATACTCAGGATGACCCACACATCCTAAAGATAGGTCAGTCTTTAGATGTTGCTAAACATGAAGCTTTTACTTCTTTCCTTTGGGACCATAACAATGATTTTTCCTGGTCCTATGCCGATATGCCCGGTATTGACCCAAAAATCATGGTCCACAATATCGTAACCATTCCTAATGCCAAACCCATCAAACAAAAGCTTTGGAAAATGCATCCTCGCATTGCTCTTCTAGTCAAAGAATAACTTCAACACCTTCTCTTGGTTTCTTTCATCCTACCCATTGATTATCCCCAATAGATTTATAACATTGTTTTTATCACAAAAGCAACAGGGGGACTCTGCATTTGCACAAAATTCCATGATCTCAACCTAACTTATCCCAAAGATGACTTTCCTCTACCAGTATTGACCAACTAGTTGATCTCACCATCGGCCATGAAATGCTATCACTCATGGATAGTTTCTCGGGTTATAATCAAATATTACTTGCTCTAGAAGATCAACACAAAACTACCTTCATCACTCCTTGGGGACCTTTTACTATCGAGTCATGCCTTTTAGCCTTAAAAATGTTGGTGCTACATATCAATGAGCCATGACTTACATCTTCCATGACATCATGCATCACATATTGGAAGATTATGTAGATGATCTTCTGCCAAATCAAACATCGACTGAACACATGACTATTCTTAATGTCATATTTGACCACCTCATCAAGTATTGTGTTCATCTTCAACCAAAGAAGTGTGTCTTTATGGTACTTTTAGGAAAACTCCTTGGTTTCATCATTTCTTTATGTGGCATAGAAGTCAATCCTGCTAAAGTAAAGGATATTCTAGAAATGCCTCCGTCTACTCTCTCCATCGACTTTTGAAGTCTCGTAGGTAAGTTGTAATCCATTTGTCATTTTATCTCACAACTTTTTAACTACTATCAACCATTTCATCATCTTCTCAAGAAGGACATTTCATTCAAATGGGATGATGAATGCCATAAAGCCTTTGAAGCCTTAAAAATACCTTCTTCAACCACCAGTGCTCATTCCTCCTAAGGATGACCAACCCTTTTACCTATATATTTCTACCACTGACCATTCTTTAGGTGCCATGCTCACTCATCACGATGAGAAACACAGAGAAAGTGATTTATTACATAAGCCATACCCTTCTGGACTACAAAACTAGATACACCCATGCCAAAAAATCTCTTCTTAGCCTTAGTTTTCATCGCCACCAAACTCCACCATTACCTACTCAACCAAAAACCTTCATTATTACCAATACTAGACCCCTACACTATATGTATGCCAAACCCTATCAACATCAATGTGCCACACATTGGCTTATGCTTCTTTCCGACCTTGACCTCGAATTCACTCATCAAAATCCATCAAGGGCCAAACCATCACTGACCAACTAGTAGATGCACCTCTTTCTCGGGAATCAACCCTCTAACTTCAATTTCCTAGATGAATCCATAGCTACCCTCTCCTTAGATGATAATGCTTACCAAATGACACTCTTCTTTGATGGCTCCAAGTATCAGCGAGGAGGTGGGGCTGGTGTTATCCTCATTCCTCTTGATGGTGAACCTATGCCTTTATCTTTTAAACTAGATTTTGATTATATAAACAATATTGCTGAATACGAAGCACTCGTATTGGGTTTCTAGGTTGCTTATGCCCTAGATGTTAAGTCAATCAATATCTTTGGTGATTCCCAGCTGGTTATAAACCAAGTCAATGGTATATACCAGTGTTGTAATGAGATAATTCAAAATTATAAACATCACATAGACATACTTTTGACTACCTTTGACCATTACGAACTTCAAACCACCCCACATTCTACCAATAAATTTATGGATACCATGACCTTCTTGGCTTCTCAGATACCTACTTCACTGCCGACTCTAAAATATTTTTCATAATACAAAGGTTGCAATCACCCTCTTACTTACCTCGTGAGGTCTACTCCATCGGAACCATTGCACCTGACCCACGTGACCTTTGGTATAAGTAGTTTATAGACTATCTTTCCCTTTCCATTCTACCCATTGATCTCACTCGTAATGGAAAATGTGCCTTTCTTAAAAGTGTCTCTCGTTATGTCATCATGGGTGGTCTCCTTTATAAGTGTGGCTTTGATAGTATTCTCTTATGATGCCTTACAAGTTCTAAAATTCCCTACACTATCAAGGAAGTTCATGATGGAATTTGTGGAGGTCACTTTAGTGGTTTAGCTATCGCTAAAAATGCATTCTTTTCCTTGGCTATTATTGGCCAACCCTAAACCGTGATTATTGTGACTATGTCAAACATTGTGTGAAATTCCAACAACATGCTAATCTTCATCACACACCTAGTCATGCCTTACAGGTCACACGATACCTTTGGCCTTTCTCTCAATGGGCTTGGATATTATTGGTGAGATTAATCCCCATTCTTCATAATGCCATCAATGGATTATAACCGCTACTAAATATTACACTAAATGGGTAGAAGCCATCCCCCTCATTTCTACAAAAGATAAGAAAATATGTGAATTCATCAACCATCACATCATTTTTCTTTGGTGTTCCTCATCATCTCATCACTGATAACAAAAAGAAATTCAAAAACAAAACCCTATGTAAGTTGTGCGATGCTTTTGGCATCCAAATCAATTTCTCATCACCTTATCACCCATAAACCAATGGCCGAGTAGAATCAACTAATAAAACCTTGAAAAAATTCTTATGAAAGTAGTTGATGATACTTGTAAGGATTGAGATTTACACATTTCTTTCACTTTGTGGGCTTATCACACTAGTATTTGTACTTTGAATGCTGCCACACCTTTTTCACGGTCTACGGTACCAAGGCTATCTATCCTCTTGAAGTATAGATTCCATCTCTTCGCATCTCACTATGAGACATGCCCAACGAAAATGACTTTTTCCAGGATTGTTTGGCCTAACTTGAGTTATTAGATGAATGTCATCTCAATGCTCTTGACCACATCTAAATCTACCAAAAGCGTATCAAACATGCTATTGGAAAATGTGTCCATGAATGAACCTTTCAAAGTCGGTGACATTGTCCTGAAGGAAAATCAACATGTAACCAAAGAAGAAAAAAGTAAATGGGGTAAATTTTCTCCTAATTGGATTGACCCTATATCATTACCCATGCCTATGGATCAGGTGCTTATCATTTGTCTTCACTCGAAGGTAAACCAAACTTGAGCCTCTCAACGCCTTACATCTTTGACCATTTTATTGTTGACATCAAGTCCTATATCACTTTCTGTCAATTGATCACTCATCCCTTGAGTGTTGTTCACCTTCCATATTACCCATTTTTGAGGATCAACAACTAAACAAGAATCATGTGATTATCCATCACCTTTCAACCTTATCTTCAATATGAGTACCACAGATCTACTCACAACATGATTCTCATGGATACTTTTCATCTTTTTAAAGATGGAACCCCATGGTCATTCATCACTTAAAACCACCTCTTTCATAGTTAACCCCATGTACTATGGTTTTTTCTTCTAAACAAGAACCTAATCTTCCTCTATAGTCTTGTCCATGACTTAAACATCCAAAACACAAAATGGGATTCAACTCAATGAGTCAAAATTCCAAAAAAAAATGATTCCCTCAAAAAGGGAAATATCTTCTTTCTACCTCAATGCTATGAATAGACTACTCCTTGAAGGACAACTATATAAATTCATTGCATAAAAAAATAAAATAAAAATATCCGTAAGCTTCTCGCATTGATAAGATTTGTGAAGACCTCAAAGAGATAATACACTCATCCCATATCGACTTCCCGCATTGGTTAGTCTATTAAAAAAAAACAAAAATGAAGAAAATGATGAAATTTTTGTCATGGAATTGCCTATTTTTGATCTTGGGTTTCTTTCTAAGTAAACATGTGGTCGTACACTAAATTACACTAAACCACCCATTTTGCACCTCATTGCCTTTTCACCCTATTTTCTATCCACTCAAGGGACTTTCCACAACTGCGACATTTTGTGATCATGTGACTTTCTTCACCTTTATGATAGTCCATTATGCAATGCCTTTAGGGTCTTATGTTCATAAGCCCATCTTGGGTATGGTAGACTCATTAGGGTTCTTATCAATTAAGTGGCTCTTTTACCACCTCTTATCATTCACCTTCCTCATTACTTATTGATTATCCTATACGGACTAGATCCTCGACACCTAAATTTTAAATGACTCAACCATGCCTATGACCTAGACTCAACCATGCCTATAACCTAAATTCAACCATGCCTATGACCTAACTCAACCATGCCTATGACCTAAATTCAACCATGCCTATGACCTAGACTTAACCATGCCTATAACTTAAATTCAACCATGCCTATGACCTAACTCAACCATGCCTACGACATAAATTCAACCATTCCTATGACCTAACTCAATCATGCCTAAAATTCACCAACCCATCCCCCTAATTCATCATATTATTCCCTAGCTTATGGGATAACTACATCATCCTGAGGCCCTTTTCACCAAGGCTATGTAGGAAACACTTTAAGGGCATGGGGCCCTTGAAGGTTAGCTCGGCCACTCTTCACCCTAACCTATTTTCCCCTTCATTTTCCTATTCACATCCTACCTTAGTTTGTTTCCATTTTATATCAACAATTGGAAATTAAACCAAACAAGCAACAATTAATAAACATTTTTACCACATCATCACATCGTTCATTTATCATTTTCACATTTCCACTATAGAAAATATTTGGAAACTTAAACCATAACATGCATATACATCATCATTTATTTCCCATAACCTATAACCTGACTCCATCATGCCTATGACCTGACTCCATCATGCCTATAACCTGACTCCATCATGCCTATAACCTGACTCCAACATGCCTAATTGACCTAACTCAGCCATGCCTACAAGACCTCGACTCAATCATGCCTAATTCACCTAGTTTCCATCACATACACAAATAATAATGGAAATTAAAAAAATTACACCATCCATACCATAAGTATCATCATCTATATAAATGAGAAAGTCTATGTATACATACATGTGCAGATACAAATATCTCAAATCGCTCGATAAAACCTCACTATCTTTGTCACGCAGCCGTATAAAAATTAAAATTAAAATAAAAAAAATCACATATACATCCTCACTATCTTCAACACGTAGGCTAGTATATATATAAAAAAAAATCAATACAATAATCATCTCCAATGACTAATCGTCACCCCACCTGATATCCTCTGGGCCAGTCTCACTTGTCTCCTCCTCTCTACTTGTCTGCCATCCCGCTTAGCATCTCACCACCCTCCATGGGCCTGATTCTGACCTCTGTAGGTACCTCACCAAGAGTTGGCCTCTATGAACTAGTAACCTCACCTTAACCCTATCTTAAGGCTCATTTACCCCCTATATTCTCAACACTATGAGTGCAAGACCTGGTCCTCTCACTCGAGGTCTACTATGCTCTATACTCTTCATAGCTAGGGTCATCTATCCCTACAACCATTAGGTGATCTTGATAGTACCTCACCTCACCTAGGGAATCCCTAAACCTAGCCATCAATACTATCTATGGTGGTGCCATTGGTCTCTAACCCTGTACCTATACCATGGGACCCTGTCCCACCCCTGCCTATAAAATGGGACCCTATCCTTGAACTTGTGTGGGTGCCTATGCCTATACCTGGGCCTAAAGGAAAACAATATGGCTTGTGTAGTGGCTAGATGGCCCTACAAACCTATAACCTATGCTTGCAGGGTAGCCACATGTACCCCATATCCATATCTACCCTATGCGGGTGCCTGTCCCTATGCACCTAGGCTCAAGAGCTACTACATGTGCCTGTAGAGTAGGAACCTACGCCTCTGACCCTATCAGCTGCCCCTACACTATCCCCAAATGTGTCACTAGGGTAGTCACCTACCCTGTAGGGTGTCCCTTTGAACTGTGATAGTGGCTAAGTCAGGCTACCCTAGCCTCAGTGGTATTTCCTATATCTTTGCTTCCCACCACTATCTATATCTATCTGTCACTTTGGCATCATCAATCCACCGGTCTACTACTTTCTCCTCCTACCCTGTCGCACCATCATCTATGGTAGAGGCATAAGCCTCTCCATGTTGTCCCTCCTATACTGTGGGAAGGGTGGAGGCACATCTTACAAAAACCCAAATTACAATCCCTCCATCCATCTGAGCACGGCTTCCCCGAGAATGGTGTCCCTCTATCCATTTGAGTAGTTGTAGCTCATCCAGCTCCACACCATCTACCTATATGATGGGAAGCCCACATACGACCTCCAAATAATGTTAACCCCAGATAATCCCTCCAATGCCCACCTATAATATGCTACATTGTGTATAGCCCTCAAAGCTTGATGCTCTCTAATAGTAGGTACCCATCACCTATAGAATACTTGGACCAAGCTTACCTCAAATGCATCTAGACGAGGCATACAAACTAGACTCACACACACAATGTGATCATATGCCCAACAATGTAGTAGAAACATGTAACATAGGTTGAACCTCTGTAGCCTCCCATAGGTCCATAAATATATGTATATCTGCACCAAGAATGTCTTAGTGACCCATGCAAAATGGGTCCTATCCTCTATCATGTCATGAAGAGCACCCATCAATGCCAATGGGAATATCCCACCCTCCATGTCTAACAATGTAAAATAACAAACCGCATCCATAATCGTAACCACTAACCTCATCTCCTTAGGATGGGCCCTATACATGTCTCCATAACTCAGGTTGGCGCTATGGAACCATAACTCAGAAACTGACCCCTCACTAAACACTGTTAGTTTCCCCATCTAGATTGAATGCTTTAAATGGCTCATAAACCTATTATTTTTCCCCCCAACTTGAAAGAAAAATACATGCAGTGCTCTTTTTTGCCCTAAATTTCCAAATCCATGGGCCTCTATCATTTTTTCCATTTTCCCACTGTGGAGCTCGAATTTTCTCATTTTGTACTTATTTTCCCTCAAAAATCCTTCCCCATGGTCAAAAATTGCTTAAAACCACTTCCCATATGTTTTTTGACCAAAAAATCCTTTACCCACGATGAAAAATTTGAATTCGGCATCCTTAGCAAAATTCTGTGTTTTTTTACGGTCATACGGGTGTCATTTGACCATCAAAATTAAGCTCAAACGATGTCTCCTACATGGCCACTTCTGGTTGGACAAGGATCGGTGGGTTTTTTTGAAAACTTAGCATTTTTTGGCTTTGGGAAAAAATTCAAATTACCCCCCGCAACTCCGCAGAGAGGACACGTGTCATGTTCTTATGCCAAGGCGGAATGGAAGGTGGGTGGGGAACTTAGGAAAATTTTTTCCTTTTTTGGTGAAGGGGGAAAAAAGGTGTGGAAAAGGCCCGGGGTCCACAATGGAGCAAGGGGTGGACACGTGGTAGGCAGTAGGAAGGAAGTGCGGGGGCCAAGGAAAGGGGAAATTTTTTCCTTTTTTTCAAAAAGACTTAGAGTGCAAAAAATTAAGCCAAAGGGTCCAAATGAAGCAAAGGAGAAGGAGACACTGGCGAAGGCAGAGGGTGGGGTCGAGGCTGGAGGGAGGAAAAGGGGAATTTTTTCCCTTTTGTAAAAAAGACTTAGAATGGAAGATTTGAGGCGTGGCTCCATGAAAAATCAAAAGGGGACACGTGTCAAGGAAAAATCGAGGCACGGCCCATGGAGAAAAAGTTGAAAATTTTCCTTGGCGAAAAAAGGGGTTAAAACATGAAATAAGCCCATGGATTTTTAGCGATAGAGAGGATGACACGTGTCAAGGATAGAGGCGGAGGTGCGGCCCATGGGGAAAAAAGTGAAATTTTTCCAAATTCCAAAAAGGGTCAAAATGCAAAATTGAGCCACGATCCCAATGGGACCCACCATATGCCACGTGTCATCACCAAATTTCAAGGGCGGAGGGGCGGAGAAAAAAGTCAATTTTTTTCCATTTTTTCAAAAATGTTAAAAAGTCAAAAAGTGAGCCCGAATTCATTCCCAATCATATTTTGACACGTGGAGGGCCCAGATTGAAGGAGAAAGAGCAAATCAAGGGTAACTATACATTTTCATTTTTGGCCACCATTTTTTCTCCAGAAGTGTGGAAATGTGAATTTTGCATCATTTTTCATCAAATTTTTGGTGAATTCATGTCCTTTGTGCCTGCAAAGATCAATGCAAGTGGTTTTAGGGATTAATTTGTAGATTTGAGGTGTTTTTGAAATAAATTTTTACTCAGCCCGTGTAAAACGTGAAATATCAAATTATAAAGTTACAGAATCAAATTTTGGAATGATAAGGATGAAATGATGAAATGAAAGGGGTCTGCATGCTTGGAGAATGAAAAAATGCCTCCACAATGGATAATGATGAAGGATTTGTAATGATTCACCATTTTAGAAACACTTGGCAACTTTTGTTGCAAATTTGTTAAATGTCCCTATCTGCGAATCATGTTGGAATTTTGTAACAAACTTGATGTTGGGCATATTCTTTTCTTGGGAAAGAAGGATCAAATGTAATTAAAGTATATAATGCATGTTTTGAGACATGCAAAAGGTCGAGAAACTTAGAATTTCATGGAAAATCTGGGAAGAAGCCCATTCTCTGAGAAACCACCTGAGAACCATTTCTAATTCCTTTTTACATCAGATTTGTATCATGTTGAGTTGGTTTCAGTTGTAAAGCCATCAACAAGCTCTGAGATTGTTCTTATAACATTCCCTACTTGATAAATTTGGTCATTCTAGATTATTTTGTGTTGTCTCTTGGAAAATTTGCATGCACTTATGTTTCAAAATGTTTTCAATTTGTGTTTCTTGCTCCTATTATAGTCTTGTGTTTAAAATCTCTCTTGATCATACATGGTCTCATTTCTTGTTGATAGTTTAGTGGCATCTGCAGTCTCACATTCAGAAGAGCTTTCATCTGATAAAGAGATAAATAGATTTAAAATCACTTTACCTTCCTTGAATTCTAGAGATTGTTTGTAAACCTTTGGGTGCACCTTAGGTCATGATAAAATAGAGATTTCTGATACTTTGTTGGTTCATCTACTTCAAGATTTTGTGGCAGGTTGTCAAATATTGTGTGGAAGAGTGTAGATCTAGGGCCTCCATTTGGTGCACATATCCTAGTTGAAGGAGTACCTTAACCCTTTTGAAGCATTCTACTGTTTAGGTGTTACAAATTTCTTGCAAAGGTCCTCAAAGAATTTGGAAAATTCTAGTTAGTCTTGTCTAAAATCTCCCACCAAAAATTCATTCAGAATAACTAATCCTACCCCATACTACCCCTACATTGCATTGTGTGTCAACAAAAGAACACAATCCATTTACAAAAATGCACAAAGCAAATCAGGATCATACCATGTCTCTAGCAGCCTCAACCTTGTCTTGAAAGCATTTCCATCATTTAGTAGTGACAACTCTATTGAGTTTGAATAATGGAAAATTGATCATGTTTTCCCAAGGCCATCTCCATACAATATGCACAATATAAGGATATCTCCACCTCCTTCACAAAACAGAGGCTGCAATATAGGTTCTCTTACCTTGGTTGAAAGGCACAACCTAAAATAGTGAGGATTAGATCAAAATCCTTTCAAGGTGCTACCCACTTCTTCAAATCCTGAGTGCTAACAAGTCAGATAAATTGCTTCCCAACTACAAAATGACATATAAATCATTTATCTACCTCTGAGTGTCTTGTAAAATCCATGATGCTGCTCAAGTTGTGAAGGAGATTAAATCTGGGTACCAACACCTTTGGCGCCATTTTCAGGGACTTGTTTTGAATTCTTGGAAATAATTTACATTGAGATTGATTTGTTGATTCATTTGCCATTCCATGTCTATTTAGCCTTCATTTTCAAATGGCACCATTTTTCCTTGTTTTTTGAATTCCTGGGAAATAATTTACATTGCTGAGATTGATTTGTTGATTCATTTTCCAGTCCATGTCTATTTATCCCATCAACAACACCTTTCATACATTTCGGGGACATTTTTAATATTTCAGTATTTTCCCCTGGTAATACTTCTTGTGTGATTTATGTGCAATTACAAATCTGAGTATCATCTTCTGATCAGATTTATAAGATTGGAATGAAGAGTAGAGTTCTGAGTTTGATATTCTCTTAGTTCAATCTGATCCATGTGCATACATATTTGAGATATTTGAATGCATATCAAACCCTGGTAAAGTCCCTTGCAAATTCTACATGCAAATACATTGTTGAAGCATCATTTTATAATCAAATTTGTAAGGATTAAGTGAAGATATAAGTTCTACCTACAATTTTATCAGTTTCCAGTAGTAGTTGCACTTCATTTGCATTTGTGGTTGATAAATTCAAAGAAAAGGAAGGTCTGATCTATAAAGTTTGGCAAGATTTTCAGTGTTGATAGATATTTGACAGAGTATTTTAGTGCATTTGCACAACTAGGGTGAAATTCCTTAGTGGCGACTCCATGTTGTTCTGATCTTGATAAATACCAGTGTCTTAACCTTTCTATCATTTACTTTGGTGTTGCTAATCTCTACAAAAATGGAAGGAAGAAGATCTCTCTTCATTAGAGACTCTACTAAGAAGTTGTTTACAGATTCAAGAAACTCAGAGTTGGAAGGGAGAAGAGTTTGGAAGGTTGTTAAAGGTCAGACATCAGAAAAGATATATCCATTGGTGAGAGAGATCAGCCTTTGGTAGAGGATTATCACTCTTCTTCAAGTGATTCTGATTCAAGAAATCCTCTCATAAACTTGTTTTCCTCAGCTAGTGAAGGTCCTTCTATACCGGGTAAGTTCCTTCTCCAATCTACACCTCTGTGTTTCAATTCAAATAAAACTTTCCAAGAAAATCAGCACTTAGAGAATACCAATCTTGTGAATCACATTCTTGAGCCCCAAAGACCTTGCACTCCTCATCATCTTGTGTCACCCCCAAGATCACCTCCACCAAACAATATGGCTCAGCCTAGACCTCCATTTTTGTTAACACCTTTTCCCTATAGACTTTAGAGGAATGGATGGTTACCCAAATGCTGTCCCACAAGATGTCAGAAATAGATTGCCAAAATTCCAAGGTAACAATGCAATAATTGTGATCAACATCTCAAACTTTTTTGTTAACATGATGGAAGATTTTGAGATAGAGTTTGAAGATGTGTATATTAAATTGTTCATTCATACACTAGAAGAGGATGCTAGGGATTGGTACAAGGCTCTGCCTAATAATTCAATTGATTCTTGGACTGAGATGAAGAATGCATTTAGGTTGCAATATGGTGACAAGACTGATCCTAGATTTCTCTTGTCTGAGTTTGAGAATATCAAGAAGAACCCCAATGAATCAGTCCATGACTTTAACACAAGGTTTAACAAAACTTTGAGAAGGCTTCCTATTAGTCTGAGGCCTTGTGATGAGTCTTGTTTAATCAAATATGCAGATGCATTTGATAAAAAGGCAGCCTATTACCTAAGAGACAAGAACCCTACCAATCTAAGACAAGACTTTCACCATGGCACTTCAAATTGAAAACAATATCAAAGCAATTGGGAAACCTCTCAAGAGAGATGGTGTAAAGTTGATAAACCCTAAAAACCTCAAGCTAGCAAGGGTGCTGATTTAGAGGAGGTTGTGAAAACTTTGGCAAGGGCTATCAAAGAAATCTCATATAAGTTGGCAAGAGCTGAGAAGGAATTGGGAAAACTTCACAAGGTCAGCCAAGAGCACAAAACCATGACATATTTTCCAATCATCCTAGAGGTGATCAAAGGGCAGATGATAGAGGAAAAGGACCCATGGGGTCTACAAATAGACATCCTCAAGCACGTGAAGGAAGAGTGTTACCTGATCCCCTAACTACTAGGGTTGTTGCTATGAAAGTTTGTTGATATTGATTGGTGTGATAGGTGTTTTTTACCCCATCCTCCATGTGAAGTGGACCAGCAAGAAGGTGAAGCTAATAATGATGATGGTACTGATGATGATATTTGCATGGTGGGTTGTTCTTCAAGTCTCACAAGGAGGAGCAACATCTACTGAAGTGATAAGTGCAAGGACAACTGCAACCTTTTGGGATTGCATCAAATGGGTACAAGTTTTCCTTCCCCTCATACTCTTGAAGTTGATGTAGTGCAAGCTTTTGAAATTCCTAACAATGACTTTGAATACTTAAGAGCTTTGATGATTAAGAAGTATGATGGTGGTATTCCTTCGGAGGAAGATAGACAATTGTTGATGAATGTTGTTGTAGCTCAAGAGAAAGATTATAACACTAGAAGAAAAGTTGTTAAAGGAGTTGGGCCTCAAGCCAAACCTAAAACACCCTTTCTCACAAGCATTCCAAAAGAAGCTCCTAGAGAGAGAAACACTTGCCAAAAGCTCTGTTGTCCCAAGAAAAAATAGTCCTCCTCATGCCCAAGCTGCCAAGAATCCCATGCCATCTAATGAATCTTCTTGTCTCCCTTCCAATGTTGTTTTTCCAAAGAGTGTTCCCTATGACATAGCCCAAGTATTGAGCCAAATCAAAGTGAGTGTTCCAATCATTGAGTTTCTTAGAACCCCTGAGCATAAGAAGAGAGCATTTGAGTACTTGGGGTTAAAGAAGAGAAGACTACTCTAGAGAAAATGTAAATGTTATTGAAATTCCTCCTCAGATCATTGCAGACCTTGAAACACCACCAGTAGTAGAGGATCTTGAGAGACACCTGAGGTATATTTGGGGACATCCTTGGTTGATTCCCAATTGAATGTTGATCCATTCTTCACAACTTTGATCATAAAGGATAGGCTACTTCACAATTGTATGTTTGATTCTAGTGCATCATGTAATGTCATGCCTCTAGAAGTCATGAATGAGTTGATATCAAAGTGACAAAAAGCCTATGGAAAATGTACTACCATGGACTCAAGAGAAGTGTCGGTTGTTGGTTGTGTGAAGGGTTTGGTAGTGCAGCTTGCATCTTATCCCGGAGGAATTTAAAATTGATGTTGTGATTGTTGATTGCCCTGCCAAATGGGGTATGTTATTGTCAAGAAAGTGGGCTGCAAAGTGTTGGAGGGAGTGTCCAAATGGATATGTCTTTTTCCACCATTCCCATTGAGGGCAGCCTTGTCAAGCTCTATGGAGAAAAGAAAATGTTGCATCTAATTGAGGACCCAAACAATGCTTCTTATGAAGTATTATTTGCTGATGTTGATGTTGATAATTTTATTGGTTTTGCTGATGGAAAAGAACACAAAATGGATCAGTCAAAGTGCCTTGAATAGGTATGTTCTCCTTGGACCTTGCTATTTGATGGAGCTTGCTCCAAATTTGGAAATGGTGCTGGTATAATTCTGATTTCTCCTAGCTTGAAGAATTTGTTTTTTCCTTCAAGCTTAATTTTGAATGTACTAACAACATTGCTGAGTATGAAGCCTTGTTGTTGGGTCTGAGAATTGCATGGAAGTATGGTGTCAAGGACATCATTGCAAAGGGAGATTCAGAGCTAGTTGTCAAACAAATAAGAAAATTATATGCTACAAAAAATCAGCGGATGAAACAGTATAAGCATGCAGTTTGGGATCTAATTGAGATGTTTGATTCCTTCAATATTGTGCACCATGATAGAAGTTTGAATGTTGCTGCTGACAAGTTGGTAGTGTTGGGGTCAAGATTTGGAGATTGCACCATTTCACCTTATTGTGAGTACAATGTTGAAGTGTTAACTAGGCTAGCTTGTCCCTGACAACATCAAGCATTGGCAAGTGTTTAATGATGATGCTCAAGTGCAAAGGTTCTTACAAAATCAAGGTGAGTTTGTAGATCAACATATTGATTGGGAACCAATGGTGTGTATGATGAAGGAAGAGAGACTTTTGTTTGGAAAATATATTATCCAATTGAAAACTAACACCATTCCTAGAGGTCTTGTTGCTCTTGAGTCAAATTTTAGCAATGTTGATTACATCATCAATAGAAACATATCTGCCTCAAGGGATGTGGAAGAGCATGACTTGGGAACAAAGGAAAAACCAAGAAAAGTTTGGTTGGGCAGCAGTTTAAACAAAGGAAGAAAAAATAGTCCTACCTCCAATTGTTGAAACAATATCAAGACTGCCTTGCTTGGTCATATTCAGAGCTGAAAGCATATAGAGAAGACTTATTTCAACATGAGATCCCTCTTGAAAAAATGCCAAACCATTCAGATAGAAGAAAAGGCCAATTAATCCACTCCTCTCCATGAAAATGCAAGATGAATTGAAGAAACTGAAGGAGGGAGGGATCATTCAGCCCACAAGGTATTCATCTTGGGTTGCAAACCTTGTGCCAGTCAGAAAGAAGAATGGAGATATCAGACTTTGTGTAGACTTTAGAAATCTGAATAGAGCTTCATTGAAAGACAATTATCCTTTTCCAAACATGGAGAACATGCTGCAGTTAGTGACTGATCTGAATTGTTGTCCACCTTGGATGGTTTCTCTGGCTACAATCAGGTTGTTGTCAAGGAGTCAAAAAGATTTAAAACTACCTTTACCACTCCTTGGGAACATATGTTTATGTGAGAATGCCTTTTGGTCTCATGAATGCTGGAGCTACCTTTCCAAAGAGCAATGGATGTTGCTTTTTTTGGTTATATAAATGACTTCATTGCAGTTTATCAGGATGATGTGACTATATTTTCAAGGAGCAGAAAAGATCACTTGCAACATTTGGAAAGAATGTTGATCAGATGTAGAGAATTTGGAATCTCTCTCAATCCAAAGAAGTGTCACTTTGGGGTGCAAAAGGCCAAGCTTTCTTGGTCATATTGTTTCAAAGGTCGGTGTCATGATTGATCCGAGAGAGAGTAGAAGCAATCAACAAGGTGCCAATTCCAAGAACGAAGAAGGGCATCCAATCTTTCTTTGGGAAAATCAATTTCATTAGAAGGTTTGTGTCCAATTTTGCTGAGTTGACTCTTCCTATCACATGCATGTTAAAGAAAGATCAAGTTATCAAATGGGAGGAGGCTACTATTCAGATTTTGAAGGAATCAAGGAAGCACTTAAACATGCACCTGTCTTGGCAGCTCCCAAATTACAAAAGCCTTTCCAAATCTTCTCCTTTGCTTCTAAAAATACTATTGCATCTGTTTTTCTCCAAAAGGATGAAGATGGGGCTGAGAGGCCTATTTCCTTCTTTAGCAAGGCTTTACAAGCTGCTGAGTTAAAATATACAATCATGGAAAAACAAGCATTTTCCTTGGTGAAAGCAACAAAGGTTTTCAGGCCTTATATTTTAAGTTCAAAAGTTGTTTCTTATGTTCCCCACACCATGGTAAAAGACATCTTATCAGAGATGGAGATCTCAAGTAAAAGATGTAGATGGGTGAACAAACTACAGGAGTATGATATGGACATCCAAACCACAAAGTTGGTAAGAGGTTTGGGTCTTGCTAAGCTCATGGTTGAGAGCAACTTGCAGACTGTGGAAGTGAATGAAGTAGAGGAAGAAAGGGTAGATGTTCTTGGGAAATTGGTAAGTTCTGAGTGGTACAAGGATATAATATTTTACCTCAGACACCTATGTTGTCCTGATCATTTAAATAAAAATCAGAAAAGAGCCCTCAAGTTGGCTTCTCAAAAATACATCATCACTGACTTTGGGCTAGCTTGGAAGAACCCTGAAGGTGTCCTCTTGAAGTGTGTAACTGAAGATGAAGCTCCCAAAGTAGTTGCTGATTTCCATGGGGGAGTTTGTGGAGGACACTTTTTTGGAAGGGTTACAACACACAAGGTTTTGAGAGCTGGTTATTGGTGGCCTACTCTCTTCAAAGATGCAACCATGCTGATTAGAAAATGTGAAAGCTGCCAACATTTCTCTGGAAGAATGAAAGCTTTAGGCTCCCTCCCTTTGCATCCTATATCAATTGAAGCTCCTTTCAAATAGTGGGGGATGGACTTCATTGGTGAGATTTCAGACCCTTCTAGTGCTGGACATAAATGGATCCTTGTAGCCACATATTACTTCACCAAGTGGGTAGAGGCAATCCCCACCAAGAAAGCAACACACCAAGTTGTTATGGACTTCTTGTTGAATAATATCATATGCAGATTTGGTGTGCCAGTCAAAGATTGTGGCTGATAATGCCATGTGTTTCAGAGCTAAACCTTTGATGGCAATGTGCAAGGAGTATGGAACCAATCTGACTTATTCTTCAAACTATAACCCCCAAGGGAATGGACAAGCTGAGTCCAACAATAAGAACTTATTTAAAGATCATTAGAGGACCTTGGAGTTGAACAAGAGAAAATGGGGTGAACAACTAAAATTTGTAGTTTGGGCTGATAGAATCACTACCAAGAGAGCTACTGGTAAGAGCCCATTTGAGTTGGTGTATGGAACTCAAGCTCTACTACCCTTACATCTACAATTATCTTCATTTCAGTTTGTTCAACAACTTGAGGATCAAGAGGTCAGTCCATATGAAGCAAGGATTAATCAGATTGTGGAGCTAGATGAAGAGAGAAGAGCATCCCACCAGAGGCATGTCAGATTTAGAGAGAAGTTGAAAAGATTGTTTGACAAGAAGGTCACTCCTAGGGCCTTCAATATTGGAGATCTGGTTTTGTTATGGGATAACAGAAATGAAGATAAGGGAAAACATGGAAAATTTGATGCATTATGGATGGGCCCTTACTCCATTGATATCAAAATTGGTGAGAATACCTTTTTTCTCAAAGATTTAGATGGGGAATTGCTTGAACTACCTATTAATGGTAGGCATCTGAAGCATTTCTTGGATTAATCCCCAAATTTGAGGTATGCACCACTTGTATAGTGTATAGTGTTTGGTTTTTTCTCTGTTTTTGGTGTTTTGTCAGTTTTTGGTTTGCCTTGGTGTGTGGCAACCATTTTTGTCGGTTCTCAGCTGGTTTTTGGTGGTTTTGGCTCATGACTCCTTTTCCCAATGGATTATTTTGGCACTTGGTCTACTTATTGTTCTTGTGGCACTCACTGGAGTGCCCATCCCCGAGCAGGAGCCGATGTTGGTGTCCATTTTGATCCTCTATTATTTTCCCATCTTTCCCTTTGTTCTACATGCTCAAAAAATGTTTTTCTTCGAGTTTGGTGGTCTCAAAAGTTTCCCCATCTAGATTGAATGCTTTAAATGGCTCATAAACCTATTATTTTTCCCCAACTTGAAAGAAAAATACATGCAGGCTCTGTTTTATGCCCTAAATTTCCAAATCCATGGGCCTCTATCATTTTTTTTTTCCATTTTTCCCAGCCCGTGAGCTCAAATTTACTTTTTTGTACTTATTTTCCCTCAAAAATCCTTCCCCATGGTCAAAAATTGCTTAAAACCACTTCCCATATGTTTTTTGACCAAAAATCCTTTACCCACGAAGAAAAAAAAATGAATTCGGGTCCTTAGCAAATTCTATGTTTTTTTACGGTCATACGGGTGTCATTTGACCATCAAAATTAAGCTCAAATGACGTCTCCTACGTGGCCACTTCTGGTTGGACAAGGATCAACGGGGTTTCTTTGAAAAACTTAGCATTTTTTGGCTTTGGGAAAAAATTCAAAATTACCCCCGCAACTCCACAGGAGGACACGTGTCATGTTCTTATGCCAAGGCGGATGGAAGGCAGGTGGGGAACTTAGGCAAATTTTTTCCTTTTTTTTTGCAAAAAGGGAAAAAAGGTGTGAAAAAAGGCCCACGGGTCCACAATGGAGCAAGGGGTGGACACATGGGTGACACGTGGGTGGCAGAGAGGGTGTGGGCCGAGGCAGAAGAAAGGGGGGGATTTTTTTCCTTTTTTTTAAAGACTTAGAAAAAAATTAAACCGCTGGGTCCGAATGAAGCCAAAAGGAGACACGTGGCAACAGGGAAGGCAGTGGGTGGGAGCGGGTGGCGGGTAAAAAAGGGAATTTTTTTCCTTTTGAAAAAAAACTAGAATGGAAATTTGAAGTGTGCCCCATGAAAATCAAAGGAGACACGTGGTAAGGAAAAAAATCGAGAGGCGCGGGCCCACGGAGAATGTTGAAAATTTTCCCTTGGCAAAAAAAGGGGTTAAAACATGAAATAAGCCCATGGATTTTTAGCGATAGAGAGGATGACACATGTCAAGGATAGAGGCAGAGGTGCGGGCCCATGGGGGAAAAAAGTGAAAAATTTCCAAATTCCAAAAAGGGTCAAAATGCGCAGAATTGAGCCATGATCCCAATGGGACCCACCATATGCCACGTGTCATCACCAAATTTCAAGGGCGGAGGGGTGAGAAAAAAAATTTTTTTTTCCATTTTTCCAAAAATGTTAAAAGGTCAAAAAGTGAGCCCAAATTCATTCCCAATCATATTTTGACACGTGGAGGGCCCAGATTGAAGGAGAAAGAGAAAATCAATGGTAACTGTACATTTTCATTTTTGGCCACCATTTTTTTTCCAGAAGTGTGGAAATGTGAATTTTGCATCATTTTTCATCAATTTTTGGTGAATTCATGTCCTTTGTGCCTGCAAAGATCAATGCAAGTGGTTTTAGGGATTAATTTGCAGATTTGAGGTGTTTTTGAAATAAATTTTTACTCAGCCCATGTAAAACGTGAAATATCAAATTATAAAGTTACAGAATCAAATTTTGGAATGATAAGGATGAAATGATGAAATGAAAGGGGTCTGCATGCTTGAGAATGAAAAATGTGCCTCCACAATGGATAATGATGAAGGATTTGTAATGATTCACCATTTTAGAAACACTTGGAAACTTTTGTTGCAAATTTGTTAAATGTCCCTATCTCGAATCATGTTGGAATTTTGTAACAAACTTGATGTTGGGCATATTATTTTCTTGGGAAAGAAGGATCAAATGTAATTGAAAGTTATATAATGCATGTTTTGAGACATGCAAAAGGTCGAGAAAACTTAGAAATTTCATGGGAAAATCTGGGAAGAAGCCCATTCTCTGAGAAACCACCTGAGAACCATTTCTAATTCCTTTTTGCATCATATTTGTATCATGTTGAGTTGGTTTCAGTTGTAAAGCCATCAACAAGCTCTGAGATTGTTCTTATAACATTCCCTATTGATAAATTTGGTCATTCTGGATTATTTTGTGTTGTCTCTTGGCAAAATTTGCATGCACTTATGTTTCAGAATGTTTTCAATTTGTGTTTCTTGCTCCTGTTGCAGTCTTGTGTTTAAAATCTCTCTTGATCATACATGGTCTCATTTCTTGTTGATAGTTTAGTGGCATCTACAGTCTCACATTCAGAAGAGCTTTCATCTGATAAAGAGATAAATAGATTTAAAATCACTTTACCTTCCTTGAATTTAGAGATTGTTTGTAAACCTTTGGGTGCACCTTAGGTCATGATAAAATAGAGATTTCTGGATACTTTTTGGTTCATCTACTTCAAGATTTTGTGGCAGGTTGTCAAATATTGTGTGGAAGAGTGTAGATCTTGGGCCTCCATTTGGTGCACATATCCTAGTTGAAGGAGTACCTTAACCCCTTTGAAGCATTCTACTTGTTTAGGTGTTACAAATTTCTTGCAAAGGTCCTCAAAGAATTTGGAAAATTCTGGTTAGTCTTGTCTAAAATATCCCACCAAAAATTCATTCAAATAACTAATCCTACCCCATACTACCCCTGCATTGCATTGTGTGTCAACAAAAGAACACAATCCATTTACAAAAATGCACAAAGCAAATCAGGATCATACCATGTCTCTAGTAGCCTCAACCTTGTCTTGAAAGCATTTCCATCATTTAGTAGTGACAACTCTATTGAGTTTGAATAATGGAAAATTGATCATGTTTTCCCAAGGCCATCTCCATACAATATGCATAGTATAAGGATATCTCCACCTCCTTCACAAAATAGAGGCTGCAATATAGGTTCTCTTACCTTGGTTGAAAGGCACAACCTAAAATAGTGAGGATTAGATCAAAGTTACCTCATCTATGACCGATGCCACCTAACTACCACCAATGTCGGGAACTTTTCCGGTAACAAAATCCGTAAACCCCACCCTTTTTCTCTAAAAATTCAACATTCTACCCTACCTACCTACCCTTCCCTACCCAAATCTCACCTCAATCCATCCTCACCCCTCTTTACCCTACATAAGCCTTCCTCCATTCCTATTTCATCCCTATACCTTCCAAATTCAAATTTAATTCCCCCAAACCCATTTTTACCCAAACCCGATTTCTACAAATAAATTTACCTAACCAACATAGAATGGGATCAAATCCTACCTCGTCGTGATGCCGTCTCCATGGGGGCATGTCGATACTACACTAGTGGTCCACCCAACCCCTCTCCTACCTCTTCCATCACCAAATTCCCTCTTCACCTCCAACCAACTGAATCACTCACACCGATCTCATGGACCCGCCTATCGAATGACCGATCACCCACTCTAAGGCTAGCCAACTCAACTCTCTATCTCGCTCTGTCACTTTCCACTTTTCCACCAGCTCCTTTGTCATTTTCTACTATTGGAAAATGACAAATGATTCTATAAAAAGTGGAATTTTCCTTTTTAATCCCAATCCGCTCTGACCAACGTCAATCATATTGGTTCCTAGTCAACTATCGCTCGGCCAACATGTAACCAATGTCGGTCACACTTAAAACTAGTTTCCATTTCCTCACTCCCTTTTTAGCTATCACCACACCACTTTTTATCATTCTAGCCACCCATTGAAACATACCTACAAACCCAACCTACCCCTACATTTCCTTTGCTACGTCTTAGGAGTTGTTATTTTACCTATACCTTGGCCTTACCCGTGCCATGACCTGTTTGCCTAAAATTGACCTACTTGGTGTGACCATTGACCTTATGTACTTGCTATACCTTGCGATGTTGTTACCTATGTTGTTTTAGCCTAACAACCATACCTTTCCTATTACCATGCCGTTTATCCCAACCAAACCTTTGGTGTACCAGAGCATACCTAAACGTTCCTGCACCTAACCTACATTGTGTTTCTCAACCATATCCTATACCTTGGATACCTAAATCACTTCACCCTTGTTTGGATAAACCTATCGACCTTGGATGATGTAGAGTTTGCAAGCTCTTCAACCTGGTACCGTGTTACAATCTATATGTGTGTGTGTGTTTGATTTCCATTACCCATGACCCGATTTTGACCACGACCTACTACCCATTACCCGAGTTGATCGTCACCCTTTCCCTCAATACTCAAACCTTTCCCCACCTATCTTCCCCACCTACACCTTTATCAAACCACTCACCGATTTTGTCTTACACCTCATCAATGCCCGGTTTGAGGGGGATCACCTTCACCCACACATGGGGCAATCACTTCCTTTTTGTCATCATCACTTATAAATACAAGCTACACAACAAAATGGGGAAAATGTAGACACCAAAATTGGGTCACACTCCCCTTAGTCCCCTTTCGAATAACCAACTTAAACACATTCACCTAACCATGACCCTTATACCCCACATTAATATTAATTTAATTATTTACAATTAAATTAATACTCATCCTCACTTCATTCACTATTTAAATACCTTAATTAAAACCAATTTCCACCTCACCATAGACCTATTCATAACATGCTTCCATAACTAACTAAGACTTAGCCCTACTTACCAATGTTGAACTTGTAAATGCAACCAATTTAAATGTTTAAAAATGTTAAGGCTATTAATACACACACACATGTGCCACAAAACCTATAACTTTGCATTGAAATTCCTTGGGTCTTTAGGAATGGAGCTGCATAGTTCTCAAAACCTAATGAGCTGTTCAAAATAGCATGGAGGTGCTATTTTAGAAAATAGTTTGAAACTTCCAGGGACATCTACTTGCTAGATGGTCTAATCAATTACCTTTTCACATCCATTGGGCATGGAGTCAAGTATATATCTCTAAAATTTGATCTCAACCTTAAAAATATCTCCTAAGTTGTTTGAAGTATGAAGTCATCATGATACAAATTTGATTTGTAACTTACAGACTTTTGTAACCTCCTTAAAACTCTACAACAAAAAAATCACTTGAGAACAACCATAACAATGTGTAAAACACTTAGGGAAATGGAAACTATACTACCATCCAAACATGTGCTTAACAAAACTTTGAGGAAATGAAAACTAATTCTACTACATACAAGATAAAAACTTCACCTCAATAAAAATGTTTAAGGTATATACCATTAAACAATATGAGTTGTTCTCCATCCAAATTTGACAATTTGTAAAAATTGTGTGGCTTGCAGATTAAAATAATGTAAGGGCCACTTCTTATTGTATCAAAATTTGAGTTTATTTGGGTTTTTATTTATCCTTATCCCACTTGGGGACAACATATCCTTCTTGAAAGTTTCTAGTCACTTATGTAGACCCAAAATTGGGTCACACTCCCCTTGGCCCCCTTTCAAATAACCAACTTAAACACATTCACTTAACCATGACCCTTATACCCCACATTAATATTAATTTAATTATTTACAATTAAATTAATACTCATCCTCACTTCATTCATTATTTAATTACCTCAATTAAAACCAATTTCCACCTCACCCCACCACCTCACCTAGACACCTCACCATAGACCTATTCATAAGCATGCTTCCATAACTAACTAAGACTTATCCCTACTTACCTTAATGAACTAAGACTTAGTACAACCCTAAAAGCACATGCCTATTCTCCCTCTAACCACTTTCCCATGTAGCTAAGCACAACGTTCCATTTAGACCTGACAAAAATGAGAAAAGGTGGGAGAGGATAGCCAAGATATGCTATTTTAGGCAACCTAGGATATCCCACCTTAACCAACTCCGGTAACCCTAAACCATCATCGGTTACCATATAACCATTTTGGTAACCTTGTTTGAGAGGTTAGAAACATTCTCAAGTTTTGGAGAAAAGGATATCTACATGAAAGAAAAAACTAGAGCTTTTTCACACATCCAAGCAGCCATAACCAACACAACCATTGATCAAAAGGTTTTTGCATTCACAAGAGAACTTTGGGAAGCACTTCCACGACACTGATCACCATTTCACCGATCAACCATCACCACCACCTAGCCATTGAACCTGCACAATAGTAAGTGTGTCCCTAACTTACACCATTTCATTTTTATTCAGTTTATAAATTTCTTCACCTTTGTTTATCAATCATCAGCTATATTTTCACCCTACCACTATTTCCTTCCTGTGAACCTGACCATTCCCATCACTCATAACCCTTTTAATCACCTCTATCTACTCTTGAGCACCTTTGAATATTCCCAACATCTCCCTAGACCTAAACCAACTCCTCACCATCGTTGATCTAGTCTCAAAAAAATCCCCAAAACCATGAACTATTGAGTTATTACCATCCCATAGTAACCGTCGTCGGTTCTTACTAAACTGTCGTTGGTCATACCAGACCGACGTCGGTCTCTATATTTGGTAGTCCTACTAATACCATATCCCAATAACCCTTTTTAAGTGATTCAAGTGACCTAAAATCTGACCTTGACCTGTTCCAACACCTTAGTTGTTTACCTTATTTCCAGATCTGATCATAGCCTAGCCTGTTATGTTAGATTTTCTTATTGTATTTGGATGAGATACCTAAATCATATCAACTATAGTAGGATTCTATTTACTTACATTATTTCTTACATTAAATTGTATTAAACAATGGGTTGACTTCCACTAAGGAAGTATCACACTTCCTAGATCTAGCACACACTAGGCAGCCCCCTGAAATATATTATTTAATCCTCTTTTTGTGGGCTTGTTGTGTATTTCAGGTAGTTCCTCCTAGCCAAAAAGAAGCTTTAATAAACATTGGATCAAGAAGTTAGAAAGTGCGCAATGTCCTTCAAACTAACCTTCACAATAGGTATTCCTCCTTGTCCCACACCCTTATCTCTGCTTTCATCAAATTGTTAAAGAAAATGGTGAAACAAATTTTTTTTTATTAGATCACTTCTTTACTTGAGCTTGATTAAACTCCATTACATACATAACTTGGTATATTAACTTTTATAAATCTATGAGCTCAACATAACTAAGTTTTATGGCCTCTAGCTCAAACGTTTCTACTTAATTTTTGAGTTCCAAGGATATAAATTCAATAGATATTGGAAGTTTTACTTTCTTTCCATAAATAAGCTTGTAGGGTATGCTTCTATATGACCTTTTATGAGTGATTCTATTGGCCCAAAACCAATTTAAAATTTGTGTGCTATTCTCTCTCATTATCCTCAAAGGTTCTTCCGATAATCCTTAGGAGATTCTTATTAGTAGGGTCATCTAAAGCATTACCCTCAGCGATAATAGTTTGAGTGTTTTTTTAAGTAATCTCCTTTTTTCATATCCCACTTAGTAATTTGTGTGCCAAGGAATGGTAAAGAGTTATCAAGTATTATTGTGGAAGGAACACCAAACCTAGTCACAATATCTTCATAGAATTCTAGGATGTTGTCTTCATTGGCTTCCTTTAAAGCAACCGCCATGTCCATTTCGTGAAGTAATATATGGATATTAAAATGAATTTATTCCCCAAACTAGAATGTGGATTGATCAATCCAATGAAATCCAAACCCCATTGCATGAATGACTACTCTATTGAGATGGGATGAAGGGGAAGGGCCACAAGTCTTTCATTTCCTATAAATAAGGCACACTTCTTGCATTTATTTACCCAAAAATAATGATCTTTAAAGATGTTGGTCCAATAATAACCACCTTTCATGATCTCGAGTTATATCATTCTAGGGGCAAAGTGTTATCCTATTTCAGCATTATGGAATTCTTGTAAGACTCTTTCAATTTGATCTGCCTTAATGCACCTTAAGAGAACACCATTTATATCCTTCCTAAAAAAATTTCATCTATGAGCACATAAGTGATAGATTGAGGCCTAAAATACATTATTTTTGCCTTGCTCAAACCTTGAGGACATTGACCTATTTGAAGGAAATGCACTATGTCACAAAAGTAAAAAGGAGGAAGTGAAATTGTTGTTAGAAATCTAGGTATTGAGAGGGGGTGAATCGGTGCTTATTAAAATTTGTGCGATTGAATTCTTCAATCATCCAATTTTTAAATTTACTTTAATCGTGATAAGCAATAATATTAAACTATGAGAGATAAAGAGAGAAGTAAACACACATAAACACATGAGGAGACAAGATTTAATGTGGGAAACCCATCTTGGGATAAAACCCATTGAAACTAGAGAACTAGCTTGGAAAACTGTCCTATAAAGTTACAATGATTTCATGGTTGAGCTTCAACTCAACCTAGAGTTATAACTCCAAAATTTAATTGAGTTGTTACTTAGTATTTGACAAGCTTCAACTTTTCTAGAAGCTTCAACTCCCAAATTTAACTAGCAACAACGATCTTCTCAGTATGCTACTACTTACAACGAGGCTTCAACCCACTATAATTTAATTAACAAACAAATGATCTTCTGTAAGCTACTACTTACAAGGAGGCTTCAACCACCTATATGCTAAGCTACAACTTAGAATTTTTATAAAACTTTTATCACTTTACTATATTGTCTTTCAAACTGATTATGATCACTTTTTAGCTCACTTGTCTTCTTCTCTTCTCTTCTCAATTTATCATAGTTTTAATGCATTAAAACCCTTCTAATCTTCTCTATAACAAGAACATAGCTCTCTCCACTTTCAAAAACTTATTTGAATTTGTCACATCTCTTTCTCTCTATCAACAACAACTCTAACTCAAGAATAACAAATACATGCTAAAAAACTAGCTTATATATGAATACAAGACTCTGGAGATGACCCTTGACCTTTCACTTCTAGAGAATTTTCAACTGACTTAAGATTCATACATACACATGAGATTATTTGTCTTCTAGTCTTCCTTTTTAGATACTAATGATTTTCTAACTTTTCATATTTCATTTCAAAGAGCACGAAAAACCTTTCTGAAAGTCCAAGATAGACTAATTTGGATAAATGGGATGAAATTTATTTCAATGTGGGTTTGGAAGATACGTGGTACATTCGGGTCCAACTGTGCATGTACAGCCACAATAATGTTTATATTTCCCTTTATAACCCTTTATATACTTTATGTTTTTATCCCTTTGATAATCAAACAAATTGGAGTTTTGGGGAACTAGGGTACTAAAGAATCGGGGCCATTCTCTCTTAGTTCTTTTGTATCCCTTTATCCCATAATTTACTCCCTTTCCTTAATTTGTGGATCGTAGTGACTTGTGGGGAACTCTTCTTCCCATGGAACTTATTCAACGTCTCTAAGGTTCTTCTCGATTCCTTCTCTATTTGCAAAGCACTCTGCTTCATTTGTTGGGCTTTCCAATCATGCGGGAACTTGTGCCTCTTGGGAACTATTCCATCTCGATGCTTTGTTCTCTCCATCTTTATTCGACTTGCATTTCCACACTTCGTAATGCACTTGAATATTTCACTCACCCAAATCCTTTGTTGTGGCTTCGAAGTTACTCGCAGGGGAACTATTCTGCCGAAGCACTTTATTCCCGCATCACTCTCCCAGTCTACAATACACTAGGCTCATTTTCCTATGGCTCCAAAACCCATGTGGGGAACTTTAGTTCTCAAGGAACCTATTCCATCCACACACCAAAAGTCCACCACAAGAAAATCCTATTTTCTCAATTTTCTCCAAATTTTTCCAAGTACCTAAACTTTTGCTTACACCAAACATTTCATACCTTCATGCAAAGAGGACCGGATAACTCCACCTTCACTTCACATTTTCTCACATACCTGCTACAAGGGACTTTGTGAGCACTTGGGGAACAATAGGAGTATCTAGAGCACAGTCATACCAACAGATGCACACAGGGATTTTCATGACTCTTTGAGACCACTGTACACCACTAATAGATACCTATCTGTAAGAAATTTCACTCCTCCTTTTCCATCGGTTCCACATGAAATCAATGAAAACACCAAAAATGCGATAAGGTTCGAAAATCTCCCCTTTGTCATTAATGAAAATAATCTTAGAAACTTTCTAGCCATTTCCTATACATTTATGTTCTTTCTTTCTACTACCCCATTTTGTTGAGGTGTCTTGTAGTTTTAAATTGTCTTCTTATTCCATGAGTCTCACAAAACTTATCAAATTCATCTTGCCAAAACTATTCTCCTCTATTAGACCTTAAACTCTTTATTTTGACATTCTTTTTATTTTCTAATAGAGCTTTAAACACTTTAAATATTTCTAATGCCTTTGAATTTTCTTTGAGAAATGAAACCCATGTCATCCTTATGAAATCATTGATCAATAACATGAAATAGCTATCTCCTTGTATGCTCTCAGTTATGGTTGGTCCTACAAGATCAATATGTATCAACTCTAGAGGTTGTGTAGTGGAGTATTATTTTGTTTTGAAACTCCTCTTAGTCTGCTTTCCCATGAAGGCATGCTTTGCAAAGCTTATCAACTAGTTTTCTAATCTTAGGAATATTATTTACACATCCTATGGAGCTAATTCTACGATGAGGTTATCAAAATTGAGGTGTCCTAATCTTCTATGCCAAATCCATCTTTCATCCACTTTACTAGTGAAGAATTTTTCTTTATTTACCTCCTTTAAAACATACATATTATTTTTGGTTTTCTTTACCTTTCTAACCACCTTACCTAATTTTTCTTTTTTTTGTCACTTCCTTTTCCATGAAACAATAAAATATATTCTTGTTTGCACATTTGACCAAACTTCAAAAGATTGTGCTTCAATCACTCAACATATAATACATTTTTAGTGATGGTTTTTCCATTTTCAAGAATTAGTTGACCTTTTTCTCTCAATATTAGCTGAGGTGTTGTCTCTAAACCACACTATACCCGAAGCATTTTATTTTAGAGAGATGAACTTATTTTTGTTTCCTATCATGTGGCTTAAACATCCACTGTTAATATACCACTCCGTGTCTTCACTTTAAGAATGGAAGGTAGTTTGGGATATTAACCCTTGTTCCTTTGCATTTGTAGGATTTGTTTTGACCTTGTCAACATTATTGCTTTGCTTTGTAGGTATTTGATAAAAAATTTAGCCATATGCCCATAATTTTCACAATTGTAGAAAATATGCTCATTCTTATGATAAAAACCCATATGTCTACCATGAACTTTAGCATGATTTCTACATTTTGACACTTTATGACCAAATTCATTGCATGAAAAACAATATCCATATAATGAATAGGCATACCTCATAACATGATGTTTTCTACTTGCATGATATCTCTTCCTAAAATCATATCTCTTAGCTTTAGGAGGTTCTGGAGTTGTTTGGTTATCTTCTTACTTGCGGCTTTATCAACCTCATTCTTTTTACTTGCTACTTTGTCATCCTCATTCTTCTTCTCAAATCCTAGACCATATTTTTTATTGACATCTCTTTGATTTCCTAGAGGTCATCTAATTCATTTGTGATATTCTCAAACTTGTCATACATCTTCAATTTGGTGAAGGTCCGATCCAACTGGTGCTAAGAGCTCCAATTCAAACTTGAGATTTAGATGCTCTTCTTGTTTTATTTTAAAATATTATTCAATCATCTTGATTTGTTCCTAAAATTCCTTGATCATATCTTCATGTTCTTGAGCTTCTTTGTTTTATTTTTCCTCAAGAAGATTGATTTTTCCTTCATACTCTTTCACCATCAGTTTCAATTTTTGATTCCTCTTCCTTTGATGTTTCAACGCTTCTAAAGCACTTGATTAATTTAGCTACAAGGTTAACCTCGACCTATTCTTCATCTAAATTGTCATATTCATCCCGGATTGTTACTTTTGAATTTATTTTTTCAGATACTTCCAATCCCATGAAAAATGTTTCATCTTGAGTCCTTTCGTCATCACTCTCGTGAGCTACTTGATTCACTTGACCGAGAAGAGCTTGAGCCTTCTTATGTGTAGAATTTCTTCTTGTTTTTGAAATATTTCTTCTTTCCCCTTGCTTCTTGAATTTATTCTTTTCCTTTGAGAAGATTCTTCATCATCTTTATCCTCCTTGTATTTGTTGGGACATTTTGAAGAAAAATGACCAAGTTGGCCACAAATGAAACAATTAAATGGAAGCTTGCCCTTGTACTTACCTGATCCTCTTTTCAACTTCCTCACAAACATGGATTCCACATTTTCATCATCTATCTCCATGTTAGACTCAAATTTATTCTTCTTGACCTGTGATTCCTTATTAACTTTGAAAGCTACCTCTTTCTTGACTGAATTTGAGTCACTGATTCTCATCTCATATGCAGTTAAGATTCCATAAAGATCATCCATTTTCAAGGTGGTTAAATCCTTGGCTTCTTCTTCTACTAACACTTTGGAATAAAATTTTGAAGTTAGTGATCTTAACACTTTTTGAACCAAAATCTCTTTTATTTTCTCTCATAAGCCTCTAATTTGATTTATAACTTTATCCATTCTTTACAAGTATGATGCAACATTTTCACCTTCATTCATTTTCATGCTTTCAAACTAAGCATGATAAGTCTGTAACTTAGCCAATTTTACACTTCCATCTCCTTCATATATAGTCTTTAACTTGTCCCACATTTCATTATATTTAGTACACTACATAACTCTTATGAACTCAACCTCAAAAAGCCCAAAAATAATTACTTTCATGTCTTTAAAATTGTTTTCACTTTCTCTCTTTCCTGCCGCATCGCAAGAGATGTAGTTGAAATAGTATAACCACTATCAATTTTTTTCATATGTCAAACCCAAGTGACATTAGTTAAGTTTTCATTCTAACACTCTAGAAGGAATAATTTGATCCATTGAATAGGGGAGCTTTGGAGGTAGAAAAACCACTTGTTGATTGATTGATTGCAATTGATGAATTGTTCAAATATCCCTTGAGCTATTAAAATCACTACACTAGGGCCTCGCTTTGGTACCAATGGTTATAAATATAGGAATTTGAGAGGGGGTGAATTAGTGTCTTATCAAAATTTGCACAATTTAGAAATTTTCAATCATCCAATGTTTAAATTTACTTTAGCTATGTTAAGCATGCATATTCAACCATGAGAGATGAAGAGAGAAGTAAACACACATAAACACATGAGGAGACAAGATTTAATGTGGAAAAACATCTTAGGAAAAAAACCCACTGAAACTAGAGAACTAGCTTGGAAAACTGTCTTATAAAGTTACAATGATTTCATGGTTGAGCTTCAACTCAACTGAAGCTACAACTCCAAAATTTAACCAAAATGCTACTCATTTTTTGACAAGATTCAACTTTTCTAGAAGATTCAACTCCCAAATTTAACTAGCAACAACTGATATTATGTAAGATACTACTTATAAGGAGGCTTCAACCCCCTATAATTTAACCAACAAAAATTGATCTTCTATAAGCTACTACTTACAAGGAGGCTTCAACCCCTATATGCTTAGTCAAACTTAGAATTTTTATAAAACTCTAATCATTTTATTGTGTTTTCTTCCACAATTGATTATGACCACTTTTTTAGCTCACTTATCTTCTTCTCTCCTCTTCTCAAATTTTCATAGTTTCAACACATTAACACCATTATTATCTACTCTACATGAAACACATTACTCTATCCATTTTTAAAAACTTCTATGCATTTGTCACATCTCTCTCTCTCTCTACAACAACAATAAAATTTGCACTCAGAAAAACAAATACATGAAAAAATGACCTTATATATGAATACATGACTCCTGGAGATGACCCTTAACCTTTCACTTATAGAGACTTTTCAATTGAACTGAATTCATACATACACAGAAATTATTTTTCTTCTAGTCTTCATCTTCGAGATATCGATGATTTTATTACTTTTCAAATTTCATTTCAAAAGCACAAAATAACCTTTCCAAAAATTCCAAGATAGAAAAATTTGGAAAAATAGGATGAAATTTATTTCAATGTGGGTTTGAAGGATACGTGGTGCATTCATGTTCTAACTGCATGAAGAGTCCTCAATAATCTTTATATTTCACTTTATAACCCTTTATATCCTTTATGTTCTTATCCGTTTGATAATAAGATGAATTAGAGTTTCGAACCGGTGGTACTAAGGAACTGGGTCCATTCTCCTGGATTCTTCTACATCCCTTTTATCCCCCACTTTACTCCTTTTCCTTCATTTTCAGCTCGTAGTGACTTACGGGAAATCATCTTCCCATGGAACTTGTTTCATTTATCTAATGTTCTTCCGATTCATTCTTTGTTTGTAAAACACTGCTTCATCCGTCAGGTCATCCATTCATGTGGGGAAATCATGCCTCTTGGGAAATTTTCCAATCAATGCTTTGTTCTCTACATCCTTGTTCGACCTCATTGCCCCACTTTTGTGATGCAATTGACTCTTTTACTCACCCAACACCTTTGGTGTGGCTTTGAAGTTAATCATGGGGAAATTTGTCTCGTAAGGAACTATTCCGTTAGAGTCCTTTGTGCCCACATCACTCTCCCGAGTCTACAATACAATGGGCCCTTTTTCATGCAGCTCCAAAACCCATGTGGGGAACTTTAGTTCTTAGGGAACCTATTCCATCAACACACCAAAAGTCTACACTACACCAAAAATCATATGTTCCCAATTTTTTCCAATTTTTATAAGTACTTGAACTTATTTTTATACCAAACATTTCAAACCTTCATGTAGTAGACTAGAGAACTCCACCTTCACTTCACATTTTCTCACATACCTGGTACAAGAGAATTTTTGAGTACTTGGGAATAATAGGAGTATCTGGAGCACAATCATACCAATAAATGAACAAAAGAATTTTCATAACTCCTTGAAACCACTATACAACACTAATATATACCTATCTCGCAAGACATTTCACTCCCACTTTTCCATCAATGCCATGTGACATAAATGAAAACACAACCAATGCATCGTGGTTCAACAATCAGTATCTAGTTACATGTCATTTTGAAGTATTAGAAAAATTTCCTTTTACCTTCTAAATCTACATCCAATTTTTAACACAATCCTTTTCCTTTTACTATCTTAGTTCCATTGACATCGACATCATATTCCACGACCTTTATTATTGTAGACATAAAATGTATGCACTAGGGTGCATTTCTAGGTCTTAGATCATACTAATATATACATGATTCCTAAGCAAGAAAATTAGTAATTGATAATGTATTTTGTGCCTTTTACTTTGTTTTCTATAATTTTATTGACCTTACACACCCTACATCCATTTCGGTATTTTACATATTTATCTTTTATGATCGTGGACACTAGTGCTCAATTACTACACTAGTGCCTAGGTGCTCCCGTCCCTCCCGGTGATCCCGACCATTTATCCCCTTTTCTAACTCTTTTGGGTCTCTTTTACTTCTTAATAATCATTTATAATTTTGGGTTGGCCTTCCAGTTGTAAATTATGAAATTAAAACAAAGGAATCATTTATATACATAGTTATAGATCTCAAATAGGGGGTCAAGAACTAACAATGCATACTATCACCTAAGCTTACATCCAAAGCCACAAGAACACTTCAAAGTAACCATCTAGCATATTAACTCAAGGGATAAGGGCTGCATTCTTTTTCATACACAACATAAGAGGGGAAGTCTATTCTATCGCATCTCACACATTCTATACATTTGGTACATTATAGATCTATGATGTTATCATTGTGCAACTTGAACAAGGGAATTGTTATCCAAAATTCACCCCCCAGGGTAATTTTGATAACATGCATCAGAATATTCAAGTCCTAGGAAAATAGATTGATTCAGGGCAAGAATCATGTTTCTAGGGTCCCCTCAGATTTTTTCTAACTCTCCTGTCCAGGTTGAAAAGAGCAAGTTCTGAGAAAAGGTGAAAAAGTTGCAAAAGCAAGCTTGGGCCAAAAAAAATCACGAAAAATGGCTAAGTCCTAGTCCTCGCAAAAGTCGGGATGTGAGGGACATCTGGGCGTGAATCGGCCGAAAGGCCGCTAGGCGATCTGCGATAGAGAAAAGGAAATCACGAGCCATCGGGACGCGGGACGCTGGAAAGCTTCGGTTCGGCCAAGGAGAAGAAAATCGACTAACGCTCGGGACATTTGGGCCGCGAGGACGCGAAGGACGCGAACCGGCCGGTTCGGCCGAAAAGGAGAACTTTCACACTAAGCAGTTCAGGACATGTGGGACAAAGGGACGCGAACCGGCCGAATCGGGTGAACCGGAAGAATTTGTCCCAGACAGTTTGGGACATGTGGGACAAAGGGACGCGTGGGACGCGGATAGCCGAAGGAGCCAAAAGCCAATCAAGCAACGCCACGTGTCATCGGCTGAATGAGGGGACAGGAAGCCCATTTCGGGTGGATCAGAGGTTTTTGTCCCAGACAGCACTGGGACATCCGGGACAAATGGACGCGGTGGACGTGAAAATCCGGCAGGCCCGAGAGCCAATCAGAAGAGGACACGTGTCCTATGGAACAAGGAATGCGGAGCTCGAGGAGGACTTGGAGAATTTGGAAAAGTCTTGGCCAAAGGACTAAAAGGTAAAAGATGTCCCCGCACCCCTGTCAACCAACCAAAGCCTGCCACGTGTCATCCAGGTGGCAGAGCGCGGGAAGAAATTTAAAAAATCTGTTTCACCTGTTTTGTGCCCTAAATCTTCATATCGACATATCTTTCGATCCAGAGCTCAGATTTGCATGTTCTTTATATCAACGGAAAGATTATAAGATTCTCTACATGATTTTGGGGTTAATCTTGAATTTTGGTATAGTCTGAGAGAGAAAATTCAGAAACAGCTCTGACACGTATTCATGGCCAGAAGTGACATTTCAGCGACCAAATTAATGCAGAATGGGTCGCATTCTCCTCCAAATCGGTCAAAGATGGTAGGGTATGGGTTTGTAAGGTTCCCCATGCCATTTTAATGCATCTGCAGTCAATGAGGAATGGGCTTGCACGTTTTCCCACGTTTCTCTCTCCTGGGCTCGACCCATGCAATGTAAAAGCCAGATTTGGCTCATTTAAAAAAATAATAATTACAAGTTGTTCATCCGCTTTTGCCTCGGCTCTCCCTTATTTTTCTTCTCCGGGGTTGAAAATGGAGTTCGAACCTCCTCCTGCTATGTAATGGCATTTTTTGCCTTTTACTAATGAAATGATGTTCTGTGCAAACTTCTGAAGCAACAAAAAAACGTGTTTTGTGATGCATCTGTCCATCCTTGCTTGTTTTTCGCTTGTTTTCCTCTTTCCTCTCTTGATTGCAGGTATTTGTGCATGTTTGAATGTTCATTGTAGGTTTGAAGATGTGTTCATAGAGTTTTGGGACATTTTATGTGTGAAATCTATCCTTGGACTCGTGATGCATCTGTCCATCCTTCCCATTGCTCACCTCTCTTTGTTACATGGTAGTTTTGATAGATGTCCAACATTCTCCTTCTCTGGTGTATCACCGTTTTAGTGTAGGATTTTGTTCTTTTCCTTTCTCTCTCTCTCTCTCTCTCTCTTTGGCATGGTTAGATTAGGATTAGATTAGCTTGCCTGCACTGGAATAGCTTGTGGCAGGTAGTTTAGGAGTAGGAACCAGCCTTCTCTGGAGATTCCTTTCTCATTTCTGCAAGTCCCACACTTGGAGAAAGGTTTCAATGTTGTGCAATCACACTGGATGCCTGAAGATCAACTTAGAAACCTGATCAGCATCCAGGGGTGTTGTGATTTTGCATCAACAGGAATACTAGGGCATCATTACACATAGTTTCATACAAAACTACATGGAGTCTAAAATGTAGTGCAACACTTAGTAATAAGTTCACTCTTTGGGTGACCACTAGGGTCAGTTTGAATCCACATACCACATCTTTATTTTTAGGATTTGATGTGGTTTGTGGGTATGTGCAACTATACATATTTGTTTTGTAGATTACAAGTACAATCCAAAAATTGAAACAAAACCAAAGTGACAAAAGGAAAATAACTGAAGCTCCTCCTTCACAGTTTAACATAGAACTCAAGCATCTAACTAAAAACTAGAGCCTAGATTAGTCACTAGCACTTGGGTGCTTCGTCCTCTCATGTGTGCTTCTTCCTACACATTTCTAGGTCTCAAAACCTCCAAAACCCTTGAAAAACTCTTGTCATTCCATTTTATCTATTCACTTATCTAGATCACTTCCAGCATCGCTAGAAATCAACTAAATCACTCTATCTCCTCCTCTTTCTTAGGGTTTCATATTATACATGTTTGTTTGATTACGACTTCAATGTATATTATAATTGTATATCATACACGCAATAGTTACTCTGAAATTTATATTTAATTCAATTTATATTAAAAATTTGGTGAACCCCACTCATGATCAAATAATTGGATCTTTATTTTTCATATTCTATTTGATCTTCTTTCATGGCTCCTAAAGTATCATTGCATCAATTACTTCAAATGCACCCACCTTGTAAAGATGTTCTCCAAAAATCCCTAGACACTATGTATCTCCCTTGTAATACGCCACATGCACAAGTAAGATATATCTTTGATCATCTCTTTGATGACCCTATTGGTCCTGATACCACAACTAATCAATCCATTTTCAAGTCAATTCAATATTTACATTGTTTATTTCAAGATAAAATTCAAGCTATGGAAACCATGATTACATCTCTCACAACTGAAATCCAACATCTCAAGGATGCTTCTTAGGCCCATTATCTCTTCTTCTACACCTCATCCTCATCCTATGTATTCTACATGTGCTCATATAAGTGAACCCCAAGTCTTACCGCTACCAACAACTAATAAGTTTGATCTCAATGCTAAAAACATGATATTATTCTAGAGATCCTCAATGACCATTTGATTAACTTTCCAACTACTCATTTCTACCCACCTTATTGTCTTGCAAAATCCATAGGCATCCCATTTTGTAATTATCACATAATTAATGGACATCATGACAATGATTGTTATGATTTAAAACAAATAATTGGGTACCTTGAGCACTATGGTTTTATTTCATTTGCTACACAATATTCTACTCCATGCTCAACTCTAATTTCTAAATCTAGTTGGGCTCCAAAATTTGATCCCTATATATCTAATGAGCATCATGCCATAATTATATTTTTCTTCTTCGGTAAGTCAAGAGATGACTATCCAACCCTATATTATACCACCTTTAAAAATCCATACCTCATCACCTCCTCCTATCAATTCCTCTATAATGTTACCAATTACAACTAAGAAATCGACTTTAAAAATCCATACCCCATCACCTCCTATAAATTCATATACAACGTTACCAATTAAAACTAAGTAACAACCAACCAATTCACCATGTGATAAATAACCTCTTTAAACTTCCTCCTATCAACCCCAAATCCAACCCTGGTCCTACTCTTTCTTCTACCTACCATTGTGATGACTCTATCTCTTCTCATGACACATCTCAAACTCTCCCACAATGACATGGTCTCTCTTGTGTCATAACATAGATCTCCATCACTCACACACTTAAGGGGCATTGTGCTTATACCCCTCTTTCATCAATATTAGTTATCTCTAATGTCGACTATTACACTTCACCTTCTAGACTTCATATGTAATCTCTCTAAGCATCCTCACACTCTTTGGTACACACATAATACCATCATTACCCGATGACACACTCTAGCGCTAGGATTCACACTTGACTATTGATGAAATAATTCATCAATTAACCTCACATTATCTACACACTTTATGATCTCTACTTCATGATATATATTTCTAGCATCTACTCTTAAACAATACACTCATTTCTCAATGACACACTCTTGTTCTATGGTTCATTATTGAATTTTGAGGGGGATTTATAAATGAACCTCATCTCATGGACATCCGCTAGGGGGATATGTTGATCCTATCATTTTCATACCTTCCATATCACACCATAAAACACATGCAACATTTACATATCTTGGCTATATTTACTCTCATCTTCTTATACTACTTACATGTTGCACTTTGCTTACTATGCTAGTCATATTCTTATTATGTCATTATATATTTTTATATATACGATACACATTCACTTGGTATATTGATGTGAATGCAATACCTATCATGGATTCATACACAATGCATGATTCTTGACACAACTCTTTACTAGTCCCATTGAGGCTCATGGGGCATCTACTCGACTACTATCATACTTTACACATCACAGTTTCTATCAATTAAGTACTTACTATTTCCAATCATTATCACTGTACTTATCACTAATTTATACATGCTTTGACATAATATCTATCTTTTTAACATGCTAATGGGTGCTTCATGTGTAATATTTGTCTTACAGGATCTATACAACCATGGTTATATACCATCTTTTACTTACTACCTTCTTACTACTATTTTCTATTATTTGCGGGTTATTCCCTATGTCTTACTTTATCATTGTATTCTTTTGGCTACTTTGGCCCTGTTTGCCTTATGGAATTATGAGTGATCTCCTAGTATGAAACCCAATTTTTGTAGTCCATCTTGTCTTACTATTTTCTTGTTACATTTTATTCTCTTGCATGATATCTATTTTCTACAACTAACACTTGTTACTATCCTATCTTGTTTTCATGTGCCTTGGTTTCTACCATGCAAATCCCCTACCCCCTATAGGTATCCACACTCAGATATGCATATCAACTTCTCATCCTCTCTTTTGGGCCGTATTCTCCTACAGTCGTCGCATGCACCCCAAATGAGGGGGATATCTATTAGGTGAAAAAATCACCCCTATAACAGCTCAAAGCTATAGTATAACACCACATAGTACAAAATCGAACAAGAACACAGCTTACAAATTGTCTTAGAATTAGACTTGGGCCCCAAAATACATAGTAGAAACTAGCACCCAATCTTGGATACTAGTGGTAGGTGCTTGTGTATTGGGAAAATCAAACATTTTCTAAGTTAAACATAGTTCACAATAGTTTTTAGATAAGTTTTCTAGTAGCAAAGAGAACTTTCTCTCCATTTACATAATACAGATCTATCAAATAAATTTAAGTTAGAATTGGAACAAATCGTAAAAATTGGAACAAATTATAGATGTACCATCTATAATGATACTTATTCGGGAAGATCATTGAAGGAGAGAAAATCAAGACCTCTCTCCCCAAAGCTCTTATCTTAGCATGATATCACCTAAAAAATTCACTCTTAGTGTGAAATCACCCAAAAAACTCTCTCTTGGAATGAGATCACCCAAAATCCTCACCATCGTCATCCAACTCTAGAAACTCCTAATAAATAAGACAATTTTATATCTCATACTCTCTTACATATTAGGTGCACACTTTCCTTTTACACACTTTTACACTCTTTACTTACTTATACATGCATTACTCTAATTTTTCATATACAAAACTTTGAATACTTTCTCACTCTTCTTTTACAGTCTATCCTTAATAACAAACAAGAATCAAATCACATCAGTAAATAAAGCACACTACTACACATACACTTCACCCCTAGGTCTACATCCCTCTCCTAGTTGTCATGCTTCACATTGTGATGACTTCATGTTTCACTTGTCCACGTGACACACTATCAGATATACTATTCTCTACATGATCATAAGGTATGTATATTCTATCTACTTTATGCTATTGAGTATTCACTCAACAACATAAAGTGGGGGAAAATGTAGACAAAAATCTATACACTTGGGTACATTTCTAGGTCCTAGAGCATACTAATATATACATGATTCCTAAGCAAGAAAACTAGTAATTGAAAATATATTTCAGGCCTTTTTCTTTGTTTGCTAAATTTTATTGAACTTACACACCCTACAACCCTGTTGGTATTTTATTGATTTATATTTTATGGTCTTAGACACTAGCACCCAGGAGCTCCTGACCCTTTTCCCCCTTTTCTCACTCTTTTGGGTCTCTTTTACTTCTTGGGCATATTTAATACTTTTAGGTTGGCCTTCCAGTTGTCAATTACAAAATTCAAATAAGGGAATCATATATATACATAGTTATAGCTCTCAAATAAGGGGCCAAGCACTAGAATTACATACTATCACCTAAGCTTGCATCCAAAGGAACAAGAGCACTTCAAAGCATCCATCTAGCACATTCACTCTAGGTATAAGGGATGTATTCTAAGGCATACACAACATAGAGGGGGGAAGTCTATTTTATTCCATCTCGCACATTCTATACATGTGGTAAATTTAGGATCTAGCCCACTATCATTGTGAAACTTGCACAAGGGCATTCTAGGGAAGCATTAAACACAATTTCACATAGGAATACATGGATTCTAAAATGTATTGCAATTATCAAGTACTAACTTCACTCTTCGAGTGATCTGCTAGGGTTAGTTCAAATCCACATACTGCATATTTTTTTAGTATTTGATGTGGTTTTTGGGTATGTGTGGCTAGACATTTGTTTTATAGATTACAAGTATAATTGATAACATTGAAGTGAAACTAAAGTGACAAAAGGAAACTAACAACAAAGCTCCTCCTGCACATAAAATCACATAACCCAAGAATTTGACTAAACAATAGTGCACAGATCAGTCCCTAACACTCCAGGAACTTCTATCCTCCCATGGGCACTTCTTTCCTACAAATTTATTTATCTCAAAACCTCCAACAAGCCTTGACAAAAATCTTCTCAGACTATTTTAGCTATTCACCTAGCCGGATCGCTTCCATACCGCTCAGAAATCAGCTAAGTCACTCTATCTCCTCCTCTTGCTTAGGGTTTCATATTGTAAATGATTTTTGGCTTCGGGATTTACTACATATTTCCATTTTATATCATACACTATAGTAGTTACTCTGAAATTTAGATTTAATTCAATTTATATTAAATCGCTTATCCAACTAGCTCTTTTCTCATTCATGTCGTTGTTTAAAATAAAATCCCTCACACCTTGGTGTGATATCATTAAATGAATTTTATTGTTGGATACAAATGTCTAAGTTTTTAAGATCCTTATGAAATCCAAGGATTACTTCTACATAAATGAATAGCTTACCTCATAATCCTTTAGGATTTGTCTAAAAAAGGTAATTGGCTATTCTAAATCTTCATCATTAAGTTATACCAACATTGATAACATTATGTCCATGTCTCCAAAGGCATACAAAATTAAATCCATTTTTTAATTATAATTAATAAAGGTAGTGGCTTTTGTTATTTATTGTTTGATCACTTCAAAATTTCCTTCCTTTCCATAGTCCACTTGAAAGCCATGTTTTTTATTAACATAAATTCCAATCATTTGACATGAATAGAAAAAGTAAGGATAAACCACCTAAAAAGTTAATTATCCCTAAGAAAATTTGTAATAACTTCTTGTGATCGGGTAATGACAATGCCAAGATGACACATATCCTTTTAGGGTCAATTGTAAGCCCTTTCTTTGAGATAATGTTTCTATGCATTTTCTCTTATGCACCAAAAATATAATTTTTTGGGATTAATGGAAAATCTAAACTGCCTACACCTATAGAAAACTTGGCTAAGATGGGATAAGTGATCATTTAAATTATTGGAGAATACTGTGAGGTTATTAAGGTAAAATAGAACACACCAATTGATCAATTCTATAAAAACCACATCCATAGATCTTTGGAAATTTTCTCCAAAGTGTTAGAAATACCAAAGGGAATTTTTCTATAATCACGTGTTCTCCATTTCTTGGTAAACGTATTTTTGAACCGATCTTCATGTTTCACCATGACTTGATTATAACCAAAGTAACCATCTTATAGAGAAAATTTTTCCGAGGCAATAACCACTGCAAGATCTTATCCATGGAAGGTAGTGGATAATGGTGTTTTAAAGATACCTTGTTCAAATCCACAAAATCAACACATGATCTGATTTCACCATTTCTCTTCCTTACATGAACTATGTTGAAACCCAAGATTACTATTTTATGAGAAGATTATATGAGCCTCTATTAACTTATTTAGCCTCGTCTTCATTAGTGGCTCAATTACTGTCTTGAAAGCTTCTATTTTTACCTAATGGGATTGGCTTATGGGTCTAACAAAATGGTATGTTGTGCCAAATTAGGATCAAAATCCCTAAGGTCATCATATCCCTATGCAAAGACATCAAAACATTATTGAAAAAGGTTTACAAATGCATTTTTCTTTTTTAAAGTATATACCTTGCTAATCTTGAGAAATTTTCAATGCCAACTAAAATATTATCATAATATTCACCTTTTACCATCATGTTTGATTTATCCTTTCTAAGTTGATCATCTGAGTTGAAAATGGACTCCAATGTGACTAGGCCTTTGGGTAACCTATTTGATCTCATCTAGATGATCTTCTCTCCATATTGTTGTTACAATTTATCTTGATTTCTTGATGAAAACTCAACCTCTTCTTGTATGAAGTTGATAATCTGTTGGTCACTCTCAAATAATTTCCAATTTGTGTTATTATCTAGGAAAATAGGTCTGATAATCACTTTAATATGTTGTTGTATCCCTTCTCTTTTGATACTTTCAGGGACATCAAACTCTATTGGGCCGATACTAACCTATCAACTGATTCATTCTCTTTTCTTGGGATAGAGTGGATATTGAATGCTTCAAAGTACTCTATAAGATCCCATACCCTATGCTTGTAGGATTTTAACAAATAATTCTTGGATGCATTCAAACCTCTTACTTTATTTACTACTAACTCACTATCACCAAAGGTTTGCAATTGTTTAACACTCTTCCTTCTTTCCCATTGTAACCATGGATAAGGGCCTCATACTCAGCTGAATTGTTAGAGAAACTGAATTAGAATCTGAAAGAAGAGAAATAATTTACACCCTGCGGGAGATACAAACATCACATCTCCACCTGCACCTTGTCTACTCCTAGATCCACTAAATCACATTTTCCAAATGCCCTCATCCTGCTCATTGGATTTCACAATACTAGGAATATGTGAATCTTCCTCATGCAAAAATTAATTACTAAACCATCATCTTCTATCTACCTATAAGGGTCAACACCATGGCACTCAAATCCCTATTCATCAAGCAATAAATCTAGAATACCTTCAACTTGAGTGTTTATTTTGGGGACAATAGGATGATCCTCTTGGTAAAATATTGTGTAATTTATATTGAATACACTTTGTACTTAAGGATCAATATGATATGTGGCAATGTGATCTAATCCCAAAGTTGATTTCGTACAAACATGGTCTTAAAAACATGTGAGATCATTTAGTTTATAAGTATAAGTTGGGGATAATAATTACACCCAAACCCAAATCAGGAATATTTAGGGATTTGAGGCAACATGGGACTATCCCCAAGTTATAGGACTTATGCTAGAGACAAACCTCTGGAGAAGGCTAACTTCCTCTACCAAATACTAATGCTAAAACTACTCCTACTGAAGGAAATTCTACATTTCAAGGGTCCAGGATAAGAAGGAGATGCATGGAAATGGAAATACTAAGCTAATAGGGGGGATAACACCAAGAAAATGTTGAAAGAATTTCTCAAATGAGTTAAAATGGGAGATAGATGAAGAAGGAGAGGGTAGACAAGAGTGCCACAGTCTATAAAAACATTCAATATTTAACTTTCATGGAGCACAACTAAAATAAAACCTTGCAAAGGAGAGAAAACATGTAAAAAACACCACAATAGAAATAGAGAGGTAAGAAAATGTAATAAACATAGGTTAGGGAAGAGAATAGTCACAAAATACATATTTTATTGCTTTAAGAGAATGTGTGGTCCATTATAATGGAGGAGGGAGGAAAGAATCACCTTATAGAGGTCTAGATCTGAGGCCTACAACTCAAAACACTAATGCACTACTCTAAATAATGCCCTTGCATTTCAAGAGGGTCCAACCTTTACAAATGGGAATTATTTTATAATATATAGAAAATTGGGAAAGAGAGAGGAGGGAAAGAGATGGAAACTTAGATTCAAGGATGAAACCACCAATAAGATGAATTAAATTATTGTAAAATAGCATGGGAACTCGTGTCGTACCCACTCCCCCATGTCACATTCCTTATAGAAGAAGGAAAGAGGCCATACTTCATTAATTATGGGTGGATGAGTCATATGTAGCTGCATATTAATAACCTGAATTATGTTTTCCATTTTTTCACCTACCAAATCTCACAAAAACATGATTTTATTAATTATAAATTGTATCTCACATTGTGAGTTTTCAAACGAGACAAATCGTACTTGATTTAGAAATCCTAGTTAAAATAAATGGCCATATGAAGATCTGCAGCAGCGAGAGCAACATGCCGGACACGTGGCATCTTCGATAGGTCATGAGGATTTGATATTTGACTAAAAAAATAACTTGTTATCACACATGTGTTAGTTCCTCATTCACTATAGGGATTTGGTCACAATTGTAAACTTGTCATTTGCACTTACAAAAATGCAAATTAGATCCCAAGTCCCTAGAGTTGGACATGTGTCATGTTAGGAATGGCATGGGGAAGGTAAACCAAGGTTTATACACAAAAGTAAAGGAAGAATAGTAAGGTTGAAACATAATTCAAGGATGTAGAGGAAGACCACAAGCACCTGAGGCTATGTGAGAGGTTTGCGGAAAGGGGTGCATACTTGTAAGAGCATGTAAATGTCCAAATGATGTTCGAGGAACTGCCAAGGAAAACTATGGGATCTTGGGAAAGAAATGCATACAAGTGTGAAATATAGGAAGAAAGGGAAAGCATATAAGAAAAACCCACAAAAGTGATGTGTAAAGGAAAAGAAAGTGCGTGAGGAAGGCCTACAAGAGCGTGTGAGGTAATGCATGGGACTCAACGTGAAAGGAAAGAAGCCTTGTAAAGATATAAGTAAATCCTAAGAGTTTACAATGAGTGTGTGGAAGTTTAGAGCATGAAGGTAAGCATGAAAAGGGGTGTTCAAGGGAAAATAATTAAAAACTTGTAGTTATGCAAGGGAAACCCAAAGGTGCATGTCAGGGCACCCTAGATGGAAAAAAAAAGTGTAAAGGAATAAGGGAGGAATGCGTGCACGTGTGAAACATGCACAAAAGGAGGTGAGAGAAAAATGAAGAAGTAATAAAAGCACATAAGAGTGCATGAGGGAACTACAATAATGAAAACTACATCAAAGGAGAATATATAAGCATGCATAACCTCAAACATTGATGCCTAAGCCAAAATGAACTGTAAGTTTCCTATTGTAAATATCTTCCCCCCGGGTAGATATAGATAAGTAGAAGAATGTGGAAATAAAAGAAAATCAAGGCTCGATATTTATTGTGTCACCAATAGGTAAGTGGCGCACGTAAAGAGATGTCGACATGAAAATGGATGCGCCCTGGCGCAGGTAAGTGGCACACGTAAAGAGATGTCGACATGAAAATGGATGTGCCCTGGCTCGGTAAGTGGCACACGTAAAGAGATGCCGACATGAAAAGGGATGTTCCCTCAGCATAGGTAAATGGCACATGTAAAGATATGTTGACATGAAAATGGATGCGCCCTGGCGCAGGTAAGTGGCACACGTAAAGAGATGTCGACATGAAATGGATACGCCACTGCACAGTAAGTGGCGCACGTGTAAAGAGATGTCGACATGAAAATGGATGCACCCTGGCATAGGTAAGTGGCACACATAAAGAGATGTCGACATGAAAATGGATGTGCCCTAGGGCAGGTAAGTGGCACATCTTCGGGAGGCGTAACCTTCGAGGCCGACAGAAGCTGCACTCGACCTAGATATTTAGACAGCCATAACTTTTCACAGGGAGCTTAGATTCATGCAAGGTTGGACTTTTCGGAAAGCTTACAAGGTCCTCTATCCAACTATGACTGGATATCTTTAATTGGGTGAGAAAAAATTCTTAAAAATGCAAAATACAGTTCGCCACTTTTTGGGTTTGCTAGGGTTCTCACCTACCGCCATAATGAGATGAATTAAATGCAACCTAGAGGTGGTTGGGGTAGATTTGGAATTCCTCTCTCTTTCTCTCTCATTCTTCCTATAAATTTTAAGGAGGGGCTTCTTTCTAAAGGTTGGACATTCTTGTTTTTCCCCTCCCTTCTTCTCTTTGGTAGGTGAATTTGTGGAGTTCAAACCTCCCATCTAAAACTGTAATGCAACTTTTCCTCTTGGCATTTTGTAGTGTATTGCATCAATATTTGGAGAAAATAATGCATGTCTCGTGGATGATTCTCAACCTCTCTTGTGTTCATTTACATCCTCCTAATCTTTCACTACAAATTTGGTTACTCTGCATGATTTTGCATTGCATTTTAATGGTTTGTGTTTATTGGCAAGACAGTGTTCTTCATTCCTGGTGTATCACCTTTATTAGTTTAGGTTTATTTTTATGCATTTTCTTACCCCGTCTCCTTGGCAAGTTAGATTAGGTTTTTCAAAACCCTCTGCATTTTTATGTGTGCATCTCGAATAGAGGAATAGGAACCGCCTTCATCCGAGAGAGCTTTCCGATTCACAAGGACCCACACTTGGGAAAAGCTCCATGTTATGAAATCGCATCGAGTCTCAACCCATTGAGTTGCGGACACTCATGGGTGCTTTGTGATTCATCATCAACATTTCCCAAAAAAATCCAAGGGGTTATTTTGTACAATAATTTGGTGACTTTCGGGATAATTTCCTACTAAATATGAAGATCAATGGCCTTGAAGCATCCATTGGGCATGGATTCACTTTGAGAACTTACAAAAATGATATGTAACCTAAAGAATTCACCCCTAAACCCAACTAAAGCAATGTTTAGACATTTTTAGACTTGATTTTTCTAATATAAAGAATATTTTGATTTAATGTTTTATGAGAGTGGAAAACTATTTTGCAATAAAATTTCTGCCACAATCTTAGGAACATGTATGAGAAAATACTAGATGCTAATCCATAATATAATAAAGCCCGCAAAATTATATGAATTCCATAATGTAACATCTCTAAAAATATCTCTGAAATTGTTGTCCAAAATAACCCTTGGCTATTTTTGGGAAACTTGTAGTTCATTTTGGCTTTGGCATCATGTTTTGAGGATGCATGTGCTTCTAAATTATCCTTTGGTGTAGTTTCCATGGTTGTAGTTCCCTCTTACACTCTCTTGTGCTTTTCTTGTTTCTTCCCGCTTCCTCACCTCCTTTTGTGCATGTTTCATGCGTGTACATATTCCTCTCTTTCTACTTTGTAAGTCTTCTTCCTTTGCACACTTATTTCTTTTTCCGTGCACTATGCATTCCCTCGGAAGTGCCTACAAGTTTCCCTTGCATAACTAAAAGTTTTCATGTTTTTCCCTTGTGCACCCCCTTTACGAACTTTCCTTCATGATCTAAACTTCGTGCTCTCATTGCGTGCATATGTGCTTTCCTTGCATCATTGCAAGCCTTCTTCCCTTTCACCCCGAGTCTCACGTATTACCTTACATAATGTCATGGGCCTTCCCGGCACACTTAATTTTCCTTGGCATTTCACTTGTATATGTCTTCTTTGCACACTTTCCCTTACTTCCTATCTTACGTGTGTGTATGCCTTTTTTCCCAATCTCCCACATTTTTCCTTGGAGGATCCTTAGACCTCCTTTACACATTTTCATGGTCTTACAAGTATGCCTTTCTTTCCAAAATCCCCACACATACCCTCACGTGTTTATGGAATTCCTCTACATCTTTGATTTATTTTCTAACCCTACTCTTTTACTCCCACCTTCTACACATGCACCTCGGTTTACCTTCCCTGTACAAGTCCTAGTAGGACACGTTTCCTACTCTAGGAACTTGGGATCTAATTTATATTTTTCTAGTGCAAATCGAAGGTTACCATTTATGACTAGATCCCCACAATGAATGAGGACATGTGACATGATGGTAACATGGTACTTATATTCAACTATCAAATCTCTACGACTCATCAAAATATGCCATGTGTTTGGAGTGTTGCTCTTGCATTGTATATCTTCATATGGTTGTATCTTTTGATTCAGCCTCCAAATCAAGCACAATTTATCTTGTTGGAAAATTAATGATGTGAGCTAGAATATACAATCAAAGAAAATTATATTCAAGTAATATTTGGTAGGTGAAAAATGGAAAACATGATTTAGGTCATTAATGTGTAGCTACATGTGACTCAACCACCAAGAATTGATGAAGTATGATATATTTCCATATTCTACAAGCAAGATGACATGGGGTAATGGGTTTGATAGAGTTCTTATGTTATTTTGTAGGAATTAAATGTATCTTCTTGGTGGTTTAATCCTTGAATCCAAGTTTCCTTCTCTTTCCCTCCTCTCTCCTCGCCAGCTCTTTATATATTGTAAAATAATTCCCATTTGCAAAGGTTGGAGCCTCTTGAAATGTAAGGGCATAATTTAGAGTAGTGCATTAGTTATTTGAGTTACAAGGGCATTATATGTTGAGTATGGAACTTAATTGCTTCACAAGAAACTTTCTTTTACATGTTATTAGTTTTGACAAAGGACCGCATCGATCGTGGGATGTCCGACATTGGTCAATGTATAACCGACATCGGTCGGGACATGATAGACATCGGTATGGAAGGGACTGAGATTAGTCACCTATACAATGGTGCTTTTGTTATTTAATGATAAATAGAATAAATCTATTGCTTTAAAGATGATTTATTTATTGTAAAAGCATAGCTAGTTTCCCAGAATAGATATATATGCATGTATGCATGTATGTATTGTATGAGGGTAATAAGAGAAGAAAATAATAATTGTTTTCATGTTAGTTTTCTTGGTGAGAAAGAAAGAGTAGCTGAGTGAGGGAAAATAATTGAACATCTTGAGAGGTGTTGGAAGACAACATATCTTCATTATATTTCCTCTATAAAGCACTAAATAATATTATTGGCCATTTCTTGGTGGACGTAGCCCACACTGGGTGAACCATGTTAAATATGGTGTTATATTTCTCTTGTTTATTTTATCTTCTAGCTTATTTCCACATTCATTGCTTGTATGCTTTATTTGATTATAGATATGTGCAACACTGTTATATGGTTTAACCCCAAAAACTGGTATCAGAGATTTGTTTGGAGGTTTTGTGTGTTGACAAGATTTACTCACAAATGGTTTTCTGATTGAGTGGGAGTAGAAAATGGCATAAGATAGTAAATACCAAGTAGAGAAATTTGATAGTCGTAATTATCAACTATAGAAGATGTAGGTGGAGGATTATTTGTATTAGAAGGATCTATACTTACTATTGGATGAGCATGGATAGCTAGACATGATGACTGATGAAGAATGGAAGGTTCTTGACAAAAAGGCTTTGGGATCTATAAGATTGAGCCTAGTAGCATCGGTGGCTTCAAATTTTACAAATGCAAAAACCATGGTAGAGTTGATGAAATATTTATCAAATTTGTATGAAAATCCTAGTGCTTTGAATAAGGTTTATTTGATGATTTTTTTAATTCTAAGATGTAAGAAGGTGGATCTATATCTAATCATTTGAATGATTTCCTATCTATTGTAAATCAATTAAAATTGGTAGAAATTACGTTTGATGATGAAGTGAAAGAACTTTTATTCTTATTCTCTTTGTCGATAGTTGGGAAAACTTGGTAATGGTTTTTAGTAATACAACGAATGCTTCTAAAGGTTTGAAATTTGATGATGTGGTTAGTGTAATCCGTAATGAGGAAATACACAAGAAAAGATTAGGAAAAACATCATCTAGAAACACTTTAACTATATAAAGTAGGGGAAGATCTAGGAAGAGATCATCAAAGAATAAGAATAATGGGAGATCAAAGTCAAGACATGGTAGATCTAGATCTAGGTACATAGATTTACTTTTTTGGAATTGTGGAAAGAGAGGACATGTAAAGGAGTGTTGGTCCAAGGAAAAAAAGAGAATACATCGAAAAAGGAAAAGAGGCAAACATTTCAAGTGAGGTAAAAAAAAGATGCATTTATTTTGTCCTTTGATAATAAATTAAAATCTTGGGTTTTAGATTTTGGAGCTTCTTTGCATGCTACCCTAATAAAGGTTATTTAAGAAACTATGTTCGGTGTGATTTTGGACAAGTTTATTTAGGAGATGATGAGTCATGCAATATTACTGGTAAAGTTAATGTTTATCTAAAGTTACGAAAGGAAATCCATGGGTATTGAAATATGTGAGGTATGTGCCAAGCCTCAAGAGAAATCTAATATCTCTAGGGAAACTTGGTGAATCTTAATGAGTGGTTACATTCACAGCTAATTCTTGGAAGGTTACCAAGGGATCTCTTGTTGTAGCAAGAGGTGAGAAGGTAGGAACTTTATATTTTTCTACCTGTGTTACTAATTCCTTTTCTATGCTATCTACTACAGATTCAGATGTAACCATATGGCATAATCAGCTAGGCCATATGAGTGAAAAAGGAATGCATATCTTAAAGGCTAAGGGTAAGTTATAAGATTTGAAACAGTTAGATCTTGAATTTTTGAGAATTTCATATTTCAAAAGTAGAAGAGAGTAATATTTCTCAAGGTTGGGTTGACAAATAAGGAGTATAAATTAGAGCTTGTACACTCAGATGTGTGGGAACCAGATCAGGCAACATTAATTGGAGGATCCCAATATTATGTGGCTTTCATTGATGATGCCATAAGGAAGCTATGGATATATTGTATTAAGCGTAAATCTGATGTTTTTGAGATTTTTAAAAGGTGGAAAGCCCTTGTAGAAAATGAAACAAACTTAAAATTGAAGTGCCTTAGATTTGATAATGGTGGTGAGTACTATAACAAGGCTTTTAATGATTATTGTTTAGAGAATGGAATACGAAGAGAAAGAACGGTTCCTAGAACTCCACAGGAGAGTGGAGTTGAAAAAAGAATGAATAGGACAATCATGAAATGTGCTAGAAGCATGAGAATACATGCTAGTTCACCTTTTAAATTTTGAGTAGAAGAAGTGGATACATCAAGTATATTTGATCAGCCATGGGCCTTCAACAACACTGATGGTGGAATACCGAGAAGAAGCTTGGTCTAAAAAAGGGGTAGATTTTTCTTTTCTTAAATTTTTTGGATCAAAAGCTTTTGTGCATGTTGATAGGGAAAATAGGAAGAAGTTGGATGCTAAATCTAAGAGGTGTACTTTCATTGAATATGGCTTTGGTGATTTTGGATGTCATTTTTGGAATTTAGAAGATTCTAAGATTGTTAGGAGTTGTGACATTGATCGGAATGAAAAAAATGTACATGGATCAAGTTTTGGTGCCTAAACATGAACATGTTGAGGAGATTTTAAAGGAAAATAAAATTTCAGACCTAAAATAGACATCCACAGACACCAATGTCGGTTTTACTTAAACTAATGTCGGTCAGTTAATCGACATTGGTAGATAGGATCAGGTTTAGAGAAGACAACTATAAGAAACCAACATCGGTACTCCTAGAACCAATGTTGGTAAGGCAACCACATTTGGTCGACAGAGATAGAGGAGTCATGGTTGGTTACAAAACCATGGTAGGTTATAGGTGACCAGCATCGGTCACTGAAAAATATTGACATGAATGTGCAACAGGCACAAAATGAGCCCCAGACACCCCAGATCTTAGTAAGAAGGTCACAAAGAGTAAGTAGACCTCTAGAGATATTTTCACCTTCATTTTCTTATTTATTATTGACTGATAGTGGTGAACCAAAAATATTTGAAGAAGAAATGTAGGTAGATACCCACGAGTAGTGGGAACATGGCATGGATGAGGAGATGGACTCCTGGAACAAAATCAGACATGGGATTTGGTCAAGTTTCTAGCAAGTAAGAAAACACTGCAGAACAAATGGGTTTATAGGATCAAGGAAGAAGAGGGTGGACTAAAAAGGTACAAGGTGAGGCTTGTGGTAAAGGGATTTGCATAGAAAGTAGGTATTGACTTTGATGAGATTTTTTCTCCTATAGTTAAGATGAATTCTATTCGTACTGTTCTAAGTTTGGTTGTAATAGAAGATTTGCATTTAGAACAACTTGATGTTAAGACAAATTTTCTTCATGTTGATTTGGAGGAAGAGATTTATATTAAGCACCACTTGGTTATGAAGTCAAGGGTAAGGAGAAATTTTTGTGTAGATTGAGAAATATCCTATATGGGCTCAAACAAGCTCCAAGGCAATGATATTTTAGATTTTATAGTTTTATGCATTAGCATGGTTATATGAGATGTGAATTTGACCATTTTTTTATTTTAAGAAGCTTGAAAATGGGAGCTATGTTATTTTGTTCTTGTATGTGGATGATATGCTGATTACAAGATCTAGTATGTAAGACATTGGTGAACTCAAAGAAAGACTAAATCACACATTTGTAATGAAGGATTTGGGAGTCAGAAGAAAATCCTTGGCATGCAAATTCACCGAGAAATAAAAAACAAGAAGTTTTATTTGTCTCGTAACGCTTATATTAATAAGGTGTTGAAAATGTTTAACATGTAAAATTCAAAACTTGTTAGTAAACCTATGGTCTGAACACTTCAAATTGAGTAAAGATCAGTGTCCTTCATCACATGAAAAGGTTGAGTACATGACACATGTTCCCAAGGCTTCAGAAGTAAGTATTATTTATGCGATGGTTTGTACTAGAAAAAAATTACATAGGTAGTGGGAGTTGTGAGCAAGTTTATGGCTAATCCAAGTAAAGAACATTGGAAAGTAGTTCAATGGATTCTCAGGTATTTGAGAAGGACATCTAACATAGAGTTATGCTATGGAGGGTCAAATACTTCTTTACATAGCCAAGTTGATTTAGATATGGCTGGATATTTGGATGTGTAGTCATTTTTACCCCTATCACAAAAGAAATGAACCCCATGCATGCCAGCCTATCACCCAGTGAAAGCTGAGCACTCACCTAAGGAACGTGTGGGTATGAAGTCTCTCTTTTATATGAGTTTAGTGGGAAAAATCATCTATGATTTGTGTAAGATATTTTAGAAGGGAAATTAGGACATACAAGAACCGTAGGGCTTAGAACGGCCTCTAGATCCTTGTAGTCATTTCAGAAAAGTACTTAATAGAATCCATAACATGTAGTATGATAGAAAGAAACATACAAGCATCAATACTTAGCATGAAAGGAAAAATAACTCATAAGAGAGAAATATGCATCTGAATCATTGATATTCATGTATATATTATAACAAGAAACCTTATTACATCCATGGAACCATTATAGAGGGTCGCAGAGAAGCAGATCTACAATCATGCATTGCACTGGACTTAATGTAACTAAGCTACCAAAAAGAAAATTTACAACCCCTAAACCTAATGCATCCTCTCCCAAATACAACTATGCACTCGATAGAGTCCTTGCAACATTTCTACAGAGCTCCGCTCATGCTCTATGTATCTCCTTCTGTCTTTGCAGGTGCTTGTATTTATAGCTTTCATGGACTCGCCAACTCACCTTCCAGCTGCCTCGATCTGGTGCCAAGTGTTTGAATGTGGTACTCCCTATGAGCATGCTTCTCCAAGCTTGAGATTTCCACTTTATCCCATGATGTTCTTCTAGAAGATTCTATCACAGGCATGCTCCTTCTCAGGCTAACCTGTCGCCAGGATGACATCTTATCCACACACAAATGGGTCATGATTTTCACGTGTTTCACTGGATGTCCAAAATTACTAAGTCCCGATCCCTTCACGTGTCACACATGCTATGGGATTCCTTAAAACCTTCTATTGTTCACTTTTCCTTGTGTTCCATTCCATAACCGGGATCTCGCGTGCCATTCCATAACTAGGATCTTGCGCGCCTACGCGCCTTCATACTTTGTCAATATTCCAGGGGTCCAACATCACCCCACACTACACCTATTCTCCATCCGTGGAAACACTCCACTTAACCAAGATGTACGCTGCCTTAAGGAACTAAGGTGTAGTCTTACATTTTGTAAAATAATAAAGGAATGAAAGAATTGGGGAAGAAGGAAGAATGGGGGCATCAACCCAACAAGCTGGGAATATCCTTCCGTAAGTCCGCCTCTAGCTTGTTCCACACACCGACCTTACTTTGTGCCTTCGAAAAGGTCACCGATCAATATTCTCACCTTGTCAAAACTTAGGCCAATACCCTAGGTGCCCAAAGTGTCAACGATCTTCTCCATCTCCTTGCCCAGGTCTTCAAGCGTGTCCATCCTCCTAGTAATCTAAGGGTATAGTTCTTTCAGCTGGGCCTTGATTGAACCCCTTAATGTTTCAATTACCTTAGATTTGCTTTCCACTTCAGCAAGAACCTTGTCCCTCTCTACCCTGTTTCCTTTGTTATTTTCTTGGAACTCCTTCAGCTCTACTTCAAGTGTGGTGACCAAGGTGCTTGCTACCTTATCCATATCTACGCAAGTATCATATGTGGCCTCAATAGATTAGGCAATGATTTTAACCTCTACGAGCACCTTGCTATACTCAGCAATGAGTGCTACTACCCTCAACCTATCATATTCCTTTAAGCATGTGGCCACTTCCTTTACAGTACTCTAGGGCCAAAGGTTATCTCTCCATGGTGAGGATGCATGTTAGATATTCTAAGCATTCCAGAATGGATGCGTACTTCTATGTGGTGGTGCTAGGTTTGGGTGCTTTAAAATGATGGTGCTCTTGATAGACTCCACCTTCTTGTATACTTCCTACACCTTTGTCTTCTCATCCTTTAACTCATGCCTTAGCTGTGTGCTTTGATCAGTTCTTCTTGTTTCAAGCTCTTGGCCTTCTTTGCCAGCTCCTCTTCTTTCTTCCCTAGATTTTCCTCTAGCACTCTTATTCTATCATTGTGCACAAAGAGCCTAGCCTCTGTCTCGAACCGTGACCTTGTTAAGTGCATTACAAACCCCTCACTCAGTGAGTTCCTAGCCATTTACCAAAGGATTGGTTCAATTAGACTCTAGTACTGTGTGATTGCTCCTTGGTAGACTTCAAAGTCTGGCTCATCAATGTGGGATTAAAATTCCCAAGAGAGCATCTTCTTCATTCTGGGCTACACACCCTCCTTTTCAAATGATCCCATGGCTAAAAGCCTTTCTATGGGTATAGTGGTCTGGAATTGCACACATAGCACCTTCTTTGAATCATTAATATAGCCCATCACTTGTCTATGTTCTGTATCAAGGGTCCTCCTACCCGAGCGCATGCCTTTGGGAAAACTTATCGTTAGAGCGGGACCTCCTCCCATGCTTTGTCATGCTCCTTCTCAATGTTTTCCTCCTTACCTTCCTTCAACACTATGTCAGCATTGTGCTCCAACTCTTGGTCTACCAAGGCCTCGAGCATTTTCTTCACCTCTCTCTTCACCACCTCGGTGATCTACTCCTTTGTGAAGCTTATGGCTTCCTACTTTTCCACGCCAACCTCCTCACTCTTTCCCATGTTTTGGGTGCCTTCCTCATCTTGGGTACTCTTGCGCCGCGTGAATATGAACTCCTATTTCTCCTCCCCACTCTCTTCTCCTGAGTCATACACACTAAAAACATGTGGCTCCTGGTCTCTTTCAGGCTCATCCTCCTTGCTATCATCTTCTTCACTCTCATCTTCCCTTCTACCCATGTACTTCTCCAAGCTGTAGGTCTCCTCCGAGTCAGCTTCCTCTCTATCCTCTAATTTTTCCTGAGAGGTGGCTTCTTGACAGGGGATTCGGCTTCTTGCTCTTCCTCAGGTGACTTTTCCTTGGTGAGGGTTTCATAGATGCCTCCACTTCTGGTGTCTTCTCCTTCACTGGGGACTTATTTCTCCATGTGAAAGTACTAGGCTTGGCACTCATTGTCGACATGCTCACTGTCTGAGCAGTCTACACTCTTAGTGCTTCTTCTTCTTCTCTTCCCCTCTTCTTAGGTGCAGAATTCTTCCTACCCATGGATCGTCAAGTATGGAGACATTGTTCTCTAGGTACGTGCCCTTCTTAAACTTGGGCCTTATATAGAGGTATACACATGCCGCAGATCCTCCTGCAATGGGTAGTGTTATCGGCCTTGTCATCTAGACCTCATGCGAACACGTATGTTTCCACGTATGCACACTTACCACCACTGGGGTAGTTCAACCTTTTCACATCTCTCTGTGCTCCTAGTCTAGACTACCTGGGTTCCAACTTCATCTTCTTGGATTCCTTAAATCTATTTACTCCCACTTGAAGTATTGAGCTGTGAAAGTGAAGGGAAGCTTGCACCATGGGCTCCATGATTCATCTATGAGCCTGAACCTACCTAGGTAGAAATGTTCATATATTGCGAATTCAGCTCCCCCCTTAGTGACTGCTGGAAGTTGTTCAGGAATCCTCTACTCTACCCCGAACGTGTTCCTTAGGTGCATATACCACTTCTCCAGTCGCACCTTGTGGGGTGCTGTCATTGTGTCACAGGCATACTTCTCAAATCTCTTCACGGGTGAAGGATCCTCAGCAGGGTATTCCCATATAAATTTGTCCGATGCGTCAAGAACTCCAATCTATGAAAATAAAATGGTTAATAAGATGTTTTTGATGTTTCAAGAGGATTTTATCCCCCTCCTTCACGCAATAGATAATTTCCTCCATGATGTATGCAAATAAGTTGTAAATGGTTCCTTCTGCAATCTTCCTGCAGACATGTAACCAAGGCTTATTGACTTGGGTCCATCTCTCTTGGCCATTCAGCTTTGTTACCAGATGCGTAGCCATTTTCATCACTAGGTCCTTGATGTCTGAGATGTTGTAGTACCTTGACCCCTTCTTATAGGCATATTCATTGATGGTTTCTGAATTGCCTCCTTGTTGCTCAGGTCATCCTCCAAGCTATTTCCTTCACATATGAGGCCTGTGAACTAAGAGATGAGTTGGGGAATAATGCACATCTTGTGCCCTACAAAATATAAGTAATCTTCATGTACCCGTGACATTAGCCATTGGTATAGGCATTCTGGTTTTCCAAAATAGGGCAACTCATAGAGTTGCAACAACCCTGCCTTCTCTAATTTGACCTTAACATCATCATTATAGATGGGTAAGCCCTCTGGTGTCTATTTGTTCATGGGGCACACTAACTCTAGTGCCATTTCTTTCTCAATCATGTTCGTTTGGTGGTTATAATAACTCATAGGCATGTTCCTCAAGTGGGACTCCCACTCCTTACCCATCATTACCCCATCTGGGTATTACATCTCCACATATCATTCTTCATTTGTATTACTCATGTCAGGTTCTTACTTCTTGGCCTTGGCCTTGCCCTTTCCTTTCTTGGGTACCATTGTTGAAGTCCTCCTATCACTTCACTTTCTCCTTGTTACTCTATTCTTCCACTTCTTCTAGCCTCATATCTCAAATCTATGATGAAAAACCTCTCGAACCCATGCCCTAGTTTGTCAAACCCTAACTGGGATAAAACTTCCACAAGATGACACCTCCTCACAAATTTTCTCACGCCCATGTAACCCCTTCCTTCTGGTTTGCAAATTCAAACTAGCTGCTCACACTTCAATCTCACAGATATTTCTTCACACGATCGAATATGGAAACCCTAGTTTGTAAAACTTGCTTCTTTCTCTATTTTGCAAAGTGAAAATGAAAATGCCTCGACCCTTTACTTATAGCTTTTCTCTTTTCAAACATTAAATGCTACTTCACCTACCACCATACTTTTTTCATTTAATGTGGATTTTTCAAACAAATCCCATCTTCAGCGCTTTCACTCATGTGCCCAACCCGTATAAAAACACATCCAACCTTCCTCGCACAACCAATCCAACATGACAAGATATTCTATCTTGATTTTTGCTCTCACCTACCTCGTGATGCTTAATGTGCTTCCTCCTCCTTAGTACATGGGATCTAAAAGTAGCTTTGTCCTGACACTAACCATCCTTTCATCTTTTCTCTCCACACACCTCTTTTAACCGGGCCATTTAATAGGGATTTTTAACATACACTTCCTTGGCACTCTAACCATGTGCTCCTTCACATTTCTCCACCCCACACTTAAAATGATGCACGGTCCTTTGTGCACTCACAAATTCTCCAAAGTAGTAATAAGGTTACCGGTGCCCAAGGCGTAAAACAAAACAACAACGCGAAAGGGAAACACAAGAAAGGGAATGCATAAAGGAAAAATTCTAAGCTAACTGGAAAAACTACCTTATTTACAAACACCAAGAAGACTTATTTATAGTAGGGCTTTAACCTACTCCCATTGAACTATCCAAGAAACTTTGTCCCATCCAGTTCTTGTAATTGGCACACACTCGAATCAAGGATTTACGAGATTGTGTAAGGACCCAACCAATGGAATTTTAACTTCTCAGGATGGTGTAGAAACTTAGAATAATATAGTAAAACCATCTGTCTAACCTCAAACTTCTTGTTTCTAATGTGGCGATCATGCCAAGCCTTCTACTTTTTTTTTTTTGTTGTTTGGCTCCACTTGGCAAGTGATCGTCTCTCATCCAACTTCATTAACTCATCAATCCTTTCTTCTAGTTATTTTTCATCAGCTAACCCTCCTGCGCGTGCTATTCATAGAGAAGGGAACAAAAATTCAATCAGAAAAATAGATTCCATGCCAAACACCAACTGAAAAGGTGTGGCTTTGTTTATTATTTTATATGTTGTCTTATAAGCCCACAATACTGCTGATACTTTGTCATCCCAATATTGTCTTCCAACATCACAAATTTTGGTCAAGGTATGACTCAGTATTTTGTTGAATGCTTCCGTGGTTCCATTTACTTGTGGGTGATAGGGTGTAGTGTTGTGATGAGCCACCATGAACTCTGATAATAGGATCCTCACGGTCTCATTCAAGAAATGCGTACCCCTATCATTAGTCAAACTCAACGGACACCCATACCTTGTGATAATGTTCTCCCATAAGAACCTTGCCAATGTGGCTACTGTGTAATATTTAGTTAGAGCTACCTTTCCCATCTTGTCAGATAATCCATGCAAGTGATGAAATAATGTGATCCAGTCCTACGCGCCGCTAGTGTAATAGGTCCTACAAAGTCTATTGCCCAATTTTCAAAAGGCTCCATGCTAGGGATAGGGTGCAAAGGCATTTCATCTCTCCTTCCTAGTTTGCCAATGCACTGAAAATGGTCACACACTTTACAATAGTCTTTACAATCCTTGTACAGGGTTTCCCACCATAAACTTTCCATTAATATCATACACATGGTGGCATCACCTACATAACACCCACCTGCACTTCTTTTGTGTGCTTCCTCCATGATGGCCAGACACTCATGCTCTAATACAAACCTGTGTAAAACTTCATTATGTCCCAACTTATATAGGTCTCCACCGAATAACATGTAGGGCATGGCGTGTATGGTCAACTACTTTTTCTCTAAAGCCTTCATTCCTTCTGGCACCACACCTTCTTTTAAAAATAATGCAATCTCTTCCAAGTATGAGGGCATGCACCACAACCTAAATAGTTGTGTGTCTCACATTATTTCCTCAATACTCTACGCATCATCCCCTAAATCAATTCTTGATAGATGACCAGGCCCACAATTACTTTTCCCAAGCTTTACTAACACTGTGAATTCAAATTCTTGAAACAACATCCACCAAAATATGCACCCTTGTAGAACATGCTTGTTCACCAAATGCTTTAATGCCATGTGGTTGGTGTAAAACAAAAGGGTGTTACCTCTCCTTTAGTAGATCGAGATATATGGAAGGAGGTTGGTCAATTCTATGAGGAGAACAAAGAAAATCTGGATAAGAGATTTTGGAGTCATAATGAGGTCCAATGGAAACCATAGTTCCTCCCCCGATTATGATGGTGACATCAAATCATTTCAATATCTCAATAAGAAACTCAGGGAATTTCACACCCCATCTTCCAAACTAAGGAGGATTCCATCATTTGGAAAGAGGAAGACTCTGAAACTATTCTCATTAAATCTACCTACGAACTTACACTTCAAGAAAGATTTTCAAAAAGAGTATTGGGGTAAGTTATGGATCAAGGACTTAATCCCTAAGATCAATATTTTTTATTGGTTAGCTGTTCAAAATAGAATCCTGACAGTTGAAAATCTTATAAAAAGAGGAATGCAGATCCCTAATAGGTGCACTCTTTGTCGGAGAGGGGAAGAGAATGTGAATCATATTTTTTTACATTGCCCTTTCTCTAAAGCTATCTTCTCACTGATTTTGGAACTTTTCAACATGTAATGGATTATGCCTTCGAATATGGAGGATTGTTGTACTCAATGGGAGAGCCCTTTTAGGTTTCCTTATCTAGCCTAGGCCTAGAAGATTATTCTACCTCATTTCTTATGGGGTTTGTGGAAAATAAGGAATGATAGTGTTTTCAGAGATCCGAAACCTTTGATTATGGTGGCTAAAAGGAAAATACTAGCTGCCATTAAGGAAAATATCAAACTGTTTAAAGGTAAAACAAAAATTCCTTAGCTAAAATGGGAGCAGGAAGTGCCGATAAGTTCTCCTATAGTCCTATCAAGAAAAAAATCCTTGTTAAGGATGTTAAATGATTAGACCTATGGGAAATACGATCAAGATCAATTTTGATGGGGCTTCAAAGGGGAATCTGGTCAAGATGGGGGTGAAGGTATCTCGAAGGAATAGTGAGGGTGATTGGTCATTCATCTATGCGGGTGCCCCGGGAAAGTAGACCAATAACATGGCTGAAGCTAGAGCCCTCCTTTTTGGGTATTTTAGTCACTTGAGGAAAAATACCTTAAGAACATTCAGTTGAAGGTGATTCCTTAATTTTTATAAATTCTCTCCTCAATAGGAGTCGATCAATTGGTCATTAAAAATATCATTCAAGATATCAACAAATTGTTAAAGTTTGTTGACAAGATATCTATCAATCATACCTTGAGGTAGGGAAATAAATGCGCGGACAAGATGGCCAATGTGAGAGTCCTAAGTAATGAGTAAAAATTTTGGTGCAAAGGGGAGAGATTACCCTCTAATATTAATGATGAAATCATTAAGGATAGAAGGTTCTAAGATTAATGATGCTTTGGCATGAGAGGGGGAAAGTATTTTGGGTACCAAGATATCTTATATAAAAATCATTGTTCTAGTTCAAAATTTGATAGGAAAAATAACTTGTGGGTTGTGAAAAGATTCCCGTTGTTGCAAATCAGCAAAGACCCGATGCAAATCAGTTTCTAAGTTGATGTTTCGGCATCCAAAGTGATTGCACAACATTGAAACTTCTCTCCAAGTGTGGGAATTATAAAATGAGAGAGGAATCTCTAGATTAGAGGCTGGTTCCTCAAAATCCTCCTGATCGATCTATTATTTACACACATTGCAGAGGTTTGAATCCTAATCCTACTCTAAATTCCAAGGAGACAGAGATAGAAAGTGCAAAAATTGAAACTAAACTAATAGGTGATACACCAAAGGAGTGGTGAACACTTCTTGTTCATGAAAATTGACACAATTTCATAAAATGCAACATGAAACATCATACACAAAGATGAAAAGATGTAATTAAGGTCTAAAATGAAGCAAGACAATACAAACAAAGGACTGAAAATTGATCACAGAGTCTGCACTGTCATTTTTCACTGTCAAAATCCTTGCATTTGCAACATCAAAGAGGTAGAAACCTGTTACAATCATGAAGAAGGTCTGATACTTGCAAAAATCACTTGTTGAAGGTGAAAGAAGAAGCTTGCTATCCAAAAAAATGTTCAACCTTTGAAAAATGAGCCAAATCTAGCTTTTACAGTGCATGGGTCGAGCCCAGGAGAGAGAAAATGTGTAAAAAACGTGGAAGCCATTCCCCATTGAATGAAGATGTATTAAAATAGCATGGGCATCCTTACAGACCCATGCCCTGACATTTTTGGCCATGCTGAAGAAGAATGCGACCCATTTTGCATTAAAACTGGTTGTTGAAACGTCATTTCTGGCCATTACCACGTGCCAGAGGTGTTTCTTGATTTTATCTCTCCAAACTCAACCAAAATGCAAAATTTACCCTGGAATCATGTAGATAATTTCACCAGATTTCCATTGATATAAAGAACGTGAAAATCCAAGCTCTGGATCGAAAGATATGGCGATTTGAAAATTTAGGGCAAAAATAGGCCAAAATCGGATCGGCGGGAAAAAGTTTGAATTTTTACCTGTTTGGTCTTTGGAAAATTTTTCAAATTTTCCCCACGCTCCACCACTCCAGGTGCCATGTGGTGGCTTCCTATTGGCCGCGGGCCTCCTAAGGGAAAATTTCCCACAAAAACTCCGCCGAGCCATAACTTGAAAAATATGAGGAGTTAGGAGGAAAACTTTACCTTTCTGGAAAGCTGAGAGAGAGCTCTATCCAATGGTGCCATTTTTAGAAAGATTTGAGTGCCTAAAAATAAAAATGGAGACTGAGGCACAAGAGAGGTAAGAACACAAGGAGTTAGCCACAAAAATGAGTAGGGGCACATTTTGGATAACAATTTTGGCAACTCAGAGGGGTCATCTGCCTGCTAGATGAAGATACCAGTTGCCTGAAGCAGCCCATTGGGCATGGAGTCATAAAATTTTCTGTTCGAACCCCAACTGACTTAGAATGTTACAAGGAGGAAGATGGAATATCACCTGATGGAAGTAAGGACTCAGAAAACATCTCCGTGGATAAGCAAGCTCGTGCCAAGCACTTAGGGAAAGAAAAACAACCTACAACAAAACAATGTGCACAAGCACTTGGAGGAATGAAAACCTAAGCTAATATTTATAAGGTGGAGAATTTCCCTTTAGTAGCAATGCTTTAGATAGATTCCATTGATTGGAATCTGTAGTTCTTCACCATCCAATGAAGACAATTAGAAGGCATTGCTGTCCTTACACTTTGTGACCATGTATGGGCCACTCCAAATGGCATCAAATTTTGAATGCCTTCCCGGTTTTGCTCTATCTGCATCCCATTTTAACACTAGATCTCCAACTTGGAAATATCTACTCTTGGCCTTCCTATCAAAGGTCTTCTTGATCAAAGCTTGATCCTTCTCCATTACTTGGGATGCCTGATCTCTAATCTCTTGGAGCTCCATCAACTTTGCATATCTCACCTCCATGGGCCCAAACTCTAGCAACTCTAACTGCTTCATGAGTTCCAATGTTGGCAACTCAAGTGACATGGGCAAGATTGCCTCTCTTCCATAAACAAGCCTGAATGGAGAGTTACCTGTGGATCTCTTGGGAGTTATCCTATCAGCCCATAAGGCTGATTTCAGTTTGGTATGCCAAGACCTTTGATTCTCATCAAGAGTCATCCTAATGATCCTCAACAAGTTCTTGTTTGTAGATTCAGCTTGGCCATTACCTTGAGGGTAGTAGTTTGATGAAGTACTTAGGTAGATCCCGTTCTTGACAGCCCACTCATTCACCTTGGATCTAATGAATGCTAATGCATTATCTGAGATTATTGTAGCAGGTATGCCAAATATGGTTACTATCCCCTCATAGAAGTCTAAGATGCTAGACTCATTTGCTTCCTTGAGTGCTACTACTTTAGTCCACTTGGTGAAGTAGTCTGTGGCTATCAAAATCCACTTATGCCCTTGGCTTGAATTGGGATTAATGACTCCAATGAAGTCCAAACCCCATTGCATGAATGGCTGGTCAACTGAAATTGGATGCAATGGAAGGGCAAAAGCCTCTCTTTACCTGTGAAGAATGCACAATTCTTGCACCTTTTGATCCACGCAAAGCAATCATTGAAAATCTTGGGCCAATAATAACCAGCCTTCATGATTTTTAGAGCTGTCACTCTTGGTGCAAAATGACCACCAACTGGTCCACCATGGAACTCTTCCAACACCCTATGAATCTGATTTGTGCTAATGCATCTCAAAGCAGCACTCCATTCACATCTTTTTGAACAAAACACTATCTACTATGGCATATGGGACAACCTACAATCTGAAGTGTCTTCTTTGGGTCTTGTTCATCTCTGGAGGGCATAGGCCTATGCTTAGGAAGTGCATTATACCTTGGGTCCAGCAAGGAGTGGGGACAACATTATCCTCTTCTTGAGTGCTACCTTGCACATGGCTGTCTTGAATGCACAAAACAACCTCTTCTTTATTGCATACTCCTTTTTGCTTGCCCAGAATCATATGCTCACACAATCTTTTTCCTCTTACTAGCTTGGTGACCTTGATCTCAATGTCATACTCCATGACACGAGTGATCCAACCTTCCCTTTTCTCATTCAAATCCTTGTTGAGGAGGAAGTCCTTTACTCCCACATGAGAGACCAACAACTGAACCTTGTTGTTTGAGACTAGATGCTTGAATTTCTTCAAGCTTCTGATTACTGCAAGTACATGCTTCTCAATAAAAGAATATCTCACCTCATAGTCATCTAGGCTTTAGCTGAAGAAAGCAATTGGCTGCTCATCATTGTCCTTGTTCTGCTGTACCAAAATGGCAGAAATGGTATCATTACCCCCAAATGCATAGAGGATGAAATCCTTGGAGAAGTCCGGGTTGATGAGAGTTGGTGCTTGAGAGATGGCTTCTTTGATTGCTTCAAAACTCTCCTTGCCTTCTGCTATCCATTTGAAAGCCATGCTTTTCTTTAACATCTTGGTGATGGGCTTGATAAGGGCTGCAAAATCTGGGACAAACCTTCGAACAAAATTTATTCTCCCCAAGAAACTCTGGAGGGCCTTCTTGTGGCTTGGCAATGGTAGTGCTCTTATGGCTTCGACTCTTTCCGGATCAATTGCTAATCCTTCTTTGGAGACAATGTGGCCAAGGAGCTTTCCTTCATGGGCTAGAAAAACACACTTTTTAGGATTCAAGGAGACTCCAAATCTTCTACACCTTTGGAACACTTGTCTCAAATGAAAGAGGTGGTCTGCTGTATTTTTTGAAAAAATAGTGATATCATCAAGATATATCAGTACAATGTTGTTAATCAAACCTTTGAATGCCATGTCCATTGCTCTTTGGAAGGTAGCTCCAGTGTTGGACAGCCCAAATGGCATTTTCCTGTATGCATAAGTTCCCCATTTAGTTGTAAAGGCTGTCTTGAACTGATCTTCTTCCTTCACCATAATCTGATTATACCCTAAATAGCCATCAAGTAGTGAAAACCTCTCGAGCCAGCAACAACTTGTAAAATCTGCTCCATGGAAGGAAGTGGATAATGATCCTTGAGAGATGCTCTATTCAAATCTCTGAAATCAACACAAAATCTGATCTCTCCACTCTTCTTTCTGACTGGAACTAAGTTGGCAACCCAACTAGAATGCTTGATTGGGAATATGATTCTTAACTCAATCAACTTGTTCAATTCCTTCCTCATGAGAGGTTCCATGTGTGGATTGACTGGCCTTTGTTTCTGCCTGATGGGCTTAGTATTTGGATCCAACTCAATGGTGTGCTGAGCTAACTTGGGATTGAAACCTTTCAAATCTTTGTAGCTCCAAGCAAACACATCAGGGAACTCTTGACACAGCTGTATGAACTCATACCTTTCTTGTTTAGTTGTCATCTTTCCAATTTGCAATGGTTTGTTCTCTTCCACCAAGATGGATACTGAATCTTCTCTCTTGACCTGAATGTTTGCTTTCTCTTTCCTAAACTGATCATTGGGATTGAAAATGGACTCCAAAGTGATAAGTCCCTTGGGCAGCTTGTTAGTTCTCAGCTGTACCACTTGGTCACCATACTTGTTGTTCCACTTTTTCCGATTTTTAGCCGAGAACTTAGCTTCTTCTTGTAAGAAATGGATGATTTATCGTCATTCTCAAACACTTGCCAACTTACATTGTTATCCGACATCAAGGCCTTGCAATCACATGGATGTTTGGCTGTAACTTGTCCTTTTGAATGCTTTCCACAATATCAAAGGCTGCCCCAACTACTGCAAGCCTGTCAGCAGCTTGGTTTTCTTTTCTAGGAATGGATTTTATGCTAAAGCCCTCAAAATCTTCAATGAGGTCCCACACCCTATTCTTGTAGCACTTGAGCGATTATTCTTGATAAAGATGCTTGTCCCTAACTTGGTTTACAATCAATTCACTGTCACCAAAGACTTGCAAGTTCTTTATTCCTCTCTTTATTGCCCAATGCATCCCTTGCACCAAGGCTTCATATTCAGTAGTGTTATTGGAGCATGCAAACTGAAATCTAAAAGCTGAATAGTACTTTACTCCTTGAGGTGAAATAAGCATAGCTCCACCTCCTACACCTTATCTACTCCTTGATCCATCAAAAAATAGCTGCCATACCTCATTGTCATCCTTGTGGTTTGGCTTGGTGATGCTAGGAATGGGCTGATCTTCTTGATGTATGCAATAGACCCCTAGCTCAGATTCTTCTACTTCTTGATAAGGATCAAAAGCATGCACCTTGTTTTCCCATTCATCAAGAGTTAGATCTGGATGCTTCCAACCTTGGTGTCAGCTTCATCAATTCTTGGGTGATCTTCTTGATCAAATGCCAAACAATTGGCATTGATCTGACTTGGAGTGTAGGGCTCAATGTGGAAGTTTGCAATAGGTTCAGACCTGATTGTAGCTTTGGTTCCATACCTCGTTTTGAATAAAGATGTGACCAATCAACAGACAAATATCCTCCAATCTTGGCTGTGAAATCTCTTGACAAACATAGGGCAAAGAGTGGTGGAAGGTCTATAACTGATACATCTTGTAAAACAACAACATTTGGACATGCATGCAAGGTAAGACTCAAGTTTCTAATCACCCCAACTGTTGTTATTGCTGTCCCATCCAACTGCACTACCCTTTGGATATGGTTTCATATTGAAGTCCTAGCTGATCAGCTATTTTCTTGGGCATCACTGAGCTACTTGCCCCGGAATCAATCATGCAATTGTGCACCAATTGGTTTCCAATGATTAATGAGACATAAAAGGAGGGGGCTTCAACATTTTACCTTGCTTTGTCCTCCATGATTCCCTTCAGGCTGGGTAGCATTTGTGAGCACCTTCTCTTGCATTTGGACTTGCTGATTTGAAGTTGGCCAATCCTTCATGGCAGCTTGTAGCAAATCTCTCTGGCCTGGGATAGATAGGGATTCCCACATTGATATATTTACATTTGTCTTCTTCATCCGATCAATGATAATAAATGGTGATGAAGGATCTCTTTGCTATCCCTTGGTTTACATATTCATCCCTTGCATGTGGTAGCAATAATCGGTATTTGAGTTGGTCTAGGAGCTATTCTTGGCTGCCCTTGTGCATTTACAATCGGATTTTGTTTTCCAACCATTTGTGGAGCCATAAAAGGTTGTGGATTGGTTAGAGCTAATGGCTGTTCTTCACCCAAATTCCTTCTTTTTGACCTTGTGTTGGCTGCAACACCTTAAGAGACTGTTTGATTTATGCCACAAAAATCCTCTCGCCTCGCCAGCCACAAGTGTGGTGTCATTTGGAGCTGATTGCTGCTGAATGTTTCTTGTTGTTGGTTGTTTCCTTGATCCCTCACCCTCCACACCGTAGTCAGTTGTCACCATTAATGCTTGATTCAAAGCACCGTTGAAGCACATGGACTGGTTATGAGGTTCATTACATGGGAAACACCAATCATACTCTTGAGCTATATTGTTTTGTACTGGCACTAATGCTTTAGATGCAGATGTAGCATTGGGATTATAGGGCTGAAATGGTTTGTTGGCAAGAGGCCTTGCTTGATTTAGATTTACAGATGGATTGGGTGGTCTATGAGGTTGATATGGCTGCCTGTTAGGCTGAGCTTGAGGCTGGAAGGAAGGTCTAAAACCTTGAGCTTGCTGCCTTTTGAGTGTAACCAGCTCATTACCTAGATTTTGCAATTGCTTCATGACTTCTTGAAGTTCATTTGAGGCACTAGAAGATGAAGTGGAAGCTTCACTTGAATTCTGATTTCTAGGAGTGGGAATAGAAGCTAAATTAGGCACTTGGCTAGTACTTGGGCTCTCTAAACTTGGAAATAATGGCATTGGAGGCCTAGGAGCTAGCTTGCCAGCTTGAATCAAACAATTTTCAGCTCTAATGGCAATGCTATAAGAAATGGGGATAGTTGTGCCTCCCATGGACTGAATTAACATAGAAATATCAAAATTTAAAGCTTTAAGGTAATAAAGAAAAGCACCTTCTACTATTGGCCTGACTGCCACTAGAATTCTCTCCCAAGTCCTTTGAAATCTGAAATTAAAATCAGTCAGCTACTCATTGGGAGCTCTTTTGATAGTTGTCAGCTACTCCAAAAGGGACAAGTTGTCTCCCTTTTCCCCAAACTGCTCATGGAGGGCTATACATAGCTGATTCCAATTTTGAATAGAACCTGAGGCAAGACTCCTGAACCATTGCAAAGCTTTCCCTTTGAATGAAGATGCCAGCAGTTTGACAGCAACTTGCATCTCATTGATCTCATGGATTGCACAAATGTTAGCAATATCCTTAACATGATCACCAGGAGTGGTCTGATTTTCTCCAGTGAAGTATGGAATGTTCTTCAATGCTACAACTGGGATTAGATTTTGTGCATTGAGAGCAAGTGGGTTGCTACCAATGAAATTGACATAGGGGTTGTTTTGTGCCATTCTGATTGGCCTTAGAACCCTTGTTGATTGAATGAAAGGCCTACTAGGTGGAGGAGTTGAGAGAGTTCTATTTGGTGGAGATGGAGACCTTTGGATTCTCCTCCCACTTTGCCTTATTCTTGGAGATAATTGTAGATATTCAAACAACACCTCTTCTTCTCTAGTTCTTGACCTTGTAGTGATTGTTCTCATGAGTTTTCAGGTCTGCACTGCTAAAACTAGTTGATTCTTCTTCCTTGGAGTCGCTTGATGTGTATTTTATAGCTATTTTAAAGCAAGAAACTTGCAACAAATGCACATCAATTTTGTTGCAATGAAGATGAAGACTTCTATGTCCCACCGGGCGTGCCAAAACTGTTGTTGCAAATCAGCAGCACCCCTGGATGCAAATCAGGTTTCTAAGTTGATGTTTTAGGCATCCAGTGTGATTACACAACATTGAAACCTCTCTCCAAGTGTGGGACTTGTAAAATGAGAGAGGAATCTCTAGATTAGAGGCTAGTTCCTCAAACTCCTCTGATCAGATCTATTATTTACACAATTACAGAGGTTTGAATCCTAATCCTACTCTAAATTCCAAGGAGACAGAGATAGAAAGTGCAAAAATTGAAACTAAACTAATAGGTGATACACCAAAGGAGTGGTGAACACTTCTTGTTCATGCAAATTGACACAATTTCATAAAATGCAACATGAAACATCATACACAGGCTGATAAGATGTAATTAGAGGTCTGAAATGAAGCAAGACAATACAAACAAAGGACTGAAAATTGATCACAAAGTCTGCACTGTCATTTTTCACTGTCAAAATCCTTGCATTTGCAACATCAAAGAGGAAGAAACCTATTACAATCATGAAGAAGGTCTGATACTTGCAAAAATCACTTGTTGAAGGTGAAAGAAGAAGCTTGCTATCCAAAAAAATGTTCAACCTTTGAAAAATGAGCCAAATCTGGCTTTTACAGTGCATGGGTCGAGCCTAGGAGAGAGAAAATGTATAAAAACATGGAATCCATTCCCCATTGAATGAAGATGCATTAAAACAGCATGGGCATCCTTACAGACCCATGCCCTGACATTTTTGGCCATGCTGAAGAAGAATGCGACCCATTTTGCATTAAAACTGGTTGTTGAAACGTCATTTTTGGCCATTACCACGTGCCAGAGGAGTTTCTTGATTTTCTCTCTCCAAACTCAACCAAAATGCAAAATTTACCTTGGAATCATGTATATAATTTCACCAGCTTTCCATTGATATAAAGAACGTGAAAATCTGAGCTCTGGATCGAAAGATATGGCGATTTGAAAATTTAGGGCAAAAACAGGCCAAAATCGGATCGGCGGGCAAAAGTTTGAATTTTTACCCATTTGGTCTTTGGAAATTTTTTCAAATTTTCCCCATGCTCCACCACTCCAGGTGCCATGTGGCAGCTTCCTATTGGCCGCGGCCTCCTAAGGGAAAATTTCCCACAAAAACTCTGCCAGAGCCATAACTTGAAAAATATGAGGAGTTAGGAGGAAAACTTTACCTTTCTGGAAAGCTGAGAGAGAGCTCTATCCAATGGTGCCATTTTTAGAAATATTTGAGTGCCTAAAAATAAAAAATGGAGACTGAGGCACAAGAGAGGTAAGAACACAAGGAGTTAGCCACAAAAATGAGTAGGGGCACATTTTGGATAACAATTCCATTGGATTGAAAACTTTGGTAAAGTGTAGATGGGTGGAGACAGGAATCGTGTGGAACCCACTAGTCGAACATGGAGGAGAGCAACAAGTATCTTTGGAACAATCTTAAAGTTGGTGGATTTGGTAATTATATTGCTAAATTACATGGTCATGACCCAGCTCTGTCTAAGGACTTCAAGAAATCTTGGAAAGAGGGGTTTTTACTTGTCCAAAGTGTGGAGGTTGAGGTCTCAAAGTCCAATATTGCTAGGGTGACTGATATGAAGATGGATGGGTTAAAAATATTCAAGGAAAGAACCTATAGAGACCTCGAGATTGAGTGATTTTTTGTTGGCAAGGAGACTTGTTTCTTCTTCATGGATGGTATTGCGCGTTCGTGCATTCCTGGAGTCTAGAAGGATGTCTGCCTTCAAGTTATGAAATATATTATCTTTGGAGGTAAGTATAGAAAAATATATACCCATCACATGACCTTCCTCAACATGTTCAATCACAAGTTTATGGTTAGTATTCCCTTTTTTCTAGCCACCTCTCTTTCGAATTTGTTGATGGCCTTCCAGAATGAGAAAGCTAAGCTACCCCTGCATGAGGGCCTGATTCTTCTTCTAGTTGAGAATGGAAAGCTAGTTCTGGATCATCCTTTGACAATGGCCCCGAAGAGAAAGATGAGGAAGATGACATTACTCTTGTGGAGTGTCTTACTAAATTGAAAGAGGGTAAGGGTACCCTCTGGGGGAATGAGAAAGATAAAGATAAAAATGAGGGAGGTGGTGGGGAAGCTAGTGCTTCCAGGAAGAATGAATGTGTGGGAGACCCCATTATTTTTGAAGAATGGAGCAGGAAGATGTTGTATTTAGAAGGGGTCCTAAAAGCCATGGAGGACATGAATGAGGGGAAAGGAGTCCATCTTGAACATCATCAACATTTCGAAGAAGATGGTCATGGATCAGGTCCAGATAAAACACAAAATGAGGGAGCTGGAGATTTAGGTTAAAGTTCTGATTGACAGAGTGGAGGAGATTGAAGGGGAAAAGAAAAGGAGGAGATTCAACCTTCGCATAAGTAGCTTAGAGGAGGAGTAGGTGTTGGATGGTACTAGTATCTAGGACAACCGCTGCCGGCCTCGGCCTCTTTGGTGGTTTTTTTCTTATCAAGGTTTTTTGATCTCTCGAACTGTGTGTGACTACTTGGTGAAATGTGGTACCACTGTTGCTTCTTGGTATTTTTTGTCCTCTCTGGGGTCTAGATCCTGTAATGTAAGAGTTAAGCCTATTTAACTCATCTTTTTGGGACCCCTTTTATGGGTTTTCTTTCTATTTTATTTTTGGTTACGTTCCTCTCTTTTATACTAGCCCCTAGGATCTGATCCTATTTTTTTCCTAATCTAATAAGAAAGAAAGGGTGTTCTTGAATCGCCTAAACTTGAAAAGTGCGTAGATCATCGACAATGCCTCGTGCTCAGTTGTGGTATAATTCTACTCTGCTGGTGTCAGCTTCCTACTTGTAAAACACAGAGGATGATCAACAATCCCTTCACCTGGCTGTGTAAGCACTACTCCAATGGTGGTCCCTGAGGCATCTACATGGACATGAAAGGGCTTGTCCCAAGAGGGAAAATGTAATATAGGTGTGGTGACAAGCCTATCTTTTAATGTATCAAATGCCCTCTGCTACACCTCTCCCCAATGGAAGGAACTTTTATGTCTAAGCAGCTCCTCTAAAGGCATGGCGATCTTGGCATACCCTTTGATGAATTTCTTGTAATAGCCCGTATGCCCAAGGAATCTACGCACTACACTCTAGTTAGTAGGCTCCCCTAATCCCACAATAACTGAAACTTTAGCGGGATCTACCAACAAGCCCTCCTTATATATGATATGTCCCAATAAATTCCCAAAGGGTGTAACAAACACACACTTCTTAAGGTTGAGGGATATCCTCAACTACCTACACCTCTCAAAAATTAACCTTAAATTGTCACAATGGTATTTAACCAGACCATACACTATCCAGTCATATAAATAGATGTGAAGAAACTTATGGATGAATTCTTGGAATGCTTGCACCACTATGCACGAAAAAACAATAGGAACATTCTTCAACCAAAGGGCATGATCAGTATATGCAAGAATTCCCCACTCGGTGGTGAAATTCATCTTCTCCTGGTCCTCCTTTGTAATATAGACTTGGTGGTACCATGAAAATCCATCCGTAAAGGAATAGATTTCATTCCCAGTGACTCCTAAAATTTCTTCAATGAAGTGGGTTGAAAGGGATCAATGACACAAACCGCATTTCATTCCCTATAATCCATGCAGATCCTAATCCACCCATCCTTCTAATTACCATTGGAATTATCCATTCCAACTCTTCCACTACCTCAATGATCTAAGAAGCTATCATTTTGTCTATCTCTTCCTTAACCTTCACGCGTAAATTGGGATTCATCTGGTAGGGCCTTTTCCTAACCGGGTGTGTACCATCCTTCAGTTTTATCTTCATCTCCCCCAAGGAATGGTGAACACCTTTGAGCTCATGGTACCCACATGGGAATAAATCCTCAAATTCATGTATCGATCAATGATATTATAAAGTTCCTTCTCTCGACCGAATCTCCAATAATAGTTTCCTTAGGTTCTTCTCTTGAACCAATGTTAACCTTATTTATCTTTAAGGGTTCATGGTAGGCGTAAAGTGAGTATCAAGACTGTCCACTTTCTCATGCATCCCTGCTGCAATGGTTAACATCTAAGATTTCTGATTCCTCTCCATCAATCACATACACCAAATTTCCTTTCTCTTTTTCCAAACACACATGATCAAGCTATAACTCTTCTGTTTCCTCTACTTCTTCTTCAAAGTGTGCCTCCAATCCTAGTTCACCTAGTAATTCCAACAACGTATCTTCCATCCTAGTTCTATCCCCCATGGAAAGGCATTTGATACCCCGAAAGGCCTTATCAAATGATGGTTTGGTACTACAATACTTAAAGGTTTGAATAAGGTCATCCATGAGATCTTACCAATTCCTTGTCTAGTGGCATGTCTCCGAATGAATATACCATGTTTGCGCATAACCCTACAGTGTAGAATACAACTTGTGCACTAGAGGGATGGTGGAAAAGCTTCTATGCCTTCTCTCTAGACCCGTTCACACTCCTAGATATGGAAAGAGGTGAGATCCTTCCCATAGTAGTCCTTGATGATGGTGGGCACATTGATCCTAGAAAATTTGACAGAGAGAGAAATTCTTACCTCGCACCACTCTAAAAGGATCTCTTGATGTGTAGTCCACCATCGAGCCATTGTCTGAGAAATACATAACTTAACATCCCCCTTCATTCCTTCTCATCCTTCCATTGAGCTTCCACTCCCGTAGAAAGATATCTCAGGAAGGCTCCCCGAATAATATTTGGGTAGTTCTTTTCCTCCAAGGCACCAAACCATGTGTGCCTTTATTACCTTGGTTACCGACCCTCTCAACTACCATCCCATCAATTCATAAGTCCCATGCACCCAATTATCACATTCCAGATCGTGGTATCACCATCGATCGAGCATATTCAAACCGGATAACCCCATTAGTAGGGTGTATCATCTCAGGGTCTCTGATTGAGCGCACATATATCCTATCTAGAACTTCTTCTCCCAAGTGGTTCAATATAGGGTGTCGAATTCCCATTAGCCAGGGGTATAATGACCCATTCCTCCTTATTTTTGAAGTTGATGTACCCTTTGTTGAACCAGAAGGTCTGCATTGTTCTTGTAACACCAAGGGTTCCCAAGTAGTCTTTGGGAAATTGTCTGCCTCGGCAAGCACCAAGACTTCAAAGTCCCTAGTAAACTTAGCTCCCTGGATAGTAATAGCTACATCCTTTAAGAAACTAATGGGAATTACCTTAGTCTTGTTTTCCATATATAGCACATTCAAAGATGGCTATAATGCAAGTCTTCCCATCTAATGCCATGCATCCAAAGTTAGAACATTAACCTCCGCACCTATGTCAATGAGGATATTACTAAGGAGCCATCCATCTACAACTACATTCAACATGATCTCCTTATCATAGTCAAGGCTATGAGGGGGAGGTTTACGTGCAAGACCTACCTCTTGTGCTCTCCTCGGCATGTGGTACCTTCTCTCTCAACCATGATCCTAGCAAGGGAATGATATTCTCCTGCCTTAGCATTTTACACACCTCCTTGACCTCGTCTAGTTCATCCTTTGGCACCTCAACTCTCCTTCCTTGTTCGTCCCTCCTGGAATGCTCCTTTAGAACTAGATTTCCCCTTGTAAGTTCCGAATGACATCCATGGTGTCCTAACATATCTCCTTTTTATGTGTGGGGTCCGGATACTTCCCCCGAATCAAAATCCTCCCTTGAAACCAGGTTCTTCTGTCTTGGTATCTCTCTTGTGCGCATGGCTTCTTCCCTTGTTGTTACAAGACATGTTCCAAAACTTGCATCCTATGTTACCTAAGTCATCCACCGTATGTCTACCTTCTTAATACTTGACCATTACAACACCCTTGTCCTTTTGTGCTACTTGATTCATATGCTCAAACAATTCTGGGCACTCCTCATACTTATGCTTCTTTCCACACCACGAGCACTGCAACAGGTCTAGGCATTCACGTTTGTAATGCTCCATGGACCGATAATTGAAACAGGTTCCACGTAAGAACTCATTCCTTCCTCCCCCATAGTTATCATGACTATGGAATCCTCTCGAAATCCTCTTCCGTGCATGTCTCCATTTGCCCGCTCCTCATAATGGCAATCATCACCCTTGGAACTACGCAACGCCGCTTTGGCATACCCCATGATCAATGGCCTCATGGATATGATCAATGAACCTAAATTCCTTAGTATTATGGGTTGTAGAAGTGTAAATATTATAGTAACAAGATACATTCTTCCTGATTGTGTGTTGCAGTAAGGGGCACCTACTCGCATCATGGTCCCCATGAAAAATTTCACAATCTACTACCACGACGCGTCTTGTCCTCTAGGGAAATTATCCTTAACCTTCCCCTCTATCTCATAATCAGGCACCACAAACCACCGCGAGTCTCATGGGCTGAGTTCATAGACAAATTTTCTAACCGCTTGCCATATTAGCAATTTGAACCACCAAGAATGGGCTAACACCAAAGATCAACACTTGCCAACAACTTCAAAGATGCGGGTAACTTCCAATGTCTCACAAGGGGTCTATAAAAGTTTTATGAGATAAGGCCCTTCTAAAAGGGGTGATTAACCCTCTAACAAACCACTGAGCATACTGTGAAGGGTGAATATCATATGATAATTTATACAAGAGAGTTTTAAAGCATGCATCATACTCCTACACACTCTCTGCCATTCCTTGTTGAATCTCCTTCAAAGTGCTAGTGCTCTTTTGCTCAAACTCAGGAATGTGGAACTCTGCCAAGAATGCATTCTTTAAGGTAGTATAGTCCACCACTATTTGATGAGGGTCATACTTCCTATACCAGCTATGCGTGCACCCTTGCAACATGCTTGCAAACCGACTAGCCTTTTGTTCTAAGGTCAGTGACACCCTTTCGCATACCATATTAGTTCAATTTTGTGAACATGTTCCACAACATCCTCAATACCTCTATAATTGGGAAAATGTAGAGACATTTTAATGAAAACTTGTGGGAGTGGTTGGGGCCCAAATCCTCCTACGCTAGATCATTGGTTTCTACCTATGGTTCCTCCACCGCCTAATCCACCAGGTCCACCAGGTCCTAAACCAACAGATCCACCATGCCCACTAGGTCTTGAAGTGGTCATGCCAAGGGTCCCCATAGTTCCACCGAGCCGCACGCTTATAGTTTACGATAATGCCCCACTTCTTAATAGTATACCCCGTGCCACTCCTAGATGTGAGACCAAACACTCGTGTGCCTATACCTTTCCCGAAAAGTCCAAACACTGGGTTGGTGTTTGTAGCCATAAAAGTACCAAACGAGAAATTATACCTCCTAGGCATAGAATGATCACCTCCAATGTAGCCAACTGGATTAGCAATATTATCCCCATGATATGGAAAACCAAGTGCTAGGGTATGGTCACTAGGTGGTCTCAGATGCACGCCAACAATTCTTCTTTCTCGCGCGATGAACTCTCATCAAAATTCGAAGGGGTTTCTCTCATGCACTTGCCAAGATGGGGTTACATAGACTACTCAGGTTCTATGTCCTTAGCGTGAACCTCAAATCCTTCCCACAATGTCTGCCGCCATACATCCATCACACCTACAACCTCACATTTTCTAGCAATCTCCCTTTCACATGCTTCACCATACTTGAGTTGTCTCTCCTCCCTTTCTTTTTCTACCACAACATCTTCCATCTTCCTCCACCATAGCTTCCTCATCCAAAGTGCTCAAAATGGTTTAGCCGACCATTGGGAAAGACTATAAATTCATGGTAATAATCAAGATCTTCAAATCCGGAGGGATAACACATAGAAATCATCCTCTGGGCTCCCGCAAAAACTCAAACTCAGCAACCTCTAGACAATAATACGTGGAAATGGTGTAATCCAAAGTGTAGCTAACCAATACTCCTTTCCACCAATGATCCACAACATGGGTCCACGTTAAATCTACATCCTGTAGCCTTTGGTATTCTTCTTGGGTCCACACATGTGATCCATAATGCCAACTTGATTTAGATGCATAGGCTGAGATCCATTCATACAGCTCCACAGGGAAGTAGTAGAAAAAGGTCTCATATAGATCGTGGTAGAGATTCTCTTCTACCCATCTACGTGCATTAAACTTAGGTCCAATGTTGAATCTCTGAGAAAATTCATCCTCCATGCTCTTGAACCATGATTCAACACTTTCCAACGTTAACCGATCTATCATTACTCATTACATAGATCATGATGTATGTTAAATCCCCTACAACTTCAAAAAGAGGTCCCAGAAATAGAACCAAGATGTATTCATTTTTACCCCTATCACAGAAGAAAGGAACCCCATGCGTGCCAGCCTATCACCCAACGAAAGCTGAGCACTCACCTGAGGCACGTGCGGGTACCGAGTCTATCTTTTATGTGAGTTTAGTGGGAAACATCATCTATGATTTATGTAAGAGATTTCAGAAGGGAAATTAGGACATACAAGAACCGTAGGGCTCACAACGGCCTCTAGATCCTTGCAGTCAATTTAGATAAAGTACTTAGAAAAATCCATAACATGTAGTATGATAGAAAGAAACATACAAGAATCAATACTTATCATGAAAGGAAAGAGAACTCATAAGAGAGAAATATGCATCCAAATCATTGATATTCACTTATATATTATAACAGAAACCTTATTACATCTATGAAACTATTACAAAAGGTCATAGAGAAGTAGACCATGCATCATGCATCGCATTGGACTTAATGTAACTAAGCTACCAAAAAGAAAATTTACAATGCCAAAGCCTAATGTATCCTATCCCGAATACAACTATCCACTTGACAGAGTCCTCACAACATTTCTGTAGAGCTCTACTCACTCTCTATGTATCTCCTTTTGTCTCTACAGAACTTGTGTTTATAGCTTTCCTAGAATGCCAACTCACCTTCCAACGCCCTCGGATCCAATGCTAAGTTTCTAAATGTGGTCCTCCCTATGAGCATGCTTCTCGAGGACCGAGGTTTCCACTTTATCCCGTGATGTTCTTCTAGAGGATTCTATCGTAGACATGCTCCTTCCTGGGCCAACCTATTGCCAGGATGACATCTTATCCATGTGTAAATGGGTCATTATTTTCACGTGTTCCACTTTGGATGACCAAAATGACTAAAGTCCTAATCCCTTCGCATGTTGTGCATGCTACGGGATTCCTTAAACCCTTCTTTTACGTGCTTTTGCCTTATGTGCCATTCCATAAATGGGATCTTACGCACCTACGCGCCTTCATACTTGGTCAATATTTCAGGGGTCCAACAATATGGTAGGAGGAACACCACTGGATATGTCTTCACGCCGTAGGTGGAATGACAAAGTTAGTTGGATTTCAAGATTGTAGAAGGTTGTGGCTTTGTATACTATAGAGGTAGTGTATGTTGCAGCTATAGAAGCTAGAAATGATATGATATGGATGAGTAGGTTCATGGAAGAGTTGGGAAATGAGCAAGATGATTCCATATTATATAGTGATAGTCAAAGAATGATTCATCTAGAAAATAACTTAGCATTTCATTCAAGAACAAAAAAATTTAGTTGAGGTATCACTTCATACGACATGTGTTGGAGGATGGGCAGCTAAAGTTAGATTAAATCTATATGGATGAGAACCCTATAGATATGCTAACGAATCCATTGGTAAGGGAGAAGTTGGAGCTTCACTCTAGTTCTGCTGGTCTTCGAGTTTGAGACTTAAAGAGGAAGAAATGGGCCAAAGAAAAGAACCAAGGATGGTGATGCATAGTACAATGCAACAATTGATCTCTAAGTGGGATATTGTTGAGTATGGAGCTTAATTGCTTCAAAAAAAAACTTGCTTTTACATGTTAATGGTTTTGATAAAGGACCGCATTAGTCGTGGGATGAGTGTAATTGGTCAAGGTATAACTAACATCGGTCGGACATGACCAACATCACCAAGCAAGGACCACATCGGTCACACAGTGCGGCAATAATTTTGTTCTTTAATAAGAAATAGAATAAATCTCTTTCTTTAAAGATGATTTATTGATTGTAAAAGCATAGTTATTTTTTGATTAGTGGTAAAAAGAGGGTTAAGGGGACCCTACCCTGTACAACCAGAAAGCTCCATGAGAGTAGATTAAGAAAAATTATAATAACATCAAAACACCATAGTATAAAAGTTCATAGTAATAAGGGCACTTAGGAGCCCAATAAGAGAAACTAACAGCAGAAAAAAACCATAGTGCAACTAACAACATCGACAGAACTAACAACCAAAGACAAAGATAGTGAAAAATAGAACACCCCGCACCAAATTCATTTGTGGGATTTTTCAAGCCCCTCCAGCACCTTAGCCCATTCTTTAGCAATAACATCAATATTAATAACCAAAGAGCCCAGGTCTAAACCATCCAGGGTCGCCTTTTGTTTCCTTCCTTGACTATCCACAAAATAATAAGAATTGGCAAGTTGCCCCAGTTTAAAGGTGTAGCAGGTCAAATTAACACCCATGATGCTCCATTCCATATAGATATGTAGGATAGATTTAACATGATACATATCCTGGTAATGGCCCCTAACTTGGCCTTTAGGATCTCAATCTCACCACCCTACCCATTGCTAACAACTTCTTGCACCTGCTCCCTCATCTTGTGCCAATCATTAAAAAGAAATTAGATCGAGCTCTTAGTGAGACGCATGTCCCCCTTGAGTTCATCAATATAAGCAACCATCTTGGCCAAGTGATTGTCCCCTTTGATTGAGCCAACCTGACCCATAGCTTCATAGTTTTGTTCTAATTGAGCATTTATAGGAGTCGGGGTACCCTATTTGCTAGACTCACCCTTAGTGTTCAGCTCAGTGTTCGAGGTCTACTTCGATTTTAGGTCCTGAAGGTTTTGGGCCACAACCACCTCCACCTCATCCTCTTCCGTGTTTCCATCTAGAGAATCCTCATCATCACTCGAATCCTCCTCCTTCAAAATAGACTCCAACCCTTCCGCATAAGCTTCCAAAGCCAGCTTGAGAGCACCAGTTTTATCAATGTCTAGGGCCACCCTTTTGACAAGGGCAAGGATAAAGCCCTGGTGGAGAGGGACAAGGATCCTACACGATTTAAACTATGAGACAAAGGCACACAAAGAATGATACAAGAAATAGGGGAAACTAAAAGCCTTCCCCCATCTAAAATGGTTTAGCATTGGGAGGTGATAAGCATAAATACATTTGTGGTGACCTTCCAGGGTTAAGAATTGAATTAAGGTGAGAGCCACCTCATCAAAAGGTTTAGGTAAAGACATTCTAAGATAGCCAGCAAAATGGGAGGTGAGATTCTCATTACCTTTAAGAAACAAATTCAGTTCTTCAGAGACTTCCTTCTTCGGTTTGTAGACCTCTCTACCAACCACTAGAATTCCCATAACTCTAGCCACAAAATCCATAGTGATCTCCAGCCTGATCCCTTTCATCTCCACAACAACACCTTTTTTGGTCACCTTCCAAGCGCTAGCAAAGTCTTTGTTGAGATTCTCATAGTGCCTTTCAAAGAATTTTAGAAAAGGGGTAAAACCCTTACTATCAAATAGGGACATAACATTAGGAGTGACCCCAATGAGGTCAACAGGTTCAATCCTGATGAGATCCCCACCCATACCACTAAACAACAAAGGCCTCTTCACAAAATGACTCAGAAACCAGAGAGCCAAGAGCTTACTTGCACACCACAAAATGATTCTATAGTAGCAGTTTCCAGGATAAAGTTCTCCAAAAATACGTGTAAATCACCACCCCGATCTTCTCATAATTGAGAAATAAATGCCAATTCATCATACAACAAAAAATCATGATAGGATAGTCCTCCCATGAAGAGACCTTATACGTGGGCATTAGTGTCTTTTAATAAGTGTGCCCGCACCTTGGGATCAAGAATTTTAATCTCCCTCAAAAGTGTCAAATCATGCCCATTAACCCCCATGTTAGCAAAGAAATCTACCATGACATTAGCTTCCCTATACACATGTTTGAAGGAGATGAAATTAAAAGAATGGGCCATTTGCTTAATACTCTTAATAGAGTTAAAATTGGCAATAGAGATGGGACCTTCCTTATTTATGCTGTTAATTATGTTCAGGGAATCACCTTCCACCTCCAGATTAACAAAGTTGTGTTGGAGAGCTATAGATAGACCCCAAAAGACCCCAATAGCTTCAACAACATTATTTGTTTGAGTGCCATTATTTATAAAAGCATAGTTAGTTTCCCATTATATATATATATATATATATATATATATATATATATATATATATGTATGCATTATATGAGGGTATGAGAGAAGAAAATAACAATTGTTTGCATGTTAGTTTTCTTGGTGAGCAAGAAAGAGTAGTTGAGTGAGGGAAAAGCATTGAACATCCTGAGAGGTGTTGGAAGGAAACAAATCTTCATTGTATTTCCTCTGTAAAGCACCGCATAATATTATTGGTTGTTTCTTGGTGGACATAGCCCACACTAGGTGAACCATGTTTAATCTAGTGTTATATTTCTCTTGTTTATTTTATCTTCTGGCTTATTTCCGTATTCTTTTCTTGTATGCTTTATTTGATTATAGATCGTGTAACACTGTTATATGGTTTAACCCCTACATTGTAATAGACATTGATCATCTTGAAGTAATAACATATGTGTTTTATGGTTATTCTCTACCCTATCATGTGTTTATTGCATTGTCTTGCCTCTCTATTTATATTGTGGTGGGTTATGCATGTTTTCTCTCCTTGCAGGTTTTATTATGTTGTGATCAATGAAAATGAAGATTGAATGTTTTTCTATATTGTGGCACTCTTATTTTCCTGCCTAATTCTTCATTTCTCTCTCATTATCACTCATATGAGAGTGATAATTATTTCCCCATTTTCTTGGTGTTACCACCTATGGTAGCTTAGGATTTCCCTTTTCAAATAATCTCTTTCTTACCCCGGTCCTTTGGAATATGTAGAGTAGGATTAGATATTTACATTTCCTTATGTAGGAGTATTTTTATCATTAGAATTAGGTAAAGGAAGCCAACCTTCTCTGGAGGTCTCTCTCAAGTGAAACTCCCACAACTTAGAGACAATCCCATGTTACCTCAAATCCCTAGATCATCTTGATTTAGGTGCGGGTGTAATTTTGAGCATCAACATTTTTACTCACTTGGTGAGACCATTAAAAGCTTAAATTTCCTTTTTTTTCTTAGTTTTGGTTTGTGACCTAGTAATTTATAGCCTTCGAGGATTTTTTTCAACACATCTAGTGACTCTAATCATCATATCTATTAGTTTTAGCAGTCAAAGTGCCCATTTTCATGAGAAGGATACAAATAATGTAGAGTGCAAGGGTCGTGAAGATTTTGAATACTTGTAGTTGTCACTAAGGAGAAGAAGAGGTATAATAGTTCAGATATCACCATATCTTCCAAATAAAATTGTTTCCACACCTCCTCCTAGTAGGCATTTTGCACACTCTTGTAGAGTTCTAAGACCAATACCACTCATGGCACATTAGATAAATGTGTCTTTTGTTAGCTTCAATGGTGGTATTCCTTTACTACTTAATACACAACATGACATACTAGTTGTCTTCACTTAAAAATATTCCCTTCTTCACTGAAGAGAATCTCATAACTCCAACTAATCATATTTAGGATGTTTCCAATGTATACTAAGTTCATTTAGTCACAGGGAGAATATTATTGTTATACTTCTTGCTTCTTTCAAAGGAAAGGAACGTTAATGGTATAAAAGTTTAATACCGATTCCATTTACACTTGGGATGAACTTGGCACAACTCTTTGCAATCAATTTGAGGATAAGGAAGATAATATTTCCTTTTTATAATAATTTAAAACTATTTAAAGAACTCTTAATGAGCTTATGGTTGATTTTAATTTCATATTTCAAAAACATGGGACAAAATTCAACTTCTCTTGATACCAACTCCACAAGGTGCTTTCCTTTACTTCTTAAGAGAATTGAATTCTCATATTGATGTCATGATATAATATATGGGTTCTATTAAATTTCTTGATGCTTATATAATAGAAATTAGGGATGAAAATTATTTGATACAAGATAAAAAGATATCCCCTAGATTACCTATGGTTTTTTTCCGAGCTTCCTTAAACTTCTCACCATCTGTTGGTCCCACTCCTAAAAAAATCCCCAATATTCTACCTCTACATATTTTTCTCCCAAAATTAAAAAGGATGATTATGAAATGAAATCCTTGGCCAAAATTTTCAAATAAAGTTATATCCTTGGAAAAATAGAAAACCCAATCCTATAGAAATTATCCTAACCAAGGGCAATCTTCTAATGATTGATTCAATCAAAGTTATCATCCATATAAAACCAATTTCCAAATCAAAGGTATGGGAAAAATAAGAAAAATGATAGATGACAAGGTCAAAATCCACATCTTCCACTTCAAACAATTTCTCCTACTCATTCACTTCCTAGTGTTAGCTCGAGTAAAGCATTGGTTCCAGTGCAAAAAAATGTGATACAAGAAACAAAGTGGTGCTTTCTATGTAATCAACCACATAATAAGTATGTATGCGGAAATACATTATAATCTCAAACCCTTATGGTTAAAAATGATTCTAATTAATAGGAACCATTTATGGAAGCAACTAAGTCTAGCATGGAAGAAGCTCAAGAGGTCAATCCAAAGACTAATATGATATTTTTTGGGGCTGATGAGTTTTACGTAATGAATTAGGTAGTGGAAGTTTTGTGTAAGTCTCATGCACATATTTATAATAACACAAGGTCTAAAAAGAAAGTGTTGAATTCTCAACCTCCACTTCCTTTCAATCAAGTAATACTCTTCATAAATAAAATAATATTTGGGAAGATTTGAGAAACAATGCTTTACTCGCAAGTGCACATGAGATTACTCATGAAGATGTGTGCGTGCATAACTTGAAAAGGAAGTTAGTTCTTAGCCAAAGGCACATGTTCCAACATTGGAAAATCAAGAATAAGGAGCATAATGCCTCAAATACACAAATCAATTGATCTCTATTTCAACATTGTTAAACAAATGAAGGAAATGAATGTTAATGTGACAATGTGGGATGCCTTGGCTATTCCATCACGTATAAATATCTTACACGAAACTCTCAAATAGATCCCTGAAGTTGATCTAGTTATTCAAAAGAATCATGATTATTTCAAATTATTCCAAGAAGAATAAATACAATTAAGAAATTTTGTGAATACTCCACACTTTTATTTGTCTTTAATTGTGGGCAAACATTTGATTCATAATTACATGATTGATTTAGGAGATAGTACTTCATTATGCCTAAAAATATTATTGATATCCTAGGTGTTGGATGATATAGTCATGTGTTGTCATTGATGTCAAGTGGTCAATGATGTCATATGATGTCCAAGGTGTTTAGGTGTCTTCCCAAGCTATCTAGGTGTCTTCATGAGGTGTCAAGTCATGTATTCATGTGTTTAGACATGGTCTAAGTGCATGGTCAAGAAAACTAGTTATGTAAATGTGTCCTCCCAAGGTTGTATGAAGGATTCATAAGGTAAAACATGGTCAATGAGATGTGTGTGAGGTGTTAACAAGTCTGCAACAAGTCAACTTGGTCAATTCATGAAGAGTTCATGTAGCTCTAGGCTTAATTCTAGTCCCAGAACAAGTAGGTAGGCATGGAAACATGGGAAATGGATTAAGGAAAATCATAGAAAGCATGGTTGGAGTAGTATGATCTGAAATATCATGCAAAGGAGTATCAGGTCAAGAATCAAGATTATAATCCATAAAGATGGTTATTCTGAAGCTTTTCAGGTAAGACAGGCCTAATAGGCAAGTGAGGGTGATGAGCCAAGGCATGATGATGAAAAATAAGCATGGAATGAGCACAATATGGTGGTATATGAGGTGTATAGGGATTTACAAGTGACTAAGAAGGTGATTTGGGCACTCATAAAGGTATGAATAACACTCTTATTCAGACTAGCGTACTAATGCTACAAAAATGAGAATGGGTAGAGATTTGCAAAGAAAAATATGATAAATTGGTCATTAAAATTCATTGAGGGTGAGTTGTGAAGGTGTGGTCAACTTTTTTAGGACCTAAGGAGGTGTTTTGTGCAAGTTATGGAAGTTTTACCAAAACTAAGTTTTGGAAAATGCAAACTGGGAACCCTAAATTCTTAGCTCTTAAGAAAAATTAAAAATCCTCCTTCAGATAAATCATAAAAGGAATTTTTGAATATCACTCATATATATATATATTTTTTTCAAAAGTGAGGTCAAAAGGAGCAAAAACAAAAAATTATATTCAATTTACTAACATGGTTCTTCTCTCTCCAAACCTCCTTTCTAAAGTGATGGACATGAAATTGAATGTTTTGATTCTAAATCAAGTTTGAAAGTTGTGAAAACACCTTATGGGTATAAAATACTCATTCTAGATCATTTTGGTGATAGTTTGTAGTATTCAAGTATGAAGGTATTATATGTATTGTACCATGTCTTGCATTTTTGTGTATATAGTCCTAGTTTGTTAGCTCTAAGGTGAATGTACAAATGTGCAAACATAAAGGTAATGTACATGTTCTCTCTAAAGTTTTTCCTTTCTCATTTGGTAATAAGAGTGAATATGGATTAGGAAGAAGACTCAAAACCAAGTGTGTTCATTAGTGCTTTGTGAGATAAAAATACTTTATAAGTCCTAAAAATGCTAAAAATTCATGCTCAAATGCTTTGAGTTAATGACTGTAATTGGTGTAGTAAGTCACAAAATATTATATAGCTTCTCATGACAATGCTTTATAAGTCTAAACCAAATATTACACAATTAAATCCATCTCCTTATTGAAGACTATTTTTGTCTTTCTATGACAAACAAGTGGCAAGCACTCTTAGACCCAAAACATGAAGTTAATTATTTCTTTATACTAAATATGGTATGAGATCATAGTAAGAATCCTTTTTGAAGACATATTACACTTTCCTTGGCATGGAAGTGGGGAACAAGGTGGTGAATTCCTTAAAATTCATGAATGGGGTTTGAAACTTAAAACCCTCCTATATATAGTCTTGGAAGATCAAGTAAATATGAATGTGCTTTGACATGATACTAGACAACATATGGACCGGAGAAGTTGTACAAATCCATTATCCTCCTTGAATGATGATATTGGAATCATACTAGACTAGTTGTGACATAGGTTGAGTCAAATATTGAATGCCTCTCCATCACTTTGTCATATAAAATTCTATGTGTGTGAAGTTGAAGGGTTTAAGAGACTATGAAAAAATTGGTCCATGTTGTGTTTTGTTAGTCTATGAGATCTTGGAGTTGAATGCATATCTGAGATGTGCAAATAATTCCTCTTCTTGCTCTTGTTCCAAAACTAATATGACAAGTATTTTGCTCCTAATTCTCTCCTACACACTCAAATGAAATTGGAGGCTAAAATGGTGAATGCAAACTATAAAGGAATATAATGTGCCTTGGTAATGTACTTAAGTGATGATTCCACCTAACATTAAAACAAATATTTTAGGATTTAGTTTATTTTCCATCAACTGAGATAAGTTAGAGATGGTAGTTACAAAAGGATATGTGCATGAGAAGATAAAATATCGGGATGTGTTTGGTCTCCCCATTAGTCAATTTTTGAACAAAAAGGATCATGACAGTCCGACAAGTACTTATAAGTAACTAAAGATAATCGTATTTATTAATGATCCTAGAAGAAAATTTATGAGAAGTATTTTTATCTCTTTTATACGTGGGAAAAAGTGAGTAATTTGAAGAGTCATTGTATTTGAAAGGTCAAAGGTCATGTTGATAGGTCATTCTTGTTTATATAAGCTCATTTTTGAGCATGTAATTGTTGTTGATATTAAAGAGACATGAGTAATAGTTTTGAGTGAGAAGAGTATTGAAACTATGGAAAACTAGGAGAAGAGAAGAGAAGAATAGTGAGCTGAAATAGTGATCACAATATGTTGGTGTAAGAAACTAGGTGATGAAGGTGATCAAAATTTGTATGACAAAAGTTTGAGTTGTTGCTCAACAATTTGGAAGTGGGTGCTTCCTTTAAGTAAGTTCTTACAAATATGTTAAGTGGGTGCTTGGATTTGCATAGGAGTGGGTGCTTCAAAATTGGAGTGGGTTCTTCAAAGTGAGTGGGTGATCACCAAATGGTGAAATCATTGTGGATTTATAGGAAAATTGTGCAAACTAGTTCTCTCGTTTGAGGGGTTTTTCCTTAATGGGTTTCCCACAATTAATCTTCTCTTCTCATGTTCATGTGCATTTTCTTCTCTTTATCTCTCATGGTTGAATATTCATACTTATCATGGCTAGGATAGTTAAGTTTGAAATTTGAATAAAATGAAACTGCTACATAAGTTATAATAAGCACCGATTTAACCCCCTCTTAGTGCCTAGAATTTCTAACATTAGGCCTTAAATACAACCCTATTTCTAAAGGCATTTTTCAACTTGATGGATTAACTATTAGCATCCTAGGAGTGATTAAATATCTTGAGTTAACCCTCCATGCTTGTCCAAGTTTAACCATAACTTAATATGTATCATTCATTGAATTTCCTCCTTATTTTCCATTTTCCTATCAAGATATTTCATGGCCAAATGGGTGGCTATTTTTCTTCATATTAGTTGCATATGCTCTTAATAACTAGATATGGTACTATATTTACCATACAATCTGAGACTATATTTTCCTATCATGTTGAGTCTAATGATCCTAGTCCTCACCAATATAATTTTCTCATATAAGAAAATAAAGAGCATGATTTAGTTTCAGAAGAGTAGCCTATTCCTCCTTCAATTACTGATCTTTTATTATATGAATGGGCAAGGAAAATTATGATTTGTGTCCTTATGATATAACTTCAAAAACTAGACTTATAACTAATTGCATTCATTAAGAAGAGTCTACTTTCCTCAAGCCAGGAAAGTAAGAAAAGGATAATACTTATGGATTATGAAAGATGTTCTTTGATGGTTCTAGAAGCAGAAATGGAGTTGGTGAGGGTGTTGTGTTATTTTCTCCAATGAATGAGAAATTTTTATTTTCTCATAGATTACAATTTTCATGTTCTAAAAATATATCAAAGTGTGAGACATTGGTGTATGGTTTACTTATTGTTGAGAAGAGAGAAATCAAAGCATTGAAAATATTTTGATACGTTGTCATCCATAAAGTGAGAAGAAAGTGTGCCACAAAGAAAATATTATGAAATCTTATAAACACAGAGTTTGGGACCCTTTGGAAAGTTTTTATGCTCTTGATTTGTAGGTGGTGCCTAGAAAATTAAATAAATAAGTAGATCGATGACAACCCTTGGATCACAATTCTCACCAGATGAAGACTTCATTCAAGGAAATCAACAACATATTAAGTTAGTAATAATGACATCAATTCTGGAAAATTAAATCATTGAGAAGGTGTTTGATAGTGATTAAAAATTATCAAATTCATTCAAATGAAGCTAATTTTTCCTAAAATGCAATCTATTTTACATGACAGATATGGTGATCATGTCATTAAATTAAATAAAAATAAATTTCCAAAAGGATTGGTCACCTTGGAGCATATTTTTAGTTTGGATGATGAATGTAAGGAGAATAAAATAATATAACTTCAAGGAAAGAATATTATTATCTAGTCATTATTGCCAGGGCAAGGAGCTATTGATTATAAAGGTATGTGATGAAGCTGAGAAGGAAGCTTTTATATCCTTGTGTAAAAATTTCAATGATGTATTCTCATGAGATTATGGATACCTCAAGGGGTTTGATTCAAACATTTCCCAACATTCCATTGATATTGATCCTAATTTAAATCCAATTAGAAAAAATAAAAGACCTTCCAATCCAAAGATAGAACCCCTCATGAGGAAGGAGTTATCCAAGATGATTGAGGCAAAAATAATATTTCCTATCAAATAATCTATTTGGCTGGAAAATATTGTTCCGGTGAGGAAGTAGAAAGGAGAATTAGAATTTTTGTTGATTTTAGAGATTTGAATAAAGATTCTTTGAAGGATCACTATCCTCTACCTTATATGGAGAAATTTTACTAACGATGGAAGGAACTAAAATGTTCCCTATGCTTGATAGATATTCATGTTTCAATCGATCAACGTTAGAGAAGAGCATTAGTTAAAAACTACATTTACAACTAAGTGGGGAGCATACGTTTATCAAGAAATATATTTTGGTTTATACAATGTAGGTGCCACATTCCAAAGAGAAATGGATTTTTCTTTTAAAGGTATATCAATGAATTCATTATTTTCTACCTAGATGATATTACTATTTTCTCAAATTAGAGTAAGATCATAGAAGTCATCTTGATAAAGTTTGTAAGAGATGTAGATAATTTGGGGTCTCTTTGAATCCCAAGAAATGTAAATTTAAAGTCTCTAGGGGCAAGATCTTGGGGCATATTGTTTCAAAGTATGGAATTTCCATTTATTTAGAAATAATATCAGAAATCCTCTTTTTTTCGAACTCAAAATAAAGCCTTGTAATCATTCCTTGGAAAAATTAACTTTTTAGGAGATTCATTCCTAATTTTGTAGGATTGGTTAGGCCTATCACTCTAATGTTGAAGAAGGATTCTATTTTCAAATGGATAATTGAAGGAAAGGAGAGCTTCACCAAAATAAAGGGAGAAATTTCTCAATCTCCTACACTTATTAATCCTAACTATGCTAAGGATTTCATCTTATATGCATATGGAGCTGAATCTAGTATTGATGTTGTTTTGACACAACAAAATGATCAAGGTTTAGAGAAAACAATGGCATTATTCAGTAAAACATTGAAGAATTATGAATTTAAGTATAATCAAATTAAAAATAGCTCTTAACCATCATGTGCACTCGTAAGAAATTCAAGAGTATGATTTCCACTAATCATATAAATTTCCTAGTTGCACATTCTAGTATGAGAGACTTCATTATGGGGGTAGAGATCAGTGAGAAAAGAGCTGGATGGATGAATAAAATCATGGAGTATGATGTGAATATCAAGGCCAAAAAACTAGTAAGAGGAAGAGAATTGTGTGAGTAGCTAGCTTTGGATCCATAAAATTATCAAGAAACCTCTCTTCTGGATGAGGATATTTTGCGTAATGCTAAAAATTGACAAGATATGGAAAATTTATCCAATGCACACATTTGGTTTAGTGATATGGTTACCATTTTATCTTTTGGTGCATATCCTATCGACCTAAAAATACAAAAAGAAGACATCTAAGGGTTCAATCAATTCCTTATGCACTATTTGATGGAATTATCTTCAAAAAGAACATTGATGGAGCATTGTTGAGATGTATTCCATCATGTGCAAAAGTCAATAATATATTAGAATAATTCCATGATGGTTTTTCTAGTGGACACTTCTTGTCCAAAGAAACAACAATGAAAATCATAAAGGCATGATACTTTTGGCCCACATTATTTTTTGATGCTCATCAATGGGTCTAAAAATGTAAGGAATGTGTTTTATTCACAAGTAAAAAATTGTTGGACTCTCTTGAAATACAAGGGTATTATTTAGAGTAGTGAATTAGTTTTTTGAGTTTTAGACCTTAGATATGGACCTCCACATGGAGATTGTTTCCTCCATCCTCCATTGTAATGGAATGTGCATCCTCTTGAAGTAATTAAATTTTTGATTTGTGGCTATTATTTGCCATAACATGTGTTTATTACATGTTATTGCCTCTCTGTTGCTAATTGTGGTGTGTTGCACATGTTTTTTCTCCTTGCATGGTTTTATTTCATTTTTTCTCCATGAAAATGAAAGATTGAATATTGTTATATACTATGACTCTCTTGTTTGTCATCTCCTTCATTTATCTCCCATTTTCACTCATATGAGAGTGTATTTCCCCCTTTTCTTGGTGTTATCACCTCTTTTAGCTTAGGATTTCCCTTTTCCACGTATATCCTTCTTATCTTGGTCCCTTAGAATGTGTAGAGTAGGATTAGATAGTTGCACTTCCTTCTATAGGAGTATTTTTAGCATTAATATTAGGTAGAGAAATCGGCCTTCTTCGAGGTCTATTTAAAGCGAAGTCCCAAAACTTAGAGATAGTCCCATATTTCCTCAAATATTTGTATCTTCATTGGTGTGGGTGTAATTTTGAGCTCTAACAAGTACCCTCAAACTTTAGATGTAAAAGCTCTAGAGAGGCACAAAGAAAATAATGGAGGAATATCAATAATGAAAACATCCCAAGGAATAGAGAAGTTGGGGCATGTATGCACCGTAACATTTAAACTTATGATAACTACAATAGTTTCTACTATTATTCCATCCAGTTGAACCACATCTTTAGAGAGAGACTCATATTTTAAACTAAGCTGATCTATTATCTGTTTCGGCATAACTGAGATGTTGTCCCCTAAGTCAATCATACAATTATGAACCAAGTGACTACTAATAATCATAGATACATAGAATGGGGAGGTTTCATACTCTTACTTGGATGATCATATTTTGATTGAGGTGCATTATTGAGAATTTTTTTTGTTTGTCCAGGAATAGACAAGGATTCCCACATTTAAATATTCACATTAGTATTTTTCATTTTCTCAAGAATTTTGAAGGGGGTACCTATGGATTTTTCCAATAGAGGTTTGACATTCTCTATCCTCGTATATTATATCCATGGAGTGTCATTAGATGTGGGGTTATATGTTCCATAGATTAGCCTTGAGTGTTGGGTATTTCTCATCTGAAAGAAATTCTTTACCATAGGGATCCACAATGTTCCATGGATCTATAATGTATCACAGATTTTTACACTCCAAAAGTTACTAAATGAATCTTGAATTATACCAAAGTCACTGGGTTGTCTATCTCTCGAGATACAAACTTCGTAAAGTAGGATATGGAGAGCTTATTTCTATTTGTCTCTTTTTTGACCTAGTGTTAGTTGTTACACCTGAAGAAGAAACTTGATTTATATATTAAAGTTGATTCATGCCACAAAATCCATCCATTTACTAAGTCAAAAATGAGGCATCATTTTGCATCTCTGAAGTAGCCTCTTGTGGTGGAGGTGTTGATGGTGGTGCAACTTAGAAGAAAGGATCATTTTATACCACCAATTCTTGGTTTAGGATTCCATTTGGGTAAGTGGCTTGATTATGTGCTTGGATATAAGAGAAGCACCATTTGTAATCTTTCACTATGTTATTTTGAATTAGAACCATTAGTCCAGATGATATGACTGCATAAGGATTGTGTGATTAGAATGGTTTCACATGGGTAATTTGGCCTTGATTTTGAGAATTTTCTTGGTATGGTGGTTTATTGGGTTGATAAGGAGCTTTTCTTGGCTGATATGGGGGATGAAAAGGTATGAAATGTGGTGTTTATTTCCTTTTCAAGGTTACTAACTCATTACCAAAGTTTTGTAGTTATTTCATAACTTTTCACAATTGTAATTTAGTAGGAGTGATTGAAACTTGGTATTAAAATCAAACATTAGCTCATGTGGTGCCTTCCATTTTTAGTCATCTGCTCCATCAAACAATAATGGTCTGATTTATATTCAAATTGTCTACAAAGGGCCTCCCTAATTCATCTCAAGTATAATAGAGTTCAATCTTAAACCTCTATACCATTGTAGAGATTTTCCTTGAAAGAAGATGTCATTAATATAATTGTAATATTTTCCTATGTGGTATGTTATACTAAACTTATATTTGCTACATATTTGATGTGTTTGATGGGTGTTGTTGTATTTTCTCTAGTAAATAAGGGAATACTTTTAATGATTACATAGGTATATCATCATGCTAAGCTAAATTCAAAGGGATTCTTCCATTAAAGGTGACAAAATATTGGTTTCTTTGATGAACCATGAAGATGATGGGTCTTAGAACACTAGAATATGACAAGAAAGGCCTATCAAGAGGAGTAGTAGAGAGATTTATATTTGGGAGAAATGTATATCTTTTTTTGATCTTCCTCTTCTTCTTCTTCTTGGTGAAATCTACAGATAATTGAAGTACTCTCCACTTCCTACGTTGTTCCTTGTTTTAAATATTCACATGAAAGGGTAAAATTAGACTAATTGAAGTTAGAGAAACTGAGCTTGGGAGTCACCAGGTGTAGAAGATTACTTCCAAAGGATAAAGCTCACTAAGATACACACAAATCTTAGGAAAATAAAACAAAAGGAGATGAGGAAACTCAAACCCTACCCCACCATGCATTCCTAAAATGTTAACGCACAAAAGTAACAACCTAGAATTTGATCATGGCATATTAATATTTTTAGACAACATGAGAATGTCTCTAAGGTGTGGGACCTTTATCCTTGAGATATAATTCTAGATAAGGTTGGTTCCTTCTATTCTATTTCACTATAAATAACATAAACAACTTCAAAATGAAAATACCTAAATCTAATATAGACATTACTAGGATTCAGGGTTGAGAGAGAGAAAATATGTTGTAAAATGAAAGAGGTGATGCACCAAAACTAGAACATGGATCAATTATAACCTTAAGAGACACAAATATAATCACACATGCAAGAATATAAGGAAAACACAAAGCTTTGAAGGAGATAAGTGAATAAAATCAAGGAGAACAAGAGGAAAAACATCCACATCAAATACAAAGGCATTCAAAGGGATAAACCATAGTTGTGTGATACTCATAAAATATTCATTTACATTTACAGAGAAGAGGTCTATAATTCTTTTAAAAATGTTTTATAGAGAAGAGGACTATAATTCTTTTAAAAATGTGATTTACAAAGATCTGAAGGTAAGAAATGCTAAAATCCAAAATAAGAGATTCCAAATCAACAAAAAGGAACCCTTTTTAGATGCATAATAATTTATATGAGAGAGAGAGAGCACCATGTCTTCCTTCAATTTGTGTGTGACAATATATGGATGCTATTAAATAATAAATATGGGAAGGATGAATTTTTGAACACTAGAAAAAAACCAAACTACATGTTTTCCCTATAATTTCATGTTTATATGGTTCTCCATTAAAAAAACATCTTTTTATTTGTTTCTTTAGTATAAATTGTAGCCCTTAGAGAGATAAAGGAAATGCAATAATTCACATGAAATTTAGAGCTCCTAGTCAAAAGTTATGGCCAAGAAACTAGTGCGTAATTAGGGGTAAAAATTCTTTTGTAGTTTACACCTATACAAATTTAATTGGAAGGCTACATTTTACTTGGTAAGCTCTGGGAATGGCATGGGAGAGTCATTGATTGGCCATGAGCATGGAAGTGAAGTTTGTAACCTGTAACCTTCAATTTGTAAAAATGTGAGGCTTCTTGATAATTCCACTTCATTATGCCACTTCTAAATCTCTATGGGTTCCTTGTTGTGGGGATTTTGAATTTTTACAACATACTAACTTTTTCCAACCCACATAATATTGTAGTTGACCTCTATGACCTTAATTTTAGCCTTTGTGGCTATTTATTGTTGTGTGGATTTTTAAATCTTTCATACTTATCTATTTAATGCTCTTGCTTATGCCGAGAAGCTCTTCCTCCTTATTGTACACCATTTTCCCCATGACCATGTTCCTTTTTATGTGGAATTTCAAATATTTCATGGAATACTACACCTTGGGAAATATGCGGGGTATTGAGTTAGTGTTTTTGACTTCCAACCTTATTAGATTCATAACATACTTTTCTTCCTTTGCAGCCATACACACCATGTTCTTCTTACATCATGACTTATCCTGAGCATAAACTATGTTTTATTTCCCTACATGAAGTACTCGACTATTTTCACTATTTCCGCAAAATACTAAAACTTAAATTCTTCATTTCACAAACTTGGTTGTGGACCCTTCTAATAAAAAAAATTAATCCTTAATTTTCTAACTAACCCTAGGTTGTTTCTTAGGTCTCAAGTGGGTTGTTTTACTGGGCATCACACTTTGGTATCAGAGTGGTGGTTAAAAATCTTGGACCATTGGGCACACTAGAAAACTTGAGACATAAACTTAAACCTAACACACTTTTAAACCTAGAAAACAACTTAGCTAGAATTTTTATATTTTAGTAAACATGGAAGTTGTGTAAAACTTAGCAAAATAAACTAACTCTCGCTTTGGTCTGTGTAGGAGGATTAGATAGAGCGAGAGGAACCTTCACAAAGACTTAGACTCACCACCACCACCACCACCACTGGATCAAGGTGTAGCAGCTATTCTACCTCAAATTCTACAAACCCTTCAGGATGTTAATGCCACTCTACACGAGGATTAGGAGGATAACATGCAGCTAGTCATGACAGATCCCCTTTTATCGAGGGTCAGGTATCTCCTCGAACCAACAAGGAGCATAGAGGAGATAACTCCCATGCAAAGTTAGTAAGAGTAGAGTCACCACCTAGGAGACAGGGTGACAGAGTTCTAAAGTGTAGAGAGAGGTCTCGGATCCCTAGGCTTAGGGATGAGCATGTAGAGAGACCTAGAGGCCATCAGACCACAACAACGGATCACATCAGGGAGATACTAAAGCTTCATCCATCGCATTACTCAGGTGACATGGGTGGATTTTAGGAAGAGACCTAGCTAGTGAGCTTGTGTGGTTTCTTCAATCTTTTCCCTTGTTCTAGCAACATGAAATATAGTGTTGCGATCCATCTACTAAGGGATGGAGCAGGAGTATGGTGGAAGGTAGAGGAGCAAAAGATCCATGTGAATTCAGAGACAATGACCTAGGAGCTATTTGAGGAGAGATTCAGGAGCATGTATTTATCATGGAGGTTCATAAAGTAGAGGATTGATAAGTTCCATGACCTCCGATAGGCTTTTCTTTCAGTAGCAGAGTATGAGAGTAGATTTTTGGATATACTCCAGTATGTAGAGTATATGCAGATGAGTAGGTGTAGATTCACATGTTCATCTAGGGCCTGAATTTAGATATTAGAGGTGCTGTGTAGATCCACTACCCACAAAAATTAGCAGAGGCCGTCGAGAATGCCTATATCACAAAGGAGACTCAAGAAAGATCCAGAGGCTAGAGATCGAGTCAAGAGCCACATACAAAAAATGTAGGATGGTAGATTGAGGGGGTCAATACCCCTTCCTTATGGTGGTCAGGGTACGACACAATCATCCTTTAGGCCACAGTAGTAGTAAAAACAATAGTAGCAATAGTCCTACCCACCTCATAGACCTCCATAGAGAGTTGATGCATAGAGAGGTCGAGTATGGGGCCTCCTCCTAGGGGTCCCATTAGGACACAGGGTGGACCTAGAGCTCAGTCAGCGGGAGCTCGCCATCGAGACCTCAAAGAAAACCGCAACCGGATCATCAGGATCCATGCCACAGACTTCTAGGGCACCTACTAGAGGTGCTACTCATTGGGAGGATCAGGAGGATGTTTTGGTTGTGGAGTTACTAGACACTTTTGGAGAGATTACCCACAGAACCCTAACAACAAGGGTAAGGCACATATTTTAGAGCCAACTGTTGGTGACATGGGACACAACCACAAGATTTATGCAGTAGTTGAGAATCGCTAGGTAGAGCATCAAAGCATAGTCATTGAGACCACAGGTAATATTGGTGGTATTCCTACCTCTGTATTATTTGATTCTGGTTCTTCTTATTATTTCATTGCACCATCTTTGGTAGAGTGATGTAGGCTAGTGGCAGTTAAGCAGGGTCTTAGTTGGGATGTCGAGATGGCTTCTAGAGCCAAGATATCTATAAACTCCTTAGTCAAGGAGTGTGTAGTGGATTTGGGACCTTTCACCACTACCTCAGATCTTAGTAGCCATCCTTTGGGCTCGTATGGAGTCATTTTGGGTATGGATTGGTTATCTGCACATAGGGCCAAGATGGATTGTTATCACAAGACTATATCTTGTGTAGATGATTTGGGAGTGGAGTCGGTTATTTCAGGGGTTACAAGACCTATTTCTATTTTCTCCATCTCGCTATGCACTTAATCGGTGTGTATGACGAGGTTGTTAGTTGTATGTCTTTATATAGTCGGTGATAGATCGGAGGATGGGTCTAGTGGACCATCACTAGATGATCATCCCATTTTGAGAGAGTTTGCCGATGTCTTTCCAAGGGAGATACCAAGGTTACCACCCCCATGTGAGATTTATTTTCATATAGATCTACTTCCTGGAGCAGAGTCTATCTCATGGGAACCTTATCGAATGACCACCCTAGAGCTCTGTGAGCTCAAGTTATAACTTGAGGGGATTTTGGAGAAAGGTCTTATCCATCCTAGTATATCCCCTTGGGGTGCATCGATGATCTTTGTGAAGAAGAAGGATGGATCCTTGTGGTTATGTATTGATTACCACCAGTTGAACAAGGTAACGATCAAGAATCATTATCCTCTTCCTCGTATCGATGACTTGTTTGATCAGATGAAGGGAGCCACAATTTTCTCTAAGATTGATCTCAAGTTAGGGTACCATCAGTTGAGGATTTCAGAGGCAGACATTCATAAGACCGCCTTCCGCATGAGATATGGGCACTATGAGTTCACAGTGGTGCCTTTTGGTTTGACTAATGCCCCCTGCAGTGTTCATGAGTTTGATGAATGGGGTATTTAGGACCTTCTTAGATCGCTTCATGCTCATCTTCCTAGATGACATTTTGATATACTCATGTACATGTGAGGAGCATGAGGGGCACCTTCGATAGGTTCTTCAGTGTCTTCGTGAGTAGCAACTTTATAGAAAATTGGAGAAGAGTGCTTTCTTTCGCAGACGAGGTGCAATATTTGGGTCATATCATTCATGGGGAAGGTATCTCTATCAATCCTTCCAAGATTAGAGCCATTATGGATTGGCCAACACCCACTACAATGACTGAGGTGTAAAACTTCATGTGATTAGTAGGATACTACCAAAGATTTGTTCAGGGCTTCTCTCAGATTGCATACCCTATCACTTCCTTTCAAAGGAAAGGGAAGAAGTTTGTTTGGTCAGACAGATGCAAGAAAACCTTTAGGACACTGAAGGAATGCCTCACAACAACACCTATTCTTGTAGTGCCGGATCCATACGGTGAGTTCTTTGTTTGCACAGATACTTCATTGGAAGGCCTTGGAGGTGTGTTGATGTAGGAGGGCAAGTAGTAGCTTTTGAGTCTCACAAAATAAAAGATCATAAGATTAATTATCTACCCATGATCTTGAGCTTGCAGCATTGTGCATTCTTTGGTTAGATGGAGACATTTTCTTCTTGGTAGGAGATTCACACCCAGGATAGATCACTTGAGTCTTCGCCACCTATTCATGTAGCCCAATCTCAACACTTGTCAACGACATTGGATGGAGTTACTTTGTGAGTATGACATAGAGATAGAGCATGTGAAGGGGAAGGAAAATGTGGTAGTAGATGCTCTCAGTAGACAGAGAGACATGTGGCTATGGCCACCTCAGTGAGCACAAATTTGTAGAGTAGGATCCTTCAAGAGCTTCCTCTTGACAGCTTCTACATTGTAGTTTGAGCAGAGATCGAGTCACAGAGACCCCTCGAGGGGAAGTTTGATGGTTTTTACTTAGAGGTAGATGGCCTTTTCAAGCACAGAGGCTAGATATATGTTCCCAAAGATGGAGGCTTGAGGTAGGACATCTTGGTGGAGGCACATTGTGCACCCTATTCAGCCCATCCCGGGGTGAAGAAGATGCATGCCACCTTGAGATAGTTATACCATTGGAGAGGACTTCATCAAGATGTGGCTCAATTTGTGTCATGGTGTTTGGAGTGCCAGAGGGTTAAGGCCGAGCATCAACATCCAGTGGCCTTATTTATCCTCATGCTATACCGGAATGGAAGTGGGACACCATTTCCATGGATTTCATTATTGGGATACCGATGTCGAGATATCACCACGATGCCATTATGGTCACGGTTGATAAATTGACAAAAGTGGATCACTTTTCTTTGGTGAAGACCACTTACACAGCTAGAGCAGTGGCATGAGTATATTTGGATGAGATTTTCAGGTTGCACAGGATTCCATAGAAGATCATTTGTGACCGTGATCCTTTATACACTTCACATTTCTAGACTACCATGCAGTATGTCCTCGGGACGAGGATCAACTTCAACACAACATATCACCCTGAGATAGATGGATAGATCGAGTGGGTGAATCAGATTTTAGAGGACATGCTTAGGATGTATGTGATGGATCAGTAGTCTAAGTGGGAGGAGTACCTATACTTAGTGGAGTTTTCCTACAATAATAGTTTCTAGAGTTCCATAGGCATGGCTCCTTTTTAGGCTTTGTATGGTAGAGAGTGCAGGACATCTCTTAGCTAGGACACGTTAGAGGATAGAGTGTCTCTTGGACCAACTCTCCTACAAGACATGGAGCAATAGGTAGTGTTGATCAGGTAGAGATTGCAGGAGGCACAGGACAGGCAGAAGAAGTATGCGGATCAACATAGGATTGATTGTAGTTTTGATGTGGGCATGAAGGTGTTTCTTTGTGTCAAGCCGCACAAGAGCCCTATCCATTATGGAAAAGGTTCTAAGTTAGCTCCTAGATTCATTGGACCTTTCGAGATCTTGGAGCGTATCGTCCCTTTGGATTACCATCTAGCATTTCCACCAGCTTGTATCGCATACATGATGCTTTTCAAGTTTCGCTCTCGGAAGATATATTGCGGATCCTTCTCATGTGTTAGATTGGACATCATTACAGTGCAAAATCAGGGGTAGGTGATGGTGGATCCCATTTGCATCTTAGATCGTAGGACCCTAGGCCTTCAAGGTAGAGAGGTTGATTAGGTTCGAGTGTAGTGGGATAAATATGATGAGACTGTAGCTACATGGGAGGATGCTACTTCATTACGAGTTCAGTTTCCACATTTGTTCACAGTGACTTCCAAGAGGAAGTTGAGTCTAAGGGGAGGGGATGTAGTGCCCACTTCCCTTTGACACCTTTTGATGCTTATGCTGATACTTATTGATTACATTATAGACATTATTATGTTTTGATTTAGTATGATGTTAGACATTGATCATGGATTATTGTTGATCTTGATTTGATTTTGATGCATGATGATTATTAGAGACACCTTATATGTGGATGATGATATAATATTGACATGGATGTTTTATGGATGTTGTTTAGACATGTGATTTGGATATTATGAGTTGATCTAGAAAATGGATATTATTTTGATGATGATATAGTTGTTGATTAAAAATGCAAATGATGTAGTTGTTACTTCGATGTTGTTGTGATTCATTTATATAGTTGGTTTTGTGATTTCATTTATATCATGTTGGATGTTCTGATATGGCCATGAGGCCAAAGGAGGTATTGTATTTTGCAGGTTAAAAATATCACAACAAAACATCGGGGATCGAGACCAACCAAAATGGAATTCTAGGTGAATTCAACAAGGTCACCATGGCAACTCATTTTATTGTGTTGTGTTTTGTTAAGGATTCCCATGGGGGATTATCTTTACATGTGACCATGGGTATTATGTATTTTATTGATGTGTTATTTTATTATTGTTGTATGTATTTTATTAGTAATGTGTTCCTTTCTTTTAATTAATTAAATTGTGATAGAATTAATGTGAGAATCATATGATTAAAATTTAAATAAATTAAATTGGGATGTGGGAAAGTAATTATAAGAGTTGTTGGCTGTTTGCATTTAATTTTTAAGGGATGTGTAAGTTGTGTAAGAGCTTGTGTAAGTAAGATTTTGGAGTAAGAAATACTCCACCTCCATGACAATTCAAATTTGTCCTTGGGGGCTGTTTTTGGAGGCTTGTGGGACAAGTAAAACTTGTCCCATGCCTCTAAATTTAATCTACCAACCATACTTATGGATGGAGATGTGATTTGTGACTTTTATAATGAATTTTAATAGTCATGTTACATGTTTTTAATTGCACTTTCTTACATTTTAATTAATTTTTTGTTCCTTGAGGTGTGGGATTTTGGAGTGTGCAAGTAACTTGTCATATTTTCACCCACCTCTTTATTGTGCTTGGGAGAATGGAGTTTGTATTTTGTGTTGAATTGGAGGATGTGTGATGTGGCATCCTACATGGATCCACATCATCCTCTTCTCTCCCTCTTCTATTTAATTCAAACTCTTGCCTTGTTTTTGGGTTGTTGAACCTTTTTGCATTCTTCCTTGGGGTGCATTTTTCTTGTGTACAACTCTTGTTTTTAGAGGAAGTTTGAGAAATATTTGCATGCTTGGAGTTTTTTGTTTTGGGATGTGTTTTGGCATTTGAAGCTTGTTGTTTGGAGACAAAAGTAACCATGGAGAGGTAGGAATTTAACTCTCTTTTTATATGTTGTCATTTTCTTGTTGTGTCGTGTGGATAGTGCATGCTTTGTTTCATTTTGTTGCCGGTTGGGTAGAATTCCTTAGGGATGGAGTAGGAGAAGGATATGGGGAATCCATGTGGGGGGCATAAGGAATTTCATTGGCATTATAATTTTTGGAGGGTTTTGGTTTGGGATCCACCATGGAAAAGAAATAGCTTGCATTTCTTACTTTGTGGGGGGCATAAGGAAATCTGTGGGGGGCATAAGGAGGGATTTGTGGGGGGCATAAGGAAATGTGTGTGATGAATTATTTTGGTAGTTTTTTATTGGTGGATTCCCAAATTCCAATTGGGAGGCATAAGTAGCTTCCCCCATAGACCTTGCTCCTTTGGCTTGCATGATCAAGCCCGAGTTCTGTTTTGAAATGATTTTAAATGCAATTGTGAATTGCTATATTTCTATTGAATTGTGTTTAAAAAAGAAATGTGTATGTGAAAGAATGTTTTGTTGTGGAAGCCAGTTGTTGCCATGGTTAGTTTAGAAATGAAATGCCACAATTGAATTATAAAATTTGTTATACAAATTTAACAGAAATTGATCTCTTGTAAATATTCGAAACTGACAATCAAATTTAATAAAAAAATGCACAGTTCGGACCTGCACACATTAATCAACTTGAAAATGATATATTTTAGGATGCTAAGATGTTAAGGAACTCATTTTGACAAAGAAAACTTAAGAAAACAATTTAACCATTGCAAAATCGAATCCAATCCCTCTAACAGTCATTTTTCTGTCATTTGATGGAAAAATGCAACTTGAAGAAATTGAACAAATTTACTTCCCTAAAACATTCTAAATCCTTCCTAGAGAAATCCTCCATGTTTTTTTGACATGTTGAGTGAAGGAGGAGATCCAATTTAATCAAATTTAGAAGTTGGAAATTACCAGTTTGCTAATTAAAAGCCTGCAGATTGTTTTTACAAAATTGACCCTTTAAACTTTATCAAAAAGTAAAATTTATGTTTCTTGTGAAAATAGGGCATTGAGAGATTTTCAAAAAGTCCTTGTTTGCCCAAAACTAAGCTTCCTAGCTCAAGTTATGGCACTTTGAAGTTTTGTGCCTTAGCAGAAAAATTTGGGAAAATTTTCCTTGGCGGGCCCGTAACTCAAAAATTTCCCGTCGAATTGCCTTAGAATTTTTTTTTTGAATTTTTTTGCTTGGGAAAAATTTCATCTTTTGCTTTTCCATCCCATAGCCAATCACAGGCTGCCACATGTCCTCATAGGGTAGAAGAAAAGGTGTGGCATCTTTTTACCCTTTGGCCTTTTGGAAAATTTTGGAAAAATTTTCCTTTTAGCCCCGCCACGCCTCGTGACCAATAACAAGGCATCACGTGGCAGCTTTGGGTGATAACGGAGGGGGTGGAACCTTTGTATCTTTTTAGTTTTTACCTTTGGAAATTTTTGAAAATTTCCCCATGGCCCAAAGACCCCACCTCGCCTTGGAATTTTCTCCTCCGTGGATGCGCGGACCCATGCGTGCCTTCCACCCTTCTTTCCCTTTTGGAAAAATTCACCAAATCACCCCGCTGCTCCATGCCCTTCTTCTCTCTTCTTCCCACAACTAATCATGGAGTGCCACGTGTCCTCAGGTATTCGCATGGGCATGTGAGCGCTGTTTGGTTTTCTCTCCTTGGGTGAAATGCCCCAAATTCTTCCGTCACTCCACCTTTCCCATTTTTCCCGGTGTGGACTCAGTGGCCGCCATGTGTCCTTGGAGGACCCATGGAGGTGTGTGCACAAATGGGAAATTTATCCCATGCAAGGAAAATTTCCAAACGCCGCCCGTGACCCGCCGACATGAATTTTGCTTTCACCCCTGCTTGACACGTGTCCCCTTGGGGAAAATTTGACCCCTAAACTCTACTTGACCATATCTTGAGTTTCTAGAGGAGTTAGGAGGACTTCTTTATATCACCGGAAAGGTGAGAAAATTTCCTATCAAATGGGAATGATTTAGGGAAATTTTTAATATGTTAAGTATGAGAAAAATCAAGTTAAAACTCTAAGCTTGTTAGAGAGTGGGTATGGGGTAAATTACTCCCTGAACCTAACTGAGACTTCCAACCCCATAGAATGAACCATGTGAACTTGAAAATTGTTAATGAAGGAAAAATATGATCTAGTAATTTTAGAATTATTCTAGAACCTAATAGGGTCAATTGTTGTCTTGCAACTTGGTTGTGGACACTTCTAATAAAAAAATTATTCCATAATTTTCTAACTAACCCTAGGTTGTTTCTTGGGTCTCAAGTGGGTTGTTTTAATGGGCATCACATTGGATTTTGGATAAGGATGATACTTTTAGTGTAACTATATCGAATTAGGGCATAACTAGGTTCTCCTCCACCATAGGTGTTTTCCCTTTGTCTATGATTGGTGACTCTATAGTGTGGATATGGAATGCTCAATTTATTTTTCTCGTATTAGGAATAGAAGGTAACACTGATTTTTGAGAAGAAAAAGGTGAGGTTTTAACTAGGGTTTGCATTATCTCCACCGCTTCTTGGTCTTTCTTGGAAGGTGCGGTTTTGGGGTTTCATGCGGGGATTATGTATGCCTAAAGATCTTGAGGAAATTTTTATGTCTTTATGAGGTGAAGGGTGCTTGCTACGGAACTTCTTTAGACTCTAAGACACATTTTTTTGAAAATTTAACCATTTCTTAATTCCATGTTTCTTTCTAAGAAATTGATTCTTACAAATCAAATAGATTAAAACCTAGAACTTTAAATAGGAGGTACCACAATGAAAATTTTCCATGTAGAACAAAAAAATCATACAAAAATTGAGGAAAATTGAATTTATAATGGGTTTTAACTTGACCATGGTGAAGGTGTATTAAAATTCTCAACACAGGGCCTAACACAATTTCATATTTCCCTTCACAGTGAAGTATTTTATCACCCATTTGGCCACTTCTACCTAAGGTTCAGGAAGGGTGATTATTTTTATGCCTTTTGCTTTACCCTTATTGTCTATTACCAATTCCAATTTCTCCTTCTTTCCAACTAAAAATATTTTAATAATTTTAGCATACATTGTCTGTTACTTACTACTAAACCTCCCTCAACTATTCCTAAAAGATGATTGATTACAATTAACGGGAATTTTATTACCTTGCAATAGAGTATCCTTATTCTATGTTTCTAGAAAATTATTCCATCATCTTTATGCTAAATTCATCATAAGAAAGCATCAAGTCAAGCCATCCTACTTTTTCAAAAATCTCCACCGACCTTGCATCACCAAAAGTTCCACTGAACTGGTTAGTTCATGCCTTAATATTGGCCCCATGAATAATTTATAATAGGTAGTGATAGGTAAAGGGAACATGACTGGAAATGGAAGGTTTACATTGACTTGGGTAAAAACAAGAGTGTATGATGGCACATGAGTGAGAGGGTGAAATTTGGAAAGTAACAGTGGAGTAGAAATGGTTTGAAATTAAAATAACCAAATTGGGAAAGGTGTGATGGAATCCCAAAGTGATGATGACATTGATTAGGTGTATGTGGAGATTATTATGGAGGAGAGAGATAATCAATTTGCATAATTATAATAATTAATAACCCATAAATTAAAACTTTCCAACATTCAAGAAGGGAATTAGTTGTACATACCTCATTAAATTATCTTGTCACATCATTGGCCATCATTTCCATGCTTATTTGATCCTCTATCCACACGTGGTCCTTTATTATTGCATGCCGATTTAGGGGTGGTGACCACCATTTCTAGTTTTTGGTCACCTGAGTTTATTCTTTTTTCAAATTATTTCATTTTTTAGAAGCAATGGCCTTCATTTCTGGTTTTCAACCAATTCTCCAGAGGATGATAACTGCCATTTCTAGTTTTCATTCATCTTATATTTATTCCTTGATAGAAGATATCTCAATTTTGAGTTGCGTTGGATAAAAAGACTTTGTCCACACACTTCAGAGCTGAATCTTCTTTAATTTCTTTCTAAAACTCTTCTTTTGATGTTGGTTTATGGTACAACCTTAGTCTCAGTGTCCATTAACCGACATTACTTTCTTCCTCCATCAATTGAAATTAATTGGATGGTCCCATTGTCGAATACTCATTCAATTTGATATGGGCCCATCCATATTTTCTAGAGATTCCTTTAAAATATTTTTACTTTGAATCAAATAATAGTGCCCACCCCATTCTTAGAACTTCCTTGGATTTATGTGTTTTTCATGCCATACTTGCCTCTGGTGTTGGATGATTTCAGTTTGATGCAATGCTTGAAGTCTCATTTCATCCAACTCATTTATTTGTACAATCCTTGCTTGATGTGCCTCAGATAGTTCAATTCCCACATCAGCAGTTGTTCTCAAAGTCTGAATCTCAAATTCTATAGGGAGAATGTGATTCTTCCCATAGACAAATTCATAGGGAGTAAACCCTGTGGTTGTTTTCCAAGTAGTGTTGTATGCCCATACTCCTTTAGGAAATTTTTGAACCCAATTCTTCCTTGATATATCCACTATTTTTGTTAAGATATTTTCCAACTCTCTATTAGTAACCTCTACTTTCCCATTGGACTATGGGTAGTATGGAGATTCCTTTTTGTGTTTCAGCTCATATGTTGCCACAAAAGAACAGATTACTCTTGACATGAATTATGGTCCTTGATCTGACACAATGGATCTTTGTGTTCTAAATATATGAAAGATATAATCATATAAGAAATATGTAACCTTCTCATCTCTTGCATATCGTATTGCCTACACTTCAACCCATTTTGTGACATAATCAATAAAAACCATAATTTACTCCTTCCCTCGAGAGGTTGGGTCAATTGGTCTAATAGAATCCAATCCACATTTCTCAAATGGATCCAAGAAAACCTATGGTTGGAGTGGAATATCTGATGTAAATGTTGTTTTCCCCATCCTTTGGCATTGATCACATCTCCACACATACTTTTTGACATACTTAAACAAGGAAGGCCAATAATAACCAGCTCCTAGAACTTTGTGAATGGTCCCCTGAATTGAATAATGCCCTCCTGATGGTTCATCATGGCATGCTATAAGTATGTCAAATACTTCATTCTCAGCTACACACCTGCGTAAAACATGGTCAGGTCCACATTTGAAAAGAATTCCATTTAACCATGTATACATCACACTCTATTTAATTAATTGTTTTATTTACTTTTGTGTGAAAAAGGTTGGAAACTTCTCTGTAGCCAAGTAATTATCCATATCTGCATACCAAGGAGAGGTAGTAGAAATTGTAAACAAATTTTCATCTAGAAATTCATCATTGACCTTCTCTTCCTCTTCTAGAAGTGGTAAGTCTTGAAAGAAAATCATCTACCATGTTGGACTTTCCTGGCTTGTCAATGATTTTAATATTAAATTCCTATAGTAACAAAAACAACCTTACAATCTATGCACTAAAGGTTTTTTCATTAGATACTTGATAACAAAGTGGTCCATATGAAAATCCACTTCATATCCTATAATATAATGACAACAATTGTTGATTACATATACTACTAGAAGAAATTCCTTCTCAGTTGTTGTGTAATTTCTTTCAACATGGGAACATTTTTTACTAATGTATTAAATAACATACATATGCTCTCCTTTCTCTTGCTATCCAAGGACAACACTTATTGCTTCATTGGAGGCATCTATTTGTATATGGAAGGAAGCTTCCAATTTGGGCCTCTCAACATTGGTGTGCTTATTAACTTACCTTTTATAACATCAAAAGCTTGTTGGCATGCTTCTTTCCATTCAAATTTAGAATCTTTAGTTAGGAGAGAAAATAATGGAGAAGTAATTTTGCTAAAATATGAGATAAACCTTCGATAGTAACCAACATGAACAAGAAATCTTCTTACCACTTTGTTTGGTTTGTGGGTGATGGCAGTTTTACAATGATATCAAGATTTTATGGGTCTTCCTTAATTCCTACAGGTGAGACATGATGGCCTAAAACTATACCTTATTCCATCATAAATAAGCATTTTTCATGATTTAAATATAATTGATGTTTTTCACATTAAGCAAGGACTTTTTATAGATTGTTAACTACCTCTTGGAATGTTACCACATAAATTGTGAAATCATCCATATAAATTTCCACACAATCATGAGTGAGATCATAAAATATTGCCAACATGGATCTTTGAAAAGTGGCAGGAGCATTACATAAACCAAAAGGTAACACCCTGTAAGAAAATGTTCCACATGGACAAGTAAAAGCTGTTTTGTCTTGATCTTCATGTGCCAGTGTTATTTGGTTTTACCCATTGAACCCATCAAGGAATGAAAAGTACATTTTTCTAGATAAATTATCTAAGACCTAATCAATAAAAGGTAATGGAAAATAGTCTCTATGAGTTGCTTTATTCAATTCCCCATAGTCCACACAAATTCTCCATTTCTCATTATTTTTAGGAACTATGAATAATGGAGAAACCCATTGGCTGTTTGATATTAGATAAATGAATATTATAATAAAAGTTTTTCAATCTCAACTTTTACAATATCTCTTAAAGTAGGGTTTATCCTTCTTTGAGGTTTCCTGACTGGTCTGGAATCAGTGGTATAGATGTGATGTGTAAAAATACTAGGATGAATACCCTTCATGTCACTATACTCCCAAGAAAAATCTTGAGGATGAGAGCATAAGAGTTCAAATAGAGTATTTTACTCTTGATCATTCAGCCAGCTATTGATTTTAAATTTATTTCCTAGGAGAATAGGTAATTGTTTAGTAGTGGGATGAACAAAATATACAACAAGATATTCTCTTAATAATGCATTTAATGGACATTTGTGTGGTAGTGACCTATGAACAATAGTAATGTTTTGAAAGATGGACTTGGTCAGATCTATATTTCATGTAAAGGGATAGATTATGGGTTGGCTATTTTCATCCATAAATCATCTCTTGTTTCAGTTAGTTGTAGCACAGGACTTGAATTAGATCCAATGCAAGACTTGAGTGCAAGATTCAAATTGAATCTAGCATAAGAATAAGGTATAAGACTTATACTATTTCATGTACAAGGATCATGGCCATGGTATTGGATTTTATTTGAGTGTTTTTGAATTATGACCATGGATAGAGAAGAGATGATGTCATCTAAATCATCTGAATTGTCCTTACACTATTATTTTTTTCTATAGCAAAAGGTTTTGCAACGGGGTATATTGATAGTTTATTTGAATCTTCGCCATTCATAATCACAATATTCCCTATTCTACATCGATCCAATGAGAGAAGAAACTATGGCTAACCAAGGATATATTAGGATTATGGGGTATCTAATCTTCCTATTATTCATTTTTATAATCATGAAGTCTACCAAATAGTCCCAGGATTCAATAGTAATAGTGACATCCTCTATAATTCCCTTTGGCTTGTTTATGGACTGATTTTCCATTTGTAAGACTATGGAGGTCGATTGTGGTTCAGGAAGTGATAGGGTGGATAGAGTATCTATGGTCATAACGTTGATAGCAACTCCTAAATCAACTAGGACATTAGGAATTTAGACATCGCCCATGTGATATGAATAATAGACTTCTAGGGTCTCTGTATTTAGGAGGGGTCATATTCCCTTCTAAAATACTTGCAAGTTTCCCATCAACATGGATGGTTTTAGGTTGGTTCTTTCTTCTTCTTGGAGTCTTAAAATAAATATCTTTGATAGTTTTGTTTAATTTAAGAATTTCCTTAAGAGATTACAACAGGGAATGCCAATACTCAATTTCCTCAGCCCCTAAATTAACTCTAACTCGGTTGTTTAGGAACCATGAAATCTTGTGTTTTTTTGAGAGTCTGGATGGAAAGGGAATGTCAATGTTTGGTTGAGGAGTTTCTTCAATAGGATTAGGCTACATTTCTTCTGGTTTTTCTGTTTCTTCAAAGATTTCCTCTATCACAAGAGATGAAGGTTTTGAGGTAACCTTCCCTGAGTGCATCAAGATATTCTTATAATCCACAGAGTTTACTATGGGATTTTTATTTGATTCCATAATGTATGTTGGGTTTCCCTACCTCAAATTTTTGGGACTTTCCACTATTTGAGAAGGTATCAATTTCTGGGCAGGTTGATTAGGTTGGGAAACATTAGTGGGTCTAGTCAACAAGGCTTGTTGACCTTGGGGTATTCTCTGATTATAATACTACTACCTAGATCCTTGAGGTACATTCCACTATTGTTGGTACTAGGATTAAACTATTGAAATGGTGGAATTTTTGGATGTGGAGCCCAAGGTTGTTGATAATAATTTGGTGGGGAATTCCACTATGGGCTCCACTCCTATAGGGATTTTTGAACCCAAGGTTGGGGTATGGCCATGGTGCATTCCATTGATTTGGGACCCATTGTGATTTTGGGGTGTAGGACTAATTTTGGTTAGACTGGAAATTTCCTCCTTGCCTATGAGCCATATAGTTCAGCTCAGATTCATCTTGAGTGTTTTGTTTTAGGTGATTCTTCAACAAAGGAAGCAATCCACATTGATTTGTGGCATGTTTGAGTTCACAAAGAAGATAAATTTCTATCTTATCTAAGGGATAATCCTTCAGTCCATGTTTGTCTCTACATCTTGGGTAGTAGATGAACAAAGGCTCTATATTCCTAGATTTCTCCCTATCCATAGTTGTGTTGAGTTGAACCAAAAGGTCTATTCTCAAATTTGTAATCTCTTCTCTCAATTTGGATATATTTCCACCGCCATTTTTCCTTTCTATTTATGAAAGTTGGGGCAAGTTCGGGAGTAATTCCTACAAAGATCAATGATTTATGTGAATTCTAGTTTGTTCATGTCTCCCTTTCCCATAAGATTGAAGGCTTCATGTGTGTCCTCATCCAACCCCTTAAGGAATAGATTCTTAAGTAGATTAATATCTAGACCAGTACCACACCTCCTGTGAAGGAAGAGGAACCGATCTAGATAATCCTCTATACTTTCATCTTCCTTTTGTTGAATTCTAAAAAGTTCTTCCTTCCTATCCTTGACTCTATAGTAATCCTGATACTTGTCCAAGAAAACCATTTCCATCTCCTCCCAATTATGGATGGATTCAGGGGTTAAGCCCATGAACCATCTCATATTTGTATCTTTTAAAGTGGAGGGAAATAACTTAAGCTTCTAGGAATCAGAAGTGTAGTCATAAGTTTGACATAAAACCTTGAATTCAAAAAGGAATTGGTTAGGGTCTTCTAAAAATAAATCCTAGAAGGTTGGTAAGATGGAGGGGGATATGTTTTTCATAGGAGAATGATCATTAGGATCTTGTTTTATGGGGTAGGAAAAAATTATACCAATTGGATGGTTTCCATTTTCTACACCATTGGGGTTCTCTAATTCATCATCCATATTTCCTTCGTCAGTAAGTTGTTCCACAGGTTGATTTTAAGGGTTTTTTTGAAGATTTATCCTAATGAATCTACCTCTATAGTCTCTAGGTCTATACATAAAATCCTATCATACTGAGGATAGTTCCCTAACCATCAATGCTTAACTTGATTGTTTGTGTTCCACATACTCAAAAGCATAGAGGATTCTTGTTGTCACTACAAGGTCTTCTTACTTCATAAGAAAGAGTTATGGAAATAATTTTTTTGAATGGAAACTTACTAGAAAAAGGACATCACTTCTAGCCAGCACTTTAACCTTTAATAACACATTGAATTCCCCATAAACAATTCCAAAAAGTGACGAGCATCGTTGATACTCATACTTTAATGATATTATATCTATCAATCTAGGGTAGTGTCTATGGTCATTTGTTGAAATAAAAGGGAACAATAGGAATTGCTTTCGGTGCGTAATTAATAACAAATTAACTGAATAATAACTAATTGTGATTATAAAATGTAATGCATGGAAAAAAATCATATTAAAGACAAAATCTAAATATTTTTAACATAGTTTAACATTCAAATGGTAAAGGCATTCAAAAATGATAGAAAGGAAATAAAAATAAATCTCCCTTCTTGTTGGGTAGGAGTAGCCCTTTCCCTTCCCTCTAATCATGTTTAATGCTGCAATTCACACAACAATTTTTTCCCTAAACCCATAATTTTATTCAATTAAAAGAGTATTCTTTTACAATGAATCAAAATAATAGAAGCAAACTGATAAATCTAAATACATTATCTCTTTTATACTAGAGAAATCGTAGTCCCTCTGGGAGAGAACTAGTTTATTCACAATAACTAACATCTACTTAACTGAATGTTGACTAAAATAATGACTATATATTTTAAGGAGTAAAGTTGTGGAAGAAGTAGTCTTTGAGGTGTTTAGACTAGAATTAATCTTGCTAACTATAGAGGAGGTCCATGATTGAATCCTTTGAGATAATCAATCACTGGAAGATTATTCAATTCTTAGATTGATTGTAGAGAATCAAAGTGATAGTAAATCATTAGGTGTTGGTTGTATCACGTCTCGCAGCAAGAATCGAATGGATGAACCTCAAAATATACATGAATGTAGGCTGAGGTAGTGGTAGATTCCCATGCTCATACTTGTTGTGTTTCCAAACAGTATCAATAATAAACCAAGCTCTCTATCCTCTTTAACAAATCCCTTATTTAAAGGAATTCACAGTTGATGACCTGAATAGCTTGGCATTGTATTACGAGTCATGCGGCGGTGCACCAATTGAGTCCTACGTTAGTGCATTTTTACTCTGTGATAACTCAACATATGCTTTTCCAAATGTATTGTTAATGCTCATAAAAAGATCAATTTAAGCCATTTTGAGGAAGCAATAATAAGATAAAAATAACAAAAATATGCACAATAATTCCTTCAAAAACATAGTAAAGTATTAATTATAAATAATTAACATTATACATTGTGCAATATGATATCAAAATATTCATCACCTTGTTGATAGTGATATGTGTTTGTGTTGATAGAAATTTCTTAGGCTCAAGGGGTGGTTTCATAAGAGGCTTAATTTCATGGGTACTACTTGACTCACCAAGCTCATATGTTTGTAACTTATCAAATGTATTAGGATAAGACTAAGGTGTGATAATTGGATTGTTGCAAGCATGAATTTCAATTTGACAATACTTGAAATGTTTCCTATTTATTGTAATAGTATATTCATGACCATGATGTATAAATTAGACACATTGATGAAGAGTATATGGAATGGATTCCATAACATGGATATAGGGTTGGCCCAATGGGAGATTGTAATGAAGAGTGTTTTCCATAACATGAATTATGGTGGAGAATTTTTTAGGGACAAATAGAAAATCCAAGGTAATGTTACAAAGTGTTCATCATGGGATGTTTTCAAATCACTTTTAAAAATAGTTTTCTTAACAATAATTCTTGTGGAGATACCAATTCATGGATTTAATTAGATAGGAAGACATATGATGCAAATCCATCATTAATTAATACCATTTTGATAATAAAATTGTGAATTTTTATAATGTAATAAGTAGGGTTAGACATTGATCCTTCATATGCTTAGGAGGTAACTCTGTAGGACCAAAAGTAATATTATTATTCATGATTTGAGATTGGTTCATGATAGGAGGGATGGAGGATGGTTCTGTATTTGAAAGGAGAGTGGTATATTGCTCTAGGGTGGTCTTGAATATGATAACATTTGTATCAATAAGATCCTGGATAACATGCCTATTATTAAAACATTTATTACTGGAGTGTAAATAGATATGTGGTAGTTTTAATAGAAATTATATTAAAATATTTAGCTTAATGATTTTTGTATTAACCTCAATAGGGGAGGGAGACATATAAGTTTACACTCAAGAAAATGTTACGTATCATATATGATAAAGACATAAATCATGTGAATTTCCTTCAGAGGGGCCTATAATTGTAATTTTGTATAATGGGGCTTTATAAAATGAGTATAAAGTCTTTTATTAGTGAATATTTGGTAATTGAGACCACATTGAAGGAGAGTAACATTACTTATTCAAATCTTAACACACTGCATACAAATGAGATGAGGTCATCAAGGGTTAGTTGAGAGGACGATTGAGTCATAGTGTATATGACATTTTGAGATTAAAAATTTGAGTATATAGGATTCTATTGTTGGGTGATTTCTCCTTTATTTCAAGATGAGAAATAACATGGACCTGGTGAAAGGGATTGTATCCTAAACTAACTCAAGGAAAATATTTTGAAACATTATGTATGCATCGATGGGTAATCCATGGAGAATGAATATAGTAAAAAATAATATCAATGAAGAAAATCTTAATGATAATTAGGTTTCATTACAAAATGAATAATATGGAATTATGAACTAAGATAAGAATATTAAGGGTTTAATCAATATGTGGGTTCACAAAATGATTTAGCCTACAAAAATAATTAAATAAGTAGGTAAGTGGTAATTTTATGGTTCCTTCTTACTTATTTTGATTCCATATTAGGGTTATAAGTAGAATGTATCATTCACATTTATTAATTAAAAATTAACTTTCAAGTTTGAGAATACATATAGAGAAATTATAAGATAGATCAAATAGAACATGTGATAAATAAAGTAAAAGATGAGAAGGAAATTACTTAACTCTTTGATAGATCAAATAGAACTATGTTATAAATGGATGAACTACTGAAATTTACTACAATATTTTTCTCCAATTATATCTCTACATTATCTATTGAGATGAAACCATTATTTGTAGACCAAACTATTTGGTGGTTTTATCCTTCTAGTGTTAGGAATTAGAGAACAAATACGTGGAAATAATTCCTCAAATCACAACAATAGGAAACTATATAGCAGAATTATACATGTAGAAATATAACAACATAAATAAATAATGCACAAAAGAAGACAAGACAAGATTTAATGTGGTTCACCCAATGTGGGATACGTCCACCAAGAACTTGCTCAGATTTTATTATCAACAAGAGTAAAATAAATCTCATAGTCTTCTCTCAATTATGAACTCACAACAGAATTCCAAAGATGCTAAACCACAATTGACACCCAATTTCTTAACCTTGATCACTCTTGATCACCTCTTGATCACTAAGACTCAAGACCTCTTGAACACACAAGATATCTTCAAGATACCCTAACACCTCTATTTATAAGATTACAATCCTTTAAGAAGTCCAAAAGCCAACCCTATAAGTTTGAAAGTCACGACCTTTCATCTTCCCACAACTGGAAAAGAAACTATCATGACCTTTCATCTTCCCATGGCTGGAAAAGAAATGGTCATGACCTTTCATCTTCCCAATTCAAACTCCACACTTCAATACTGATTTGAGAAGACCAAAAATAGGCTCCACACCCCAACAATCTCCCACTTGGAGACTATTCCTATTGAGAAAAGTTCTTAACCCTTTATTATCAACCATGAAGGCCAATCAAAGTTGAACACAACTTCAAATTATCCCTTGTGACCTCCTTGGTCATCATATCCATAGGATTCTGACTGGTGTTAAACTTTTCCAGCTTCAACTTATCTTCTTCCAAAGTTGCCTGATGAAATGATATCTTAGCTAAATGTGCTTCATCCTAGAGTAAAAGCGGAGTTCTTCAAGAAATTATTAGAACTCTAACTATCACCGTGTAGTCTCCCAAATTCCTGCTTATGACCCAACTCATCAAGCAACTACTGTAGTGAAATCATCTCCTTGCTTGCCTCTGTGGTAGTAACATACTCAACCTCTAGTGGTTGAAAAAGCCACAACCTTTTGTAACCTTGAAATCCAACTCACCGTTGTATCACCAACCATAAATACATAACCTATAGTGATCCTCCTGTTGTCCAAATCTACATAACCATGTAATGTAGTGTCTGATCCATTGAAACACAATACTGCTCCCATGGTCCCTCTCAAATATTGAAGGATCCACTTCACCGCTGTCGCCAAGCTATCTACTGGATCACACAAAAACCTACTCACCGCTTGCTCCCACTGCATGGGAAATGTTAGGCCTAGTGCATACCATAGCATACATCAAGCTACCAACCAATGATGAGTACGGTACCATGGACATCTAGATTTTATCCTCTTGAGTCTTGGGATTTTGCTCCTTTGATAATTTAAAGTGACTTGCCAAAGGGGTACTAACCGGTTTAGCATCCTACATACTAAACCTCTCCAAGACCTTCTTTATGTACTCTTCTTGAGATAACACCAACTTCCTCTATTTCCTGTTCCGATTTATTCTCATACTAAGGATTTATTTTTCTTCCCCCAAATCCTTCATAAAGAAAGGAGTCAACTAGCTACTTCTTGAATACCTTTATTTCCTACATGTTCTTCCCTACAACAAGCATATAATCATAGGCACAAAATAATATAAATACCATCAAGAAACTTCTTGATGTACACACAATGGTATGAGTGACACCTGGGTAACCCTACTCTTGCTTAAAACTATCAAACTTCTTATACCACTTCCATGGAGCTTGTTTTAGGCCATACAAGCTCTTCTTCAATTTGCACACTAACCTCTCCTTCCCTTTGACCTCATAACCCTATGGCTATTGCATATATAATTCCTCCTCCAAATCACCATGAAGGAATGTAGTATTCACATCCAAATTCTCTAAGTGTAGGTATTCTACTACTACTAAACCAAGAACAATTCTAATAGAAGTCATTTTAACAACAGGAGAAAAAATTTCATCAAAGTCTATACCTTTCTTCTGTGCAAATCCCTTGACCACCAACCAGGCCTTGTATCTTTTCCTACCTCCATCTTCCTCTTTGATTCTATACACCCATTTTTCTACAATTCTCTCTTTCCCTCGGGTAGCTCCACTAGATCCCAAGTCTGGTTTTCCATAAGAGATATATGCTCTTCATCCATGGCCTACTCCCACTTCTTCTGACATCCACCTGCACTGCTTCCTCAAAGCACTCTATCTCTCCACTATCAGTGAGCAATAAATAATTCAAAGATGGAGTAAATTTTTCAGGTTCCCTTCTTACCCTAGAAGACCTTCTCACCTCGGGATTTCGAGGTTCCTAAAATGGTTTGTGCCGTAACATGTTGCATCTAAACCGGCCCGTTAGACACCTTGTTGTTTACAATGTCTTCTAACACTTTGTGTATTATTTCTTTGATTCCTCTTTCTGTTCTTGTAACCGATCTTTATACATGAATTTTTCATTAAATACAATATCTCTAGACTAAAATATTTTCTTTTCCTTAAGACTCCAAACACAGAAACCAAAGTCATCCTCACCATATCCAATAAAGGTGCATTTCTCAGACTTAGCCTCTAGCTTGGTCCTATCATCTTTATCAATTTGAAAAATACCTCACATCCAAATACTCTAAGAAATGAGTAATTAATTTTCTTACCGGATCAAGCCTCCTCAGGTATACCTCCATCCAAATCCATAGAGGGTCCTCTCGTTAATTTAGACAAATAGTTGTGCTCATCACTTCTACCCAAAACATGAGTGGCATCCCCGCATGTGACCTCATGCACCTAGCATGCTCAATGATTGTCCTGTTCATTCTCTCTGACACTCCATTTTCCCGTGGAGTATTTGGAACTATTCTTTTCCTGCAAATCCCATTTACCAAATAGTAATCAAGAAATTCATTACTGCAATATTCCCCTCCATTATCTGACCAAAGACATTTCAACTTGAGACCTGTTTCATTCTCAACCAAGGATTTTCATCTTTTGAAGGTTTCAAACACATCAAATTTCTTTCTAATGCAATATACCCAAAATTTTCTAGTTGCATCATCAATGAAAGTGACATAATAACATGAACCACTAATAGAGTTTACCTTAGCTGGCCCCCATACATTTGTATGCACTAAATCCAACTTACCCTCCTTCCTAGTAGGTCCAACCTTGAGGAATCTCACCTGCTTTTGTTTTCCATAAACACAGTCCTCACAAAAGTCTAAATCTAACTCCTTTAATCTGAGCAACCTATCCTTTATAATCTGCATGCCCTTTTGACTCATATGACCAAGTCTCTGGTGCCACAAATTTGTATCTCCATCTGTAGCAACTAAATTACAATAATCAGCACCACTAGTTAAATACAAAGTACTAGTTTTCTTACCTCTTGCAACCACAAGAGCTCCTTGGTAACCTTCCAAGAATCCACTTAGTAAAAATGACCATCAACCATCATTTCCTAACTGACCCATTGATATCAAGTTCTGCCTCAACTTAGGCACATGTCCTGACATCCTTAAGTAGCCATGTGTTCCCATTCTGCATTTTCACCCAAACAAAACCTTTCCCTACTATTCTGCATGGTTCATCATCACCAAGATATACATGTCCAAAATCTCCTTGAACAAAATCAGTAAAGTAATGTCTATATGGGGTGGCATGGAAAGAAGCCCCTGAATCTAACACCCAAGACTCAACAATATTATCTAAAGAAAGAATTAAGGCATCCTGACAAACATCACCTACTACCACATTTACCTCTTTAGTTTCCTCCTTGTTCTTCTTATCTCAAAGAGCCCAATAATCTTTCTTAGCATGACCAACCTTCCCACAATGCCAACATTCTAACTTACTCTTGGACTTTGACCTTCTGTGATTATTCGAATTCCCACGGTATCCTTTCCCTTTATTCTTCTCGTCTCCCTCTTGTCTCCATCGTCAAAGAATTTCCAGTAAGTAGAAAAATCTCTAGTGATCTTCCTTTGCATTTCCTCACTTAGGATCACACCTATTACATCCTCAAACTTCAGCTGTGAATTATTATAGACTGAATTAATTACAACCATAACCAAGCTGTCCCAGCTATCTGGCAAGGAGCACAAAATCAACAAAGCCCTAACCTCATCATCAAAGTCAATTTTTATTGAGTTTAACATACTCATAACCATATTAAAATCATTCAAATGATCAACAATGGGACCATTCTTAGACATCTACATATTAAATAACCTTTTCATTAAAAATATTTTATTAGAGGCGAGAGGGTTTTTTCATATAACTTCCCAATGCACTCATGATACCTTCCGTGGTCTTCTCTTGTGATATGTTGAAAGCAAATGAAGATGTAAGGCATAAAAAAATTTCCCCAAGTGCCTTTCTATCTAGCAAATACCAATCGTCATCGACATGGTTGTAGGTTTCTTTTCTTTTCCAGCCAAAGGAACATGGAGTTCCTTCCATATAAGTAATCCTCCATTTGCATCTTCCATAAACACATTTCTTCCCATTGAACTTCTCAACCCTCGATCTAACCCCATCTTCCATAGCTCCCACTCAAGCTAAACTTTCCCTTTGATTTACCACTTCGGAAAAAAACCACTAAAGCTCTAATATTAGTTGTTAGGAATTAGAGAACAAATATGTGGAAACAATTCCTCAAACCACAAAGCAGATGGGAAACTATATAAAAAAGTATACATGAAGAAATATAACAACATAAATAAATAATGCACAAAATAAGACAAGAAAAGATTTAACGTGGATCACCTAATGTGGCTATGTCCACCAAGAACTTGCTAAGATTTTATTATCAACAAGAGTAAGACAAATTTCACAGTCTTCTCTCAGTTTTGAACTCACAAGAAAATTCCAAAGATGTTAAACCACATCTAAACCACAATTGACACCAATTTTCTTAACCTTGATCACTCTTGATCACCTCTTGATCACTAAGACTCAAGACCTCTTGAACACACAAGATATCTTCAAGATACCCTAACACCTCTATTTATAAGATTACAATCCTTTAAGAAGTCCAAAAGTCGACCCTAGAAGTTTGAAAGTCGTGACCTTTCATCTTCCCATGGCTAGAAAAGAAATTGTCATGACCTTTCATCTTCCCATAGATGAAAAAGAAATGGTCATGACCTTTCATCTTCCCAATTCAAACTCCACACTTCGATACTGATTTGAGAAGACCAAAAACAGGCTCCACACCCCAACATCTAGAACATTTAGTCTAGGTAGATGTTGACACTTTGTAATTTTTATACCCTTGTGAATGATTAGAATATGATTATTTGTAATTTTTAGGCATCACAAATATGTGAAACCCTTTGTAATGAATTGAATCGACCTAAAACCGTAACCTAAGGTAAAACCCTGTAAAATGTTACTATTTTGGTTGAAGTGCAATTATGAAATTGCCTATGTTGGCCCACTCTAAAAAGGCCTCAAAATACACCTAATTATCCACCGAGGATATCATTTTATTTGGATACAACTATATCTAAGAGCCATATCACTTTATAATGTTTTACAATGACTTATTCTTAACTTAGTTTGGAGGTTGTTTAACCATTGATTAATTTTTGTGTCAATTTAATTATGTGTAGGATATATTAGAGTTGATTTATTGATATTAAAAATATGTTACAATATAAACACTAAACTCATATTTGAAACTTAGATAATACATAAAGAATTAAAATACACCAACTTAAACTAACATATAATAAAAAACATAAAACAAAGGAATAAAAGCACTTAACTGATTCTTAATGGTTTTTGGAGAGAACTAGGACTGTACAATAGAGAAACTAGGAGAAATGAATCTAATAAACCTTCACAAACTAGTCTAGATCTATATCTACACTTGGTTCATGAATTTACCATCACATCTGGACCATAATGTATAGTCCTACCCCTTATTTATGGTCTTGGACCTTTTCTAAACCTAACTTTATAACTTTTGAATTGCTCACCTTCCTAGATTTGTTCATTATTATTAAACCTTAGTTGTTTCACATGTAATGAATATATATTTAAATAAATTGAACATCATCTAAAATTCTATCCAATGATGAATATTCCTACAAAAAAACATTATAAGGGTTGCATGGCACCTTTATGCACCACTAACATTGGAACTACTCAAGAGGCCTACAACCACACATTACTCTCCACCTATCATGTGATATCTAGATAGATCAATTAGATTTGGAAATTTATTTGACCATGATTTATTTGACTTAGATCTTGTTAAAACACTTCGAGAGAGGATGTTTGGATGATTTTAGATAAGATAGATAGCTACCATGACCTAGTTTATAGCTTTAAACTTGATTTGGGTTATGACCTAATGATTTTACATGTACAATTCCTATATTTAGAGAGATTTGGATGCCTTTTACAATTTTTTGAAGTGAGTGCTAATGAGTGCATTGTTTGGCTCATTAATATCATTTCTTTAGACCGGAAATACTCTTTGTGATATGACTTATTAGTATATGGGGATGTTTTGTGTAGTTATATCTTAGTAGGTTTGATGCATTTTCCTTGCTATTATTTATGAAAACCAATTATCACATGAACCTCCTACTAACTATCTTTGTGAGATCAAACATGATGATGTGTGTAGGGAATGATGGAAGTTATTGGTGGATAAGAAGCCCGAGTTTGAAGCATGCGGCTGAAGACTGTTTCCATCAAATTGACCTATTAGCTTGGGCTTGATTCTAATGGCCCATAGGAATCTATGAGTTTTAATTGATATTTGATGGACAGTGTTTAATGCCGCCTAATATGGCGGATCTTGTAACCAACATTATCTATATGAAGACTTCATCTTTAGAACTTGGTAGGACCACTTTTTGATTATTAAAGAAGATTATCTGCATGCTGTTCTGGATTTGTATTTATGTGTTATGAAATCATTTCAAAGTTAATGAAATCCACAACATTTTGAGAATCAGAAGTTGTTGATCCCTCTATCCCAAGGAAGAGCAAGGGCCCACTCAACCAAGGAGATACGAGGTTACTTTGAGTTCATGCATATAGTCCTTCGATTAGTTTTACTGCAATTGTCATTTGATGAGTTTTACATGCATGCTTTGATTAACTATATCTACTTTCTCCATTACCGCTTTCACTTAGAATATATGCTTTTGTTATGCAAATCTAGTTCATGAATAGTCTTGCTTTCTACTAAAAATTCCATTTATTCAGTTGTGATTTAATTTTTTAAGAATAAGTGTGTGCGTATTTTATTTTACAGTAGAAGATTAGTTGCTAAAATTCCTTTCATTGCAAATAGTTGAATTCCGTAGATTTTAACTGCACTTCTGTAGAATAGTCACTAAAACTAAGAAACCCCCAATAGACTCAACGTATAACTAGTTCTCCTAGACTCCATTGCATATTGCCTAGGACACAACCCTGGTTTAGAATGACACTGACAAAGATTATGTCAGTTAAATGATTGGAAGAATACAATGACCCATCATTTTTGACAACATTTGTTCTTGGGAAATAACCATAAGCTCCATTATTTTATTCCATATGCTATGGGTGTTAATGGAGTTCATATAGGAAACCAGTAGTTCTCTCGGAACTTGATTTAAACCAACCAACTTGGATGCATAGGTCACAAGATAACCAAGGGAGATTTATAGCACACAATATTCAACAAATCTCTTTAGACACTTCACAAGAGAGAAACACTGAGAGTGATACAGATTCTAATTCAACACCTAGAACCTTTTCTGAGCATTTCTGTATCCTCTTCACATCGTTCTGAAATGGGGGATCTTGGGAATGCTGAAGACCAACCTTTAGGATGAACCTTTACATACCCCATTGTCCTTGATGCAGATGAGGATGCACCCATGAAAAACATCTCACCATCCATCCTCCCCTCTTTTGAGGAATGACCAAAGAAGACCCTGATTAGTTTCTATTTGAATTTAAAATCTTGTGCCAGACATATGACTACCGAACTGACAATCAAAAACTCAAACTATTTCCCTCCACTCTCAAAGATTCTACTATGAGATGGTTTATGGGGTTACCATCTAACTCCATTAATTCTTGGGAAGCCATGGAAATAGCCTTCCTAGATAAATACAAAGACTATTGTAGAGGAAGGGATAGGAAGGAAGAGTTCTTCCAAATATGACAAAAGGAAGATGAGAATCTAGAGGATTATCTAGATAGATTCCTCTTTCTCCATAAATGCAGTGGATATGAGTTACATGCAAACATCACTAAAATAGTCTTTCTGAAAGGACTGGATGAGGAAACCAAGGATTCTCTCCATCTCATGGGAGGTGGAGATGTGCATAAGCTCACCATGGAACAAATTACTGAGCTATGTAGAAGATATTCTAGAACACGTGGAGGAATACGAAGGAAACAAACATCCAAGTCTTTGGGTACCTCTGAACTTCTAGAAGAAATGACCAACATGAAAACAGACATTCTGCTGCAATTAACATCCACCATAGATGGACTCAAGGCAAAAGCCACCCTTTCTAAAGAACCATTGGACATGTATTTCCCTAAATGTCGAAAGAGACACCCCTTGAGAGAATGTCCTTTGGATGTCACAGATATGTGCTTAATCTACAAAGTTACTGACCATGACACTAAGCATTGCACACTTCTACCATAGTTGAAGGGAGGTTTGAATGCCATCTCTCAAACAAGTGCTGAATTAAATTTTGTCCAAAGACCAAACAATTAGGGTGGGTTCCCATCTAGACCAACTTAGAATCCTTGGAGAATGCCATGGCCAAATCAAGCCTCTTAGTCTTCTTGGGGACAACTTGAGTGGGCAAACTCAAACTGGATGACTTATCCATATCCACCACCTTTGAAAAATCCCTACACTTAGCCGGGTTGGGCTCCACCACCCACAACCAATCCTTGGCACAATCAATAGTGGGGTCCTCAACAAAATTTTAGCCAAAATCAGTCCTGGGCACCACCACAAAATGGTAATCAACAATGCAGGTTCCAACAAGCCACAACAAGCTTTAATGCCTCCACCTCAAGCCTACCAAAATCAAGGACAAGCAACACAAACACAACTTCCAGCTCAGCCAATATCCAATCCTAAAAATCAACAGACATCTTTGATTGATGACACAGATGTAGGTAACACCATGCAGGTTAACACTATTGGTAATTTATGATTACGATCTAGCAAAATATTGAACCCTCCTATTGTTATCACAGAACCTCTTGATGATGTCGATAAGGAAGAAAAACTTGAGAGTAACACTGGTTCTTCACCAATGCCAGATAAACAGGATGATCAAATACCCAAATAGACTACAGCCCCTTTTCCTAAGTGATTACAGGAAACTTGAACTACAGATGAAACAAAACTAGTTCAGGAATTGAAAAAAGTACATATTAAGGTTCCATTGCTTTGCGTGCAATAAGGGACATCCTGAACTAAATCAAACCATTAGAAATGAATGTATAAAGACACCAGGAAGAAAAAATAAATACCCAAAGACCTGCCGTAGAGTCGAAGGGAATTTAGCTGATTTAGTTGCTAGCACCCTTATCTCACCAAAATATGGGGATCCTGGGAGCCCTGTCATTACTATTTGTATAAACAACCAATCAATATCTAATGTTTTGGTGGATCTTGGTGCTACTATTAATGTCATCACAACATAAATGTTTAACCTACTATCCTTGATAGGACTTCAACCAACTAACACTGTTTTGTAGTTAGTAGATCAATCCATTATTGTACCTGATGGTGTGGTTGAAGATATAATGGTCACTATTGAATCATGGGAGTACCCAGTTGATTTCATGGTTTTGCAGCCTAAAGCTCGGAAGTTGGGATATCCAATCATCTTGGGAAGACCTTGGCTGGCTATGGTTGCTACTTACATTGACTATAGGTCAGATAACCCGATAATTCTAAATGGGTAGAAATCCAAACACATTTCATTATATCCTCCTACCCAACCTTATACGAACAATTATGACTAGGTATGGGTGGATTCTTTGGATTCTAACTCTTTGAGTTCTTCTTTTCTAGCCACTATTGCAGTACACAATCATATGATGGAAGCTACAGAGTCATATGTGCTGATTGATTCTAAGGACTCTGCAACTATGGAAATCAGCACTACTGCTATGGAATTTGGAATATCGCATTAGACATTACCTCTGCTAAGTCTGGTAGGAAACTCTATGCTTATAATTATGAACATTTAGTTCCTGATTTCTATTGTCCTTTAACCAAGGTTCTGTCTTTTGATAACATATCCATCATGCACATGCTTCAGCCCCATGTTTTCCCATTGAATTCTTTTATCACTAGTACAAAGCTTGCTCTTGCGAATGATACTAAGTAGGTGCTTGTCAGTATGGGTAGAGAGCTGACTATAGGAAGTGACTTAGAGGTCAATCAAGAAGCTAGGGTGCTTGAGGTTTTGAAGAAACATTCTCATGCTTTTTCTTGGGATTACACTGATATGAAAGGAATTCATCCTAGCATCTATACACATCATATTTACACCGATGATGTCAAACCTATAAGGTAGCCGCAACGAAGAATCAATCCAACATTGAGAGACATAGTCAAAACTGAGATCAAAAATCTCCTAAAGGTAGGTTTCATCTATCCTATATCTGATAGTCAGTGGGTTTCCCCATTAGTTATTGTTCCCAAGAAGAATGCTAAGTGTGAATATGTTTTGATTACAAGGAACTTAACAAAGCCACCAAGAAAGATTATTTTCCCCTACCTTTCATTGACCAAGTCCTGGACAATTTGGCTAGTAAGAAATATTTCTCTTTCTTGGATGGGTTTAGTGGGTATAATCAAATTAGTATTACCCTTGCTGATCAGGATAAGACTACTTTTACATGCCCTTGGGGTACATTCACTTACAGAGTCTTACCTTTTGGGCTTTGTAATGCCCCTGCTACATTTCAACGGTAGTCTTGGCCATTTTTGCAGATCTTGCTAACGACTGTGTTGAGGTTTACATGGATGATTTCATTGTCCATGGATCCAATTTTGAAGAATATTTGAATAATCTTGAGAAAGTACTCAGTTAATGTGAACAACACCAACTATCTCTAAGTCATGAAAAATGTCTAATGATGGTTGATCAAGGAATTGTCTTAGGTCACCATGTTTCAGCCCAAGGTATACAGGTGGATCCCAAAAAGATATCAGTTATCACCCAATTACCTACACCAGCTAATCAGACTGACATCAAAAGTTTCCTTGGTCATGCAGGTTATTACCGCCGATTCATAAAAGAATTTAGCAAAATTACCACCCCAATGTTTTCATTGCTACCCAAAGATTGTTTTTTTGAATGGTCTTCTCAGTTTCAACAGGCATTTGATTCTATCAAAGAAAAGCTGACAAAGCCCCTATCTTACATGGCCTTGACTGGGGACAACCTTTCCATATCCACACTAATGCTTCTAATACAGCCATGGGTGCTGTCCTTGGACAAAAAGACTCAGAAGATCATATGTATGCAATTTATTTTAACAACAAAAATCTGACTCCTATGGAAAAAGAGTTTTTGGCTATTGTATATGCTTTAAATAAATTTCACCATTACATCACTAGATATAAAAATTTTGTTTACACTGACCACTCTTCCATTCAATATTTGATGAACAAACCAGTGGTTGGCATAAGGCTCATTCGCTGGTTACTCTTGTTACAAGAATTCAATCTCACTATTATAGATAAGCTTCGAGAAATCTAACATTTTTTCTAAATTTTTTCTAGAATAAATGTTTCGTGTGATGACGAAGTAGTCCAAGACCAATTTCTGATGAACACTTGTTTGCTATCTCGACTAAGACTCCTTGGTTCATTGATCTTGCAAATTATTTAACAACAGGGAAGTTTCCTACCTATTTTACTCATAAGGAAAGAAGGTGATTGGTTAGAAATAGTGCAACATATAAATGGTGTAACGGATTCTTATTTAAATGTTGTCCCGACATGGTTCTTCACAGTGTGTTCGAGAGGATGAGGTACATGACATACTTTGCCGAGCATGTCATGATGAGCCAGAGGTGGATATTATTCTAGTGAAATGAACAATTCACAAGATCCTTGGAGCAGGGTACTATTGGCCTTCCCTCCATAAGATCACAAAATTATGTGTGGCAATGTGATGCATGCCAAAAATGGGAAAACCTACACTTTCTACGGAAATGCCTCTGAACCCTCAATTGGTTTTAGGACCATTTGAGAAATGGGGTATTGATTTTGTTAGACCATTTGATCCTCCATCTTTCGGGAAGGAGTATTTCTTGGTATGCACGAACAATGTCACCAAATGGGCTGAAGTTTAAGCATTGGCATCTACCAATGAAGATGTTGTTGCTGATTTTCTCTACAACCGGATATTGCTGCGATTTAAAGCACCAAGGGCCATTGTATCTGATCAAGGTCCTCAATTTGTTTCCAATATGATTGAAGCTTTCTTAGGAATCTACAAAATCTGGCACTAGAAATCATCACCATATCACCCCCAATCTAATGGGTAAGTGGAGGTAACCAATTGAGAACTCAAGAATATTCTAACTAAGGTGGTCAATGTCGATAGAAAGAATTGGGTACCAAAGCTTCCTGAGGCCATCTAGGCCTACAACACGACCTGGAAAACAACTACTCATTTCTCTCCCTATGAGCTGGTCTTTGGGAATAAGCCATTGTTATCTGTTGAGTTCGAGTTGCGCACCTGGCGAACAACGTTGGAAGTTGGGATTGATTTAGATGAAGCACAATGTGAAAGAGTGTTGCATTTGAATGAATTAGATGAAATGGGGATGGAGGCACAGTGAGACCAAAATTCTACAAAGATCAGTAGAAAACTTGGCATGATGCTCACATAAAAAAATAGACATTTCATGAAGGACAATGGGTTTTACTCTTTGATTCCCACTATCAATAGTTTAAAGGAAAGTTATGTACATGTTGGTTGGGTCCCTATCAGGTAAATCAAGTGTTTGATAATGGATCTATTCGATTGATACCGATTGATGGAGACAAATGGACTCTTTTGGTGAATGGGCATAGGCTCTGATTATCACCAACCACTAGATAAGAAGACTTTCACCGATGACATTCTGTTACAAACAAACATGCATGTTGAGGAGGCTCTTTGCCTCTCATGCATGGAGTAATAAATCTCTTGCAAATTCAATAAAGGAAGATGATCCTTCATTCGATCTTCTTCCGTAGTTAGCGGTTTTTATTATAATTTCAAATAAATGCTGGAATTTTCATTATTTCTCTGCCGCTAATCATGTTTCATCCAAATTGTAGGGCGTAGGAATCTACGGATATCAGCGATCAATGTGGCATGGGTAAGTGCATTTTAACTTGCTAATGATATTTCTATGTAAAACATTTCCCCATGTATTCATTTGTCATTATGACACCATCATGAAATGATTGCTATGGTCATTCTGGATCTCTTTCCAAATCCGGCTCTATGAATGACAACATAAAAGGAGTAATGGCTCATAAATCACCACATGCCTTGATGTGTCACACTCTCCAATGTTAGGATAGGTGGTGCTTTCTCCTCAACCATGGGATATGTGCCACGCCAAAATCTTAATCTCACATGGGTGGCCAGTCTCATCACTATTTTTCCATTGTCACCTTTGCTTGATGTTGCGCTACCCAAGGAATATGGTGTCATTTGAAATTTAATTCTTCTACAACCACTTCTTCCATTGTGGTATGCACATCAATCACGACTAGTTTTATCAGACACTAGATGGGAAGTGGAAGAGACACTCTGCTCTGGTTTTTCTGCTACCATGTATTTCTCACTTTTGGCTCAACATGGGACCGTGAAAGACATTAGAACCTACTTCACCTGACGCCTTACTCCGAATGCTGTTGTTTCACATGTATTTCATGATTTTGGATGGTTGGATTTTATTTAGAAATTTGAAGGTTTCGATGAGGGCATTGTGGAAGAGTTCTTGAATAATTTTGAGTCCACCTGCTCGCAAGTTGGTGGACGAAGAGTTGAAATTACCCAATCAGGTCATTTCGACCTGCCAAAATTTCAGTTTAAAGGTTATGACAAATTCCCTTTGAAAGTCTGATTTCTCGGTTCCACAACGAGGAGAGGCACTCCCGAAGAGGTCATCATGACTCCATTAGGTGTCCGTAGAAAGGTGTTAAGCGAGACAAGTTTACCTAGAATCTAGGGTGAGATTTGAAATGAGTCAACCAAGATTTCAAATGTGATGGCCGTGCCTCGATTCTAGGTGGTGATGCACTCAAAATGCTCATTCACCTTAAAAAGGGACATGTCAACCAGGCCCTTCGGGTAAATATGCCATAGTACCTTGTAGACTCCATCATTAAAGTATGCCCAAACACCAGGTCCAGTGGAGGTAAGTCTATATTAAGCACTTGGGGTCTATTCATCTATTGTGTTCACACCAAGTCTTTTTCACCAAAGCGGAGGCTCGAGGGACATGCTTTGGTGGTAAAGGGTCCAGGCCAAAGTAATTAAAATCTAGTCTCTCTTCTATACCTCGATCCACCCTTACATTGGGCCCTTGCCCTTCACATAGCCAAGCAGAGGCAGCTGATGTTCTGAGCATGTCGGCACAGTTGGTACTCCTAAGGGACCATCCCCATCCATTTTTGATTCAAAAGGCAAGTGTCCCATGGCCCCATCTTCCTCCATGCAACTACGGTCCTGGCAGCTTAGCTCATTTTTGTAGACAAGCGGTTTCCAATCGGAGTCCTTTCCTGATGATACCACACACATTCGGAGGAACTACATGCAGAGGATGACCCAAATTAGCTCCATCATCTGTTGTTTCATCAACTAAAAAAATTCACACTATGACTCCTAAAATGCTTGACACCCAAGTGGCACCTTCTCACAACTATCTAGAGGAAATCGCACTGCTAAAATCTCAGTTACAAGGTATGGAAGAAACCACCCTTTTATTACAAGCTAAATTTACACAAAAGACAGTAGAAAAAGTTCGAGATTGCTGCCCTACAGCTTGAAGTAAGTTGTTTAAAGTGACAACGTGATAAGAGTCTTACCCTCTTGAATAGTTTCCAACAGTTGTCCCTTCAGGAAAGGGAATTGCGGAAGGAAAATCAAAAATTAAAAAAAGAAAAAGAATCTATGGAAGAGGAAAAACAAAAAGTAACATCTATCTTAGATCTATCTCGTCCTTCGCCATTAAACTACCGGTCCCGTAGGAAACCCTCCTTAGTCTACAACATGTATGTCCAAGAACAATTTTATTCTTGGCAGTTATTTCAATTGTGTTCTCAAGCCCCTCACGAAATTCCCGATGGCCCTAGTTTTTTATCAGTTTACAAGTGCAGTACTCGGAAATTCAAAATTTTCTCTGTGAATTTTATCTACATAACATGATAGTGACCAATGTCCTTGATTTCTTGATCAACCTATTTGTGGGTGATTTTCAAATTAAAGCCTTTCAGTCTATATTGCGGAATCAGATAATTTGGAGGTAGCAAATAGACAGTTTCAATAACACTGCTCAGTCCATCGGATTTCACATTCACCCAACTCATCATACAGATGTCACCCTATGGAAAAAATTTTGATCATTTTACTATCAGGCAGGGGTTGGGGTGAATACTTCTCAGATTTTGCTTCAGTGTGTTATTGATTTTGAAAATTATAGTCAGGAGAATTTTGGGGCTGCTTGGAAAGCTTGTGATAGGAGATGGGATACTTTAAGCCTGCCTTTGAAACATAGGGAGGTTCTCTCTCCCTAGAATTTGAGCTGGAGCATGTGCAGGGGTGATGCCCTCATCACCATTATCAAACAAACTATAGAGAAAACCAACCAGCAATACACTAATGAATGGGTAGGCCTCCAAGTATAGCCACCACTCCTCTTGAGCCCTCTCATGACCTGGCAGAACAATGCAGCATAGTCCCATGATAGTTTCACTGCCTGGGTGGAAATTACCTCCAATACTCAGGGCTGCAAGAATACCACAAAGCAATACGTTGATCAATTCGAGGAGTATGACATGGCTGAACAACTTAGAAGGCAAGCAGGGCATAAATGAGTTGCATTAGGACATGCAATAGGTAAATTCAGGGGGAAAATGATGAGTGCATTGTTTGGCTCATTAATATCATTTCTTCATACTAGAAATACTCTTTGTGATATTACTTATTAGTATATGGGGATGATTTGTGTAGTTATATATTAGTAGGTTTGATGCATTTTCCTTGCTATTATTTATGAAAACCGTTTATCACATGAACCTCCTACTAACTTTCTTTATGAGATCAAACGTGATGATGTGTGCAGGGAATGATGGAAGTTACTGGTGGATAAGAAGCCTGAGTTCGAAGCATGTGGTTAAGACTATTTCCATCAAATTAACTTATTAGCTTGGGCTTGATTCTAACAGCCCATAGGAATCTATGAGTTTTAATTGATATTTAATGGACAGTGTTTAATGCTGCCTGATATGGCGGATCTTGTAACCAACATTATCTATATGAAGAATTTGTCTTCAGAACTTGGTAGGACGAATTTTTGATTATTGAAGAAGATTATCTACATATTGTTCTGGATTTGTTTTTATGTGTTATGAACTCATTTCAAAGTTAATGAAATCCACAAAATTTTGAGAATCAGAAGTTGTTGATCCCTCTATCCCAAGGAAGAGCAAGGGCCCACTCAACCAAGGAGATATGAGGTTACTTTGAGTTCATGCATATAGTCCTTCGATTAGTTTTACTACAATTGTCATTTGATGAGTTTTACATGCATGCTTTGATTAACTATATCTACTTTCTCCATTACTACTTTTGCTTAGAATAGATGCTTTTGTTATGCAAATCTAGTTCATGAATAGTCTTGCTTTCTGCTAAAAATTCCATTTATTTAGTTGTGATTTAATTTGTTAAGAATAAGTGTGTGCGTATTTTATTTTATAGTAGAAGATTAGTTGCTAAAATTCCTTTCATTACAAATAGTTGAATTCCGTAGACTTGTATTTAATTTCCGTAGATTTTAACTGCACTTCCGTAGAATAGTCACTAAAACTAAGCAACCCCCCAAAAACTCAACATATAATTGGTTCTCCTAGACTCCATTACATATTGCCTAGGACATAGCCTTGGTTTAGAATGACATTGACAAAGATTATGTCAGTTAAATGATTGGAAGAATACAATGACCCATCAAGTGCTCTAGTTTATTTCCTTAGGAGTTTTAGGTTAGCAAATGAGGTAGTGTTTACTTACTTATATAGGGTCATGTAGATGTTTTTTTAATAATAAAGGATGACCTAGATGAATTATAATACCCAACATAAGATATGAATTTGAAGTACAATTAGAAGACATATCGGTCTAAGACCATACAAAGAGGTCAGGACCATATGGTACGGTCCTAGACAAGAGTAGAGTAGAAACATACCAAATAAACTTTGGTGTTTTTGAACTGATGTTTCTTTATATATATATTTTACATTATATTCTTAGAGTTTTTCGAATGTCAATTTTCAAGGATAAACAAGCTAAACAATGGGCCTAAGAAAGTACTAAGAGGGAATGGATAAGTGGCACTATCATAGCAAGAGTGTATAATAACATCGGGGTTTCCAAAGTTCAAATTACCAAATTTGAGTGTCTACATTCTCCCCTTTAATTATCAAATTGAAAATTACATGCTTAAAAGAAATTATACTTGAGTTTGTAAACACATTTTGCTTTTCTAGAATGTTTGTTATGCAATTGCATTGTTTTTATTAGTGTTGACATGCTCTAAGATGAAACCTACAACATAAATTATATTCAATGTCCGTGATAGATAATTGAGTATAACACACATAAAACTTATAACAAAAAGATTTACATTTACAAAGTGAAAAATGTATACAAGGAGAGAATACACCTATTTTCTCATAATTTTCCCGTGATTGGAGATTTGTATTACTAAATATCACTAAAAGAGTGGAGGTGATCAATCTCTAATTAGTATCAAGGAGAAAATTAAGTTTTAGGCACATGCAAATCAACATGGAAATGTGTAAGAGTGAGAAAAAGAATAAATATGTACAAACACACCTCTACAAAAGGCATAAGACCATGTATCAAATTTATTCAAAAACTCTGATATCTTCCTCTTATATTGTAATAGGAGAGGAAAGCCTTCCCATGAATATATTAGCTATTTTTTCCTTCCATAACCCCATGGATCACACTATTGTAGACATATCTAGACCAAAATTTATAAATAAGGACATATAGTACAAAAGAGAATGGGTGGCCCTAAAATCTCCTGATATGCCAAAAATTTGAGTAATACTGAAATAAAAACTAAAATATGTTGAAGATGTACTAATAACACTAAACTAGGAAGAAGAACCATACCCCCAGGATTCCTGATACTAAAACTCAAACTGAGTGTTTGTGTGAAGAAGGAATAAAAACTTTCATGCCCCTTATATTGATCTAAAATATGATATCTGAGTGTTAAATGTTGTTTAAAACCTGTGTATGTAGCTGAAAAAAATAAAAATGTTAAAAACCATGCCAAAATTTCCCCAATCGAAATGTATGGGGGGTCAAGACTATACATTGTGGTAATAACCAAAGTGTATGGTTTTGAGCTTGTGATGTTTTGCTAAAATTTTGTGTAATTGCATTTTTGGTTCTTCTACCATGTCTATACATCATCTTCCCCCATAAATTTTTCTATGCATGTTGAAAATGTACAATAAACCCAGATAGATTCCCCTCTTTTGATGCATGTGCGAAAACTATGTTTGAGCATGTGGCTCAAAAGAAATAGGTGTATATTAATAAAGTATATTCCTAAAAAGTTATATGGAGTGTTGAAGAGGTGGCCACCTTGGAGAATATATACCTATAAAAAGAAATGTTTTTGTGCATGGTGGAAACCGTGGTGCATAATAAAAAAATGCTAGCAATAAACAAGGATAGTAACAACAAAAGTAACTAGTAAAAATAATGCATGTAGAAACACACAAACAACATCAATATAGTTAATAGTAAACAATGTCATACAAGAGCATATTAAATGGTTTCTAAGCCTATAAATATGTGATAACCATGGTGTTATAAGATATTCAATTCATGTGCTCCTGAAAATAAGAGTAAGTAATTACAAAGAAGATAGGCATGATACCCATGGTGCTATAATACAAACAAGGCACACAGCCACAAGAAAACAACCAATAACAAACACACACACAAAAACTCATTTATACATGAAACTAAATTGTTAGAAAATGATAATATGTGGAATTAACCATCATATGTGAGATATATGAAACACGATATGCCATGCTACACAAGACACATGAGTTAGTCATGTTAGTATGAAAAGTAACAAATACATAATGTATATAATTGAGCATAATGAGGAAGTGCAAATGAACTATAATGCAATAACATCACCTATAACATGTGGCGATATTTCCCCAAAATTATGAGAATTTAAGGGGACACGAGTTCTCCTATAATCATTGTACCAATATGTGTGTCATGCATCCAACTCAATATACCAAGTGAACACATGTGTGTAAAGAGATAAGGCATGTTATTTATCAAACCAAAGTGATTAAAAATGTGTAATACAAAATGCTAAATAAAGTAAATGGATCGGTCATGATTTTATATTTTTACAAACATTTAAATGTTTTTTATATTATCTTAGTGCATATATATGTACTAAAGAGGTATGTAGTAAAAGAGCTCACCAATGATAAACTCCCGAGGAGGTAAAGTATCTACCAAAAATATGAATATGAAAACATTAGTGATGATGAAAATATTAGTGGTACTATCATTGTAGAAACATATCCTAAAGAAGGATTAATAAATGTAGCACCAACATGCACAAAGTGATGCCGATGTAGTGGACTAGAGAAATGAGTGTGATTGTATCTAGGATGGTATTGAGAAGCTATGGGGTAGCATGTGCACTAGAGGACCAATGTAAAACTCTAGGGGAGTGAGCATGATGAGAGAAATAACTTGGTATGGAAATCCTATGAAGAGGCATGGAGTTATGAGATGTAGAGTTTACAACCGAAGGCCTAGTATGAGACCTAAGAGGATCAATATAAGGAGATGAAGTGTGTTGTTGAGCAGATAACATATTACTCTAAGGTGAAGGAACATAAAGGATGTGTGCATTGGAGAAAGGCACATTTGAGGGCATGAAAGAATAGCAGAATAAATGCACGCTAGAACACTTTAAATTTAGGACTTAGCCATTTTGTGGATAAGGGATATTTTTGGAGATAGCGTGCTGAGAACACAAAGACATGAAGACTTGCGGTCCACACAATGGTATTTTGGGAACAAGTGACAACTGAGCGCCATGCATAGTTTAAGATAATAATAGGATTTATACTTAGAGTTAACTATAGGAAGTCTTTTCTTAAGAGCACTTGCATGTTGTGCATCCTTTTGTAAAGGTGCATGGCTATTATTAGCATGTGACCTATTTTGAGAAGTGCATGGGTAGTGAAGGGAAAGTCCCCACCCCTATATATATGTATTGATTTGCATGGTTTTATGTGTGTCAAATTGTAGAGTTATGTTGCTAGTTTTGTTACGTGCATGACTCATGGAGATACTTATGTAATGTAAGAAGCTTCTGTGTTTTAGAGTATTTAATACAATGGTTCATATTGGCTGGATAATGGTGTTGAACATGACTAAATCTGGTTCTTTCATGGTAAATCTTGTTATAGTCATTGTTTAGTTCATCTTATATATATTCTAAGAACTAGATTTGGTTTATGCACCGTGTGTTGTTTATTATTGGTAATGAATTTGAATACCTATATGCACCATCATGCTAACATTATGTACAAGAAACTCTAAAGAGGGACTGGTGCCCTTGAGCACTTTGAGTGAGTGCTCATCTCAGGTTGAGTGATGTGTCAATGTACCACCTAGGTTATTCACTATAAATTCTAGGTTGCATCATTGGTTCCGTTGCTGGGACCTCTTTTTCAGCTATTTTCCGGATGTTACATGATGAAGATGTACCAGTTGACCTTGGAAAGTGTTGAGGAGTGGATAGTCTATATGAAAGAAGACTTTTCTTAGAGATTCAACACTAGATCTGAGTTTGATGCACGTACGTGGGTGGAGAAAAATATGTATGAATGCTTATATGAGAGATTCTTTGTTATCTTCCTAATAGAGATATATGAGTGGTTGGTTGCTTACACATCTAAAAGGAATTAGAGGTTTCACACACTTGTCTAGACGCAAGAATAATTTCAGGCCCTCTATGATGTTGATCTAATTTGGATGCGCGTTATGGATACTTGGTTATGTGGTGTTTTGAATAGCTATATTTTGGATTACTCAATTTCCACTTACTCATATCCCGAGGTAGCTAAGTTACATTCTATAAATTATCCTAGGGGAACCTATCTCGTAAGGCATTCCAATAGCGATCAAAATATTGATAAAGCAACCCCGAATTTGGAAGAGAAGCCGATGGCTAGCTAAACCTCACCATGCATGGGGTAAGGAACAGGTGTGGCGAAGGATGGCAGACCTAGTAGAAGAGAGGAAAATAGAAGAAATGCAGATTAATTTCAATGAGGTGAGCAAGAGGGATTCGAGAGAAGAAATTTAAGATTACAGAAAGGATGGCATTGAGGAGAGAGATGGCTCGTGAAGGATTTGGAGCTCACCTAGAGGATGTGGATCTAGAGCATCTCAAACTCCCCATTTGGGTAAGCATGATAGGGAACCCTCATCAGCCTCTTATGAGAGTGCTCTAACAGAGATAACTTGGGCCAGAGTGCATCTAAATCTACCTAGCAACCTAGCCCTTGTACTTGGTTTTCTAGTTTCTAGTACAACTAGTAGTCAGCAAGCTAGTTTGGGTAGTAGAATAGCAAGAGGTAGAGTTGAATTATTAGCAAGTTTAGTAGTGAATCAAATAGCAAGTACATTTATGGCCAAGTAGACATCTTCCTATTATTTGGAGGACCAATTAGAGGAACCTTTTCAGGTGTGTCATCAACATAGAACACATACATGCAGAAATTTGGACTCACATTGGGAGTAGCACAACTTCACATATTGTAGGAGTTTATTTTAGCACCATTGTTGGGACACAGGGAAGTACATCTTATGGTTCAATTCTTGTTATAGGTGGAGGATCAGGAGGAAAATGTGGCTCAGGATCTAGTAGATTTGGGGGTGGAGGTAAGACATGAGGTTTTGGATCTAGTGGGCATGGTCATCACCAACCCCAAAATATTTACATGGAGATTGTTGGTACCCAAATTGATCCTTTCTCCGAAATTGAGCAACATCACAAGTTGATCAGATTCTTAGATATAAATGAATCATAATAGAAGTTGTTTTTTAGTCATGATGGATTCTAGATGACTCTTTATCACTCTAGTTTGGAAAGGACTGGATAACACCATGTTAAGGGTTTTCTACCCTCACTACTTTAGGTTTTGTCTTCAACCAGGGTGAGAGGACCCATTTTTTGACTCGTGTTAGTGGAATATATCAACGGATTAATAGTATTTGACTCTCCTTTTGCAATATTTGAAGGAGACGTTGAGAAAACATGTTCAATACAACATAACCTAACTCTCACGAGTTGTTACCTTAGAGAATGAAGATTTTTTCTAGATAAGGTCCAAATCACTAAAGAAAATGATAAAAAATGATTGCATCTGCCTATTTTGGTAAACAATAGACCAATTCAATGAATTTCTTCAAAGATTTGTGGATATACAAAGGTAAGTAGGGATGGTTCATGTGTGATTTACTACTTAATGTGTAATTTTTGGTTGGGAAGTTAAGCAAGATAAAGTTGATTATAAAAATTCTTGATAAATTTTAACAAATGTGGAAAATCTCCAAAGCAAAATGACAAATGGCTTCAAATAGTCGAATGAACCTTCAACTAGAGAATGTGCATCTATGAAAGCTCAAAGAAACATGAATTCACACATTGATTCAACACAAAATCTCATGTTAAAGAATTAATTAAACATCAGAAGTCCTTGATTCATCATGCTTATGATACACTCATAAACTGGCAAATAATCTGTATCACCAAAATGGAAGTAAAGTGAATTTAAATCATTTATTGCAATCTGAAATGAAAAATCTCTTCATAATGTAATTGCAAATGCCACAATACTATTATGAGGAAAATATCTTGTGTGACTCTAAGGAACTCCTAATATAAGATTGCAACAGGAACACATATAACTATTTGAAGATATCTCAAAATGATAGCAGACGTAACAAGGTTCATGATTAACATGAATTAGTTAAGGTTTTTCAAATTGATCAGCAAGGGAAAGTTTATTTACAATCTCATAGCTTATCAATGGCTGGACACTTGCAACCATCTTGACATGATCAATTTCAAAGATACACAAGAAATAATTGGTTTCTCAAATAAATTCCTTTAGAAAATGGATTTTCTTGCTTTTCTCTCCTTTTTTTTGAATAAATCTCATAAAAATGAACCCCCCTTATGGTGTGATTATCCTTTTTCCTTTTATATCACCCCCTTCACTTGTTAACCTTCAAAGATTTTCCCCTAAAAGTATGAATATTCCAAGGAATATTTCCTTTTCAAAATTTGTTCTAGAACATGGCATTTAAAAAGGTTTTTCTTTTAAAACTACTAGATGTACAAAGTGTAAGTATTTTCAATCAAATTGACTCATGCTCAACTCGGTATATCGGTCATCACTTCTGGCATATTAATTTAATCATTATTACTTGATATTGATTAGATAATCATTTCAAACAATCTTTGAACACTTTCGATGACACTGATATGACATATATCCATACTCACTTTTCAATAATCTACCTTGGGTGCCACCACACACTCTATTTCATGTCTCATTGGCTTAATTGCCACACATAGTTTCTATCGAATCACCTTGATTTACCAACTCTGCTCATTCCTAACCTTTTCCAATTCTTAAATTCCCTTTTATGTGAACTGAATAGAATATCCTTCATTTCATGGGAAATATTTTACCAAATCAAAAACATGTCTCCTTTTCATTATAAAACCTGGCTCAATTTCATTATCATCATGCATTTCCCTTCTTATTCTGAGTATAATAAATTTCAAATAAAATGGTGAAGGTACTCATAGCTCACATCCTAAAGGATATTTATTTAGAGGACTTAAATCATATTTTCAATTTATGCGCATCTTGATGAAGATTTTATCGTGGCTCTATTTTATATAGAATGTGTGGGTGACACTAAAGGGCCCTTAACATACCAAAAGTCCGGTTAGCACTTATTACAAGGCTAATTAGGATTAATCTTGTGTTTGCAGCCTTCCAGGTTATGTATTTCCATCTTTTTAGATGGGAGCACTTGAAATCTCCCAAAGATTTAAAAAGATACTGGGTTGAGAGAAGACTCGGTCTCTGGGAAAACCAGTTTTCAATGTCCCTTTTATGTGATGAGGGGTTTGTATCAAAAGATATTCCCAAGGAATCATATGTGTTGTATGATAAATTCTCCATCGACATAGTGCCTGCTATTTCCCACAAAATAGATGAGTTAGAGAGGAGAATCAATTTCTTGGAAAAAAAGCAAGTAGAGACCGTGCCTTCACAACCAGTTTACACACCAAGATCATCTTCAGGGAAAAGGAAAGGTGAACCACAACCTCAACCTCCAATCATTATCTCAGATGGAGAAGAGGACCGATCATTGTCTACTCACCGTTTAAGGGAAACAATTTCCTCCACTTGGGAAAATAGGGGGAGATTTATAATTCGGTCATCCACTCACTTAATACATCATGCTCCTCAAGTAGAGCATGATTTTTGGGGCCTCAACCAATTCATTCTCTGAAAGAAAATCCACCTTTCACAAGGAAATGAGAGGATGGGTTAAATTTGAGGCCTCGCAATTAGCCCATCCAACAATATGTAATACTTTCCCTTCTAATCACCTCGGGCATCCCATCTCAAACCGCTCCTAACATGTCAACCCTTTAAAAAGGGAAAGGAAAGAAGACATTCTTTACAGGAGGTCTAGATCTTGTAGATTGGGTGTCATCACAACAAAAGAAAGTTGAACTTGATAAAATCATGAGTCATCCTAGAATGACTCTAGAAGTGTTGATAGATATGGGAATGTCCCAGACTTGGCAGGGTTAGTCATTTTCATTCAGATAGCACACAAGGCTCAAGTGAGTTTGTGCTGAGTAAAAACAAACTTTTGAACAAGCTTACACTACTAGGAGGAAACTATGAAGTAGGGCTGAAGAATGCCTAGATGTTGTCTTCCTTTCATTATTTCTATCTCAAGTATATGTCTATATTTCTTTATCATGGGCCCTTATAGAACCCCATGTTCCTTATTCAGAATGCAAGAAGCACAATAATATCAATCATTTACATGCTTATCTAAATGTATGTTAATTTCATCAAAGTAAATATGACATTACTGCATTCTTCCACTTTTCAATTAAAATAAGGGAACAATAAAATTTAGAAAAACAATTACATCCCATGTAATAGAATTATTATTTTAAAGTATCAGTTTAAAAGGATGAATATGGAAAGAGAATACAGTTCAAGGAACAATTATCTAAGCATGTTCATCATCCTTTTCATCTGCATTTTCTTCTTCTTTAGCTTCCACTTCTATATCTTGTTCTTTTGGTAGCCTCGCCACATATGCATCATAAATTTTGAATAACTCATTAAACTCATCCTCATCCGGTCATGTATGATGCCTAAAATTAGTGCTCGCCTAGGTATTGCATCAATGCAATGGCCCATTTTCTACTTGTATTCCAATGGTCTTACTTTTAACTCTGAAATTCTATTCTCAATCTTTATTATGGTCTTAATGATTTCATAGGAGAAATCATTCTTTAAAACATTCCTTTCAAAGGAATTAAGTAATAAATAAATCTTCATATCCCCGTAACTTTTTTAACTTAACAATGACCATATCCTCTAACTTTAAGTCAATAGCATCGAGAGTATCATCAACCTAGTTTCTCTTAATTTTAAGCTTTTCCTTGATCCCATTCAAGGTCTCTACTCTGATATTTGAAAACTCTTCAATATCATGCTGGCTTCCTTTGACTACTATAGGCACAATATCTTCCTTCTCAACTAACTCATCACTGAGCTAGGTAATGCAATCTAACTTGGGAAGAATACCTTCAAAATAGAAAATCTCATTGTCACACTATTCAACTATCTCATCAATTTCACTGAGTCTATTTTTGAGATCTTCATACTTTGACCTGGCCTCTGCAATTGCTTCCTTTCCCTCTTGGTCAATTTTTCAATCCATGTGTCCACTTCCTAGACCTTCTTGACAACCTTGTTTATTTTATCCATTCCCTTAGGGGTATCAATGGAGGAACTTATCTGAGCCTGACTAGGTTTCCCAATCAATTGTTGTAAACTCAAACTTAGGGATTTAACTTTCTCTTTTAATTGCTTCTTTGTCATTCTATCTTCATCCACCTTTTGCAAAAGGTCATTGATAACTTCAGATACCCCTTGCTTTAGTTGGTCCTTGAAGGATTTCCTAAGGGAATAATTTGGATGTTATAATCATTGGCTGTTATGTCATCCCTAGTATTTCCTTCAAAGGGGATTGCTACTTCCAAATTTTTAGCTCCTGATGAGTCAGTGTGGGTTTTAGTGATAGTTCTATCTCTTTTTGAGGATCTTACTATCTTTGGAAAAGATAGAGTAGTAAGGTCAATAGCTTGCATAGGAAGGACCTCTTTTTCTTCATTTGAAATTAACACACTGATCCACTCTTTTTCCAATTTTTTTCCAACCTTTGCCTCCTGTGATTCAGTTGAGGCTCCTTAGGGACAACCATCAACTATTTGAAAACCCCTTGCTCATCCAAACTTAGTGATTCTACCTATTTTTCATTATTTACTTCAATGACCATCTTGTTATTCTCACCCTGTGTTAATAATTCTTTCGGATGTTCCTCTCCTTGGTCTAGAGACTAAAGTTGATAATTTATTCCTTGATTTATATCAACAATTAGGGGAGATTCCTTCCTTATTTCTTTAATGGATATCATATTGGACCCCACTTCTCCTTCGATATTTTCTTAAGTTATTAACTAGCTTACAAGTTCTTCATTCTTCAAAATCGATGAGTTGGCATCCTACCCTCCTCTTCCTTTGATGATGTTCATGGAGAAATGATATGGTATGCTATTCATTTGAATCCAACTCCACATTTATGTCTAGGAGCTGCATGTCCTTATCAAAAATTCTTATCTCGCCAACAATTGTGGCTTGTGCTACCTCTACTTTCTCTTTATAAACATATTTTCCCTTTTTAAAAAGTTCATCAGCCTTAGTAAATTTAATAGAAATAGAAATAATATCTTCTACTAACACCTCTGTATTAACATCTTCTCTAATAGGAAGTTTTGGTTTGTCTAATTTTGCAACAACTTATTTTATAGAAGGAGCATCTGTTACTTGAGCCTTTTCTTTACTATTTAATAGAGGAGAATTTCTCTCTATTTCCTCACTAGTTTGGAGGTCATCTATCGGTATCATTAATGGTTCACTCATTGATAATTTGAGAGAATCTAACATGGAAAATCCCTCACCAATGTATCAACATCAATTACATCAGCTTGGGCCTTCACAGATTCATACAATGTTCTAGTCAAAGGCATACTCATATCGTTAGTAAGTAGGGTTTTAGATGTCTTTGTACCTAGAGTTAAGGTTTGGCTACTTACTGAACTATCTACAACATTTTCCTAGGTTTCTTGATCTTGAGTGGCTTCCATTGTTTACTTCTTTCACAGGCAGAGGTGGGAAAGGAGACTCTGATTGTCCCACTTGTGGCAATGATGGGGCATGTTGTGCCTAATAAACATCACTCCTTTCAAATTTAGGAGGATCAATTACTATATCTCTGTGCTTGTGCTTCTTGGGCATGTGGGCACCTACTCTCACCAAGACTTGGTACATGAGAAACCTTATGTTTCTTGTGTGCCCTTTCAAACTTTTTTAGATCAGGATTTTCTTTTCCCTTCCTTATGTGGCTTAGGTTGAGTAAGACCACTTGTTATGGATCCACTCATTAATTTCTCAGTATTATGAGGATTTGGTGTAACACCTGAGAAAAATACATGGGATGATAAGAACTTCCCCTTTTCCTAGATTAGCATTGCAAAAGTAATGGGGGCATTTTCCATATATTTCAAAAGCATGTTTTCAGTCTTTTGCCTAAGAACTGACATAGGAGTACCAGTTCCACTAGCAGATGAGGTCCACTTATCTATGAGTTTAGGAGTGGGCCTTTTAGGGAAATTGAGGGTCCTTTCCTCCCAGAGGATCCATTCTATCTGCTCCCTCCTTTAGGGGTGGAATATCATCATTCAAGTTTCCCAAACTCTTGAAGTTATTTAAGATTTTGGTATTTTGAATTGATAGGTCAATTCCTTTCTGAGTTAACCAATTCATAGTTCTTCTCATTACATCAGCTTATCCTTATATAAGAATCATCAGATTCTATCTCATTCCAATATGGGGAATTATGGGATGTGCCTCCACCTTCCGATTAATGTAATACCCGCTACCGTATGTGGGTCATCCACAATTCCTTCTAATAACTATAATTTTGAAATCAATTATTTGTGAAAGGGTCATTCTAGAGAAATCCCTTAATTTGACCTCTTCCTCATCCCTACAGTTCATCCAATAATATTCAAACTGAGGCTCATGCTCAAAAGTGTTGGCAATGTTGTTGAATACCCATATGATGTCATAACTGGCCCTTGCCTCAAAATTTTCCATATCAAATTTATGCATTTCATCTTCAATCAACCTGCCTTTATGATGGAAGGGCATGAATACCTTCCAATTTGAATAGGGAATTTGATATTTGTCTTATGCCTCCCAACAATTAATTTATGCACAGGTGTTAGCTACCTTGCTAGTTCACATAAAATAAATTTATCTTCTATATTGAATGAAGTATCATTTGTATTCCAAAATCACTTTTATAGATTGTTTAGAAATCATGTATTGTTTGCACTCTAGCTTGAAAAGAAAAATGATTGGGGTAAAGAAAGCATCATTAACTAACCTTACATTCCCACTCCAATTGATCAATGTTGCAGTTGGGGGAATATCTCATGCATTTGGCACTACTTGAAATCTGCATGTGGTGACAAACCCGGAAACATCTATGCCCAAAAACATTCTAGATTAAGTAAGTCATCATATAAAATTCTAGCTTTGAATTGTCACCCATCTCAATTCTCACTACTAAGGTGACCATGTGGCCATGAGGTGTTTCTGCAATGAAATTTTCCCAATAGATACTCCCTTTTCTCTCCATAATGATCCATATATAGGTAACCATCCATTCTTTAAATTCATTTACAGTTTCCAAACCCACCATTTGACTTAGTAACACAATGAAATCTTCAACCTCTTCAACGAATTGTGCCCTAACCATCTTTTTAGGGATTCTATCCATTGTATTTTTTACAATAAGCCATTTTGTATTTATCATCTTGGCATAATCCTTTTTATTTTCTTCACAATCCCGTAGGGCTAATTTGATAAAGAATGGTGATTAGGTTAGTGATTACAGGAAATTTTAACATTATTCTAATGGGTGCATGCGTCAATGTCAAAACCGTATCCCTACTTCTATCTAATACTTCCTATTTTCAGGATCATAATTTATAGCACAATGCCACACCAAATTTGGTAAATGAACCACCGGTGGGAGAGCACATGCTAAAGCAATACAAATGTCTTGAATTTCATTTAGGGATTCACTCTTATGGGGGCTATTAAGTCTCTGAAGAAAATCATCTAGATCAACACACATCAAGTTCATGTCTATAATCTTGTCCAAATCACTCGTGACCCCTGACGCAACCGAGAATGAAGATGGCATGGTCTTCATCTTCAAAAACCCTAACTTTCCTTTAAACCAAATTTCCACTGAAAGAGAAACATAAGAGTTTCTAAGCTCTTACCAGTCAATCCATGAGTGCTTGAGCAATTTAAATCCAAATCAACAACCTTTTTCAGCCCTCAAGTTCACAATTCGATCTCCACATATAATTACACAATAATTATACATGAAAATCACAAGGGTAGCAACAAAAATAAAAAAATTTGGTAAATAAAGAGGAAAGGATTCACATAATTTAAAATGTCCTTGATTTGTGTAGCAACATTAATGGTGGAAGAAATAAATGCAATACATCGTGATTGTTCAATCTTCCATTCTCAATTTTTAAAATGAGTCATCCATGTGGAATAAAACTTTTCACTAACACGGGCATGGGGAAACCTTTTGTAATTTTGCAGTATTTGAGAATTTACAAACTTCTAGAAAACTCGACCCACCCATCCGACTTTTGGTTTTCAACATGGGATACATGTGATCACACTTGAGTGATAGTGGGGCTGCGACCCTTTTTTACAATTTAATCCCATTTCCATTTCAAACAAAAAATTCTTGAGTGCCCCGGTGACCCGCATCCCTGCCTTTTACATATAAGTAGCCACGTGTCCCTTGCAGGTTTTGAGAACCTTTTTACACCTATACTCCTTTCCTCTTAAATGCACAAAGCTACAAATATGTATTTCCCGCCCATATCCACTCATATTGTGACAAATGTACACTTGACACCCATTGAGAAATTACTTGTGTTAGCTTTTGATTAAAAATATTCAGAGAACATTTATCAGTAACGGGCCAATTTTACACTATGTGAATGTGACAAAAAAATTACAAGTTTACACATTTGAACCACCACACTTGTAATAAATTAATAGCTACCACGTATCAACGGAAATGGGAGGGAAAACAAAAATAAAAAGACAAGGCCTAGAAACAATTTACAATAGGTGATCCATTAAACCTCAAAATTTAAAACACAATGGGTTCCTTGCAAGAAACTGCCAAATAATGCAATATATAGACATGATCCTCAACTGAAAAAGAGGAAACACAAAACCATACATAGAAGAACCATAAATCCAACTCACACCCCTATAGGGAAAGTAGAAAAATATAACAAACAATGATGGAAAAATATTAACTAAATAGGGGCTCAATTAAATTAGGCACCAATAGAGATGTCACTTCATCTCCCGATTATAGGGAATAAAATATGTTGCTTTGAGCATGTAAATATGTGTGAGATACTATGGTGCATGAAAGGAATTACAACTTCAGAGTGCAAGAATAGTCGGTTTACAAATACGTTGCAAGGAAGCTTGCATAGTTAGTACAAGAAGTTTGACCTTGATTAGAATTGTGTGTATTATACTTTGCGTTATGAGATGATTTCATTAAGGAATTTAATATCCCCGATTTCGAGCAAAAAATTATAAGTGCCCAAGGATATCAAACATGACACTATTGAGAGTTTGTGGGACTATGATGCTCATTTGAAAAACACTCTTGTCTAAACTATCATATGATATCCATGTAAGTCAGCATGCACAATGGTTCATCGGAGGCCTGATTATGCCTTTTAGGAGGGCACTCTCACATAAGATGTATATAGACCCACGTGAGGCACTTGAAGTAGATTTACATAGAGAGTAGTTAAGGGCATAGACACTGGAGTGATCCCATTATTGGAAGCTTAGATTACAACAATGAAAAAGTAGTTGGAGAAACTATCAACCAATACAACACATGAGACACGTAGTGGAATTTGGTGCATAGATTGTGAAGTAGAGGGGCATACTAAGGATAGTTTTCCTCACAGATCGGTGTGCTCCTTATTATTGGAATGTGAGATATGTCATTTGGACCATGATGCAAGCCACTATCTATTGTTACAACATGCATGAAGAAAGAACGTATCCTGCCACTATTAAATTTTCTAGTCCATGACTCACAATACTAAAGATTATAGGTTGATTGATCAGATCCATGATGCCATTAATATTGGTATACAATAGATGAGATTTTCAAATAACTCTAAGGATAAAATTAAGTGACATGATCATGATCACACTCAAGGGAACTATGATCAAAATGAAGGGCACTTTGAGGGAGGTTATGGTAGAGGTTGAGGATACCTTGGTGGATTCAGAGGATGAGGCTGCAACGGTGGAAAAAGTGAGTTCCCTCATGGAGCATGCTATACATGTGGATCCCCTAACCATTACAAGTGTGAATTTCCTCAAAACATTACTTGTTTTTGTGTGGAAAGAATCATAACTATGAAGAGTGCCGAAACTTATATGAACATCTAAGAAAGAAGCACAAATAAGAGAATAAAGGTGTAGGGATGGTTAAAATACAATGCACAGTGAAAAACTAATGGATGCCAAAGTTAGCACCGGATCCTGAGGTAATACCTGAAAATTACTACATGTATGCACTTTGAGGTCATGCGTGCACTAGATAAATTTTACAACAAAGCCTTCCATCACTAAGGAGGACATTTTACATGAAAAATATCTAGACCCTACACATTAGAAGGATGTTTATTAGGAAACCATGGAGGTACTCAGAAATATGTATGGTGAAATACAGTGTTTAAAGGAACAATCATGAAAGTTGAAACAAAAGAAGGCAACTGAGACTTTCTAGTTGGATGTTGATGATCTGAAGGAAGTATGTAAGATGTTGCATTAGGAGAAAATTATTCCATTACTAGGGATTTGGTTGAAAGGAAACACTCTATGTGCTAGTATTGAGAACAAATGATAGTTTTTGCATGTTAATCTCCCTCCCCATAGCTTGGATTATGACAAGGAGATCACTCTAAATGTGTTGTTGTGGATGAATGGATTTTAAGTAATATTTTTATTGACACATGAATGGAAGTGAATGTGCTTACCTTATATGCATGGGTTCAAATGGGTAGACCTCCATTGTAGCCATCTTCCAATGTTATGTATATGGGAAATCAGACTAAGTCCACACCAATTAGATTTTTGAAGGATGCATCCATTACTATACAGGGCCAAGTTAACCGGGAATTTGAGGTCTTAATGCTTGAAGAAGTGGAAAAATTCCCAGCTCTACTTGGGAACCCTTGGTGCTATGCAAATAATGTTGATCTATGGTTCAATAAGGGATATATCGGTTTTGAGAATAAGGAAGAATGAATTATTATCCATTTGATAGATAGTAAATATGCACCTTATGTTGAGCCCTTAAGTGAAGAAGATTTGAATAGAATTTATGAGCACACCATTCAAGATCCAAAAGTGTTTGAGTCATATAAGGAAGGAATTCTCCATTGGGATGATGCATAGTCCATAAATGATACTACAAGTATTGTCTCGTAATAATTGGGCACATGACACTTACGATCTATAACTTTGATGACTTCCCACTAAACCTATAAACGAATGATCCGAACTTTGATGACTTCCCCACTAAACCTCGGGTGAAAGAGGCATTGCAAGTTATGAAGCGATTGACTATGGGAGATAGTGCAAAGGCTGAAGAACTCATTTAGGAGTTATTTGGTGAGTCAAACCTAGAAGTGAATTTTGACAAAGTAGATGAGACAAATGCAGAAATTCTTAAGCATGATTGCATAAAGAAGGATAAGGGAAATATGGTCTATATGGTGGATGATGAAGAAGTAGAAAAGAGATGATTCAAAAGGTATACGCGAGGTATTAAATAGTGTAGATGAGAAGGTGCACACCTACCATGAAACTATGAAGACAAAGAAAGTGAACATTGACATGGATGTTGAACCTAAGGAGGCCATAATTGGAGATTACTTGTATAGATACGAAGTGGCTAAGATAATTGAGTTGTTACGTGATTTCTAAGACTTGTTTCCTAGGGACTACTATGAGTTGAAAGGAGTACATGAATCTTTGGGTGAGATGAAAATTAAGTTAAAAGAAGGTGCACACCCTACTAGGAAGAGACCTTATAGGATGAACCCTAACATATGCATAAAATTTAAAGAAGAAATTGACAAGATGTTAGAATTTGGCATTATTGAGCCCATAGATGAATCAGAGTGGGTTACTCCTATGGTAATCAACATAAATAAAGATGAAAGAATCAGGATTTGTGTGGACTACAGGGAGATGAATGTTGCATGTGTGATTGATCCTTTCCCTACACCATTCACTAAGGAAATATTAGAAGGCATTGTAGGGCACAAAATTTACTCTTTTACAGATGGATTTTTTGGGTATCATCAAGTACAAATTTTTAAGGAGGATCAAGAGAAGAAAAATTTCACCACGGCATTAGGAATTTTTACATACACAGTGATGCCCTTTGGATTGAAGAATGTGCTTGCAGTATTTTCGCGCATTGTGGTTTAAGCATTCCAGGATTTTATTCACAAATTATTGTAGGTTTACTTAGATGATTGGACCATGTATGGGCTTATCAAGGATCATTGTGACAATTTTTGATTAATGTTTGAGAGGTACAGACAGTTAAGCATGTCTTTAAATATCAAGAAGTGTGTATTTTCTACACCTTTTGGAATTCTCGCTAGGGCCTATCATTTGGCAAGGAAGGTTTGTTAGTAGATCCAACTAAGATTGTAGTTATTTTAGGATTGGAGGAACTCATAAGTTAGAGTGATATGCATGGATTATTGGGGCACATAAGGTATTACAAAAAAATTATCAAAGGATATGCTAAGATTTCTGTGCCTTTGGAGGAGTTATTAAAAGGTAAAGGGAAGTTCTATTGGGGAGAACCGCATGAGCGCACATTTGAAATGCTTGAAGGAGAGGATTACTATGATGTATATTTTACATTTTCCTTCATGGAATATAACCTTTCATGTACATTTGGATGCCTCGGCATGGAATTTGGTGCAATTCTAGCTCACTAGAGAAGGTATTGTAGATCATCCTATTTGTTTTGTTAGTAGAAAGTTAACTCCTACAAAATAGAATTATAAAACTATGGAGTGCCAAATTTTTCAATGATCTACATGCTACATAAGTTCGACAATACTTGCTAAGAAAACATTTTGTGTTCTATAAAGATCACATGACATTGAAATACTTGGTAAATAAGCCTATTTTATAGGGGTGTATATGCCGATGGGTTATCTTATTCCAGGAGTTTGAATTTACAAATCGTGGTAAAGCTAGGTAGAATTAATTTTGGTCAAAATCATTTTTCAAGGATTCAATCAAGAGAGGAAAAACAAAGTATTGAAGATACATTGCTAGATGCACCTAATTATATAGGTTGAACCACACACCCTTAGAGTTAGAGGATATTGTTTTATTTTTACACATAGGTATGGTGCCCGAAGGAATGAAGGCCTTGAAAAGAAACAACTTGCAATTCACGTTACACCTTTCATGTTGATCAGTGGTGACTTATACAAACTAGGACGAGATGAAGTCTTGTGCAAGTGTGTACTAGATCATGAGTGCATGAAAATCATGGAGGAGGCTCATGGCAGTATTACATGTGGACACTATGTAGGTGACGCCACCATGCACAAGATTTTGCTAGCTATTTTATGGTGGGAAACCTTGTACAATGATTACAAGGAGTATTATAAGGTGTGTGATCACTGTTAGCACCTTGGAAAACCTGGACATAGAGATGAAATGCTTTTAAGGCCTATTGCTAGCGTAAAAACTTTTGAGAAATGGGAAATCAAAATTTTGGGTCCTATTTCTCGAGCCGTGTGCTTAACTAAATCACACTATATCATCACTTGTACAGATTATCTTACAAGGTGGTTGGAAGTAGTACCTATAAAGGATTGTACATCAAAAAATTCAAAAAGGTTATTGTGGGAAAATATTCTTACTAGGTATGGATGTCCTTTAAGTTTGACAAGTGATAGGGGCACTCATTTCCTTAATGAGACCATCAAGATATTATTGGATGAATTTATGGTTGCACACCATAAGATGACACCTTATCACCCTTAGGAAAATGGGACTGTTGAGGCTTTCAACAAGATATTGAGCCAAAATTTGACAAAAAATTACAATGTTGGAAGGAAAGATTGGGATGATAAAGTTTCTACTATGCTTTGGGCATATAGAACAACCTACAAAAGGTTGATTAAGGCAACACCCTTTCAGGTTGATGTTTGGAAAAAGGTAGTTTTTCCCATGGAATTCATGTTACCTTCTTTACGTATTACATGCGTGGGAGGTCTAGCTGATGAGAAAGCATTAGAAGAGAGAATTGACAAGTTGATATAGCTGGATGAGAGGCACGCCATAACACGATGGAGTTAGAAGCAAGAAAAATCTAGGAAAAAGGCATGACATGACAGGAACATCAAGGACAAGAAGCTCAAGGTTGGGTAGATGGTACTTCTTTATGATTCAAAGTTTCTATGCCACCCAAGAAAATCTTAAGGTGCATTGGTTGGGACCATATGTTATCACTCATATACTTGACTCGGTGCTTGCCAGCTAGAGGCGCTTGATGGAACACAGTTACCCGATTACTTCAACGGAGTAGGCTGAAGCCCTACTATAAATAATCCTTCTTGGTGTTTGTAATAAGGTAGTATTTCCATTTAGATTAGATTTCCCTTACTATATTTTCCCTTAATGTGTTTCCTTCTTCGTTGCTATGATTTGTCAATTTAGTTCAGTGTTTTGTGTAATAAGCGCACTTGCACTCTAGAAGTTGATTACAATCTGAAGTTTTTTTGTAGAGGACTGCACATACCATTATTGTCAGGTGTTTTTCATTCAAACATGGGTATGCATAAGGAAATAATTGTGCAGGTGATTTATCTTATTAGAAAGTGTAGATAGTATGGAAAGGTGTTGCTAGAAAGAAAATTTCTCCTAAAGAAGACCATAGTTGGAAAAAAATGAATGCATAGTGTAACACAAGGTAAGTTGTGGCCATAGAAACTACTTAGAGGAAGGAATAATGGTAAGGTACTTAAGCGCATCCAAGCGTGTGAAAGGAGGTTTGTAGCAAAAATTTATAAATGCACGCTATAAGGTTATAGCTATGGCACATAGGTGTATTGCATAGAAATTTGGTAAATGGTTAATTAATGAGAGGATTTTTGGTAGGTGAAGGAACAATAAATGCTATAATTTTTCCAAATCTATATAAGGATGTGATGCGGGTTCACTTTTACCTTTACGATCACAAGTATTTGAGTGAGCTAATTGTGACCGAGTTGAGCAAGATGTGTTGAGGTGCAGAGAGTTGTGAAACTAGGCGAGGAGAGTAGATTTGTGCACGAAATTGGCTTGTGTCCCCATTGGAGAAGGGTTTGAGCAAAGAAGAGGCATGCAAAGAGGATAAATAGAGTGTCAGGGTTTGAGAAGAAGCTAGGGCATGCGATTTCAAGCCATGGTACATAATTTCAAGCTAGGCCACGTGAGTTTTCTCAACAAAAGTAAAAGGCACAACCTTGTCTTACCATGGCACCAAGGAGAGCACCTGGAGCAGGAACAAAGGGGAAGAAGAAGGTAAAAACTGAGGTGGAGATTGAGGATGCCCCTAAAAGTAAGTTTTGGAAATGCAGTACCCAGAGGATGTAATAATGGGACATGACTATGATTCTTATGTTTGCAGGGAGCAAGGTAAGTGACTACAATCATCGCACAACTGATAATAAGGAAGAATAGGATGCGATGTTAAGAAAAAGACAAAAAAGTGCACAGTCGATGACATGCATGTCTATGATGATGCTAGAGAGAAGTTGTTGAAGAAGGTAGGGGTCTTGCAGCTATATGAACTCCCTTACTTTGGAAAACATGAGAAACTATATCAATGGCTTATGAGCAGAGTCCATGAGGACTTCTTTTATTTTGTTGGGCGGTGGATGAGGATCACCGCACCCTTAATTATGATCCTAAAAGGTTTGAAGGGAACAAGGATAGAGATTACAGTGGCATATTTGAGAAAGCAACTATTTGTGACACTCGCATGGAGTTGGGTTACTCAAAGGGTCCATGTGGAATGGATATTTACAAGCTAAGGAAGTACCCTATTGTGCAGGTAGCCATGCACTTACTCACAAAGTTGAATGATCAGGAGAGGTGGTCACAAGTGAACACCATGTGGCTACACATTGCCAAGAAGATGTCACAGGAGAAATTTACAACTTGGCAGGATACATAGCAAATACCATCATTGAAGAAGCATGCAAAGGTGAGAAGATAAGCTTTGGCGCCATTTTGCTATCTCTTTTTTGTTGAAATTGGAGTTCCCGATGGGCCAAAGAACAAAATTTAGGTTGAAGAAGCATGCAAAGGTGAAAAGATAAGCTTTGGCGCAATTTTGATATATCTTTTTGTTGAAATTGGAGTTCCCGATGGGCCAAAGAACAAAATTTAGGAATATCAAGCATAGAATAATCCTGTAGTAGAGAGGTTTAAGAAGTATTTATGTGAGGGATCTATGAGTGGCCCATTCAAGCAAAGGGAAAAGATGTGGTATGATAGAATTCATGTAACCTTCAAAGAGGAATGGAGAATTCCTAAGGAGTTGCCATTAGTAGTTGGGAAGTTGGTACAATTTGCTTTGTGTACCAATAATTTTGCATTTTGCACTTTTCAATGAAGGATGGGACATGGAGTCCTTGGTGTAAACTCCCTTATGCCTTTACAATGTGATTCTTCTAGGTGGTAGTTCATAGGTTTTCTGATGCGTGAAGGTTAATCTACAATGCAAACAAGGTAGACTATGACTACCATACCTTGAGAAAGACTTACACATACCCAAGTAGGTCTGCTTATATTGAGAGGTTCATATCAAATGATATAACCATGAGGCCTATCAGTTTGGAAATTGGAGACAGTGGGGTTGTGCTAATTTATATCCAACTTAAGCCTAGGTTGGAAAATGGTAAGTATGTTGAAAATAAATTTATGCTACCAGGCCCACCAAAGGGAAAACATATAGTTGGGAGCTTGGTGGATGAAAATACCACTTCACCATTAGAAGAAGAATAAGATGGATAGGAGGACATCGGTATTTTAGTGTGTAGGGGATGGAGGCAAACCTTAGACACTAAGGAAAGTGAGCGTGATATTACTCCTCCCTAATAGCAACAAGAGGAGGAAGACTTAGAAACAAACTTGTTAGAATTAGATGCAGACCCAATAAATGAGGAAAACCAATTTAAAAGGGTTTTTAGAAGGACAACCTCCATGCACAGATCATGTAGGATCTCCCTAGAAATAAGTACCTAATAATAATAGGAGGATAAAGTTAAAGCTCAGGGAGGATGAGTTTGGTGAAAGTGCACCAGAGACCTTGGTGCAGCCTGAAAATACAGAGGAACCTCATGATGAGGAAATGAAAGATGATGAAGAGGGGGTCAAGGAGACAGAAGAGGATATGGGTGAGCCATCTGGTGCACCTCACTCCACACAAGAAGGTGAAGGACCCACTATAAATTCTAGCACCTAGATTTCCAAGGAAAGAAGAAAAAGAAAGGAAAGGTAGGTGAGGACTATGTGACTTTGGCTATGGGGTACATAGAGGACTCCAACAAGATCATTCACGTCAAGTTCTAGAGCATAGTAGGGCCAAAGGATTTATATGGCTGGGAGTTAATGGACCTAGAAAAGGCCAATGTGTAGACTAGAAAGTAGTTGTCCTAGTCCATGCAGACACACATGGACAAACCAAATTTTGATGTGTGTGAGAATTCATGTGTCTCACACCGGGTAAAGAAGCAACTGCAAATTAGGCACATGACTGTCAAACCTCTTGTAATGTCTGATGAGAAAGTAAGTAATGCCTTGGTCAAGGTATCTGTTGAAGTGGTGTGGAGGAACATTGATAAGGCAACCACCATTTAAGTGCTACTTGAAGATAACAAGGATAAGACTACAAAGATAAAGCACTTGAAAGTAGAGAAGGAACAAGAAGAGGAAAATAATGAGGCCTTTTTTAGCATGGCTAAGGAACTTGGTGATCATATCCTTAAGGTAAGGCCTCATTTGGAGTCTAAAGTTCCTCAGAAGTTTCCCTCTGCAATGCATTATTTGTGCACTCTGGTGGATCTAGTTTTGAATAAAGATCCCATTGTTATGGCTGCACCAAAAGATCATGTAGAAGAAACAAAAAGAGAAAGGGATACCATTGTTAGGAAAATTTCAAGTTTTGAGGCCTTGCTCCAAATATTGAAAAGATGAGCTGAAGAAAGTGGATCAATCTTTGAACATGTGTGTAGCACCGGATGCCATAATAAGAATCAAAACTATAGCAGAGGATAATGAAGTGCTAAAGGCAATGAAGGATGAAACACTTGGGTACACAGAGAGGTTATCCCTAGTAAAACAAAAGTGTGAGGCCCTTACAGTAGCCCAAGATCCACACAAAGATAGGATCAATGAACTTGGGAAACTTATAGTGCGTAGAAAATGGACTCCATGGAGGGAATGGTATCAAGTATGGCACATGTTGTCCAAGTGCTGCAAAATGAAAAGGAAAAGATCACTCAGGATGAAATGGAATCCATAATGATATACATTTCAAAAAAATAGGGATCATGCTAAGTGACTGGCAGACCTTGGAGGTTGAACTCAAAAATGAATATCTAGAGTTAGTCCTACCTGAGGAAGAGGGTATTGTAGAGTAAAATTCATTCTTTTTTACAATGCTTCATTCATTCTTTCATTCTTTATTGTTGGATACATAAAAAGGAATTCCCATTTCTGAGGTGGAAATTTACTTTAGTGTGGGGAAATGTTGAGAAAATAACATATTTCTCTAAGGTGAAGGCACATATAGGATGCAAGCACTAGAGAAAGATGCATTTGGGGCATGAAAGAATAGCGAGAATAAGTGTGCGCAAGAATAATTTGAATTCAAGACTTAGCCATTTTGTGAATAAAGGATATTCTAGGAGATAGTATGCTAAGAAAAAAAAGACATGAAGACTTGTGGTCCATGCAATAGTATTTTGGGAACAAGTGATACCTAATCACCATGCATAGTTTAAGCTAATAATATGATTTCTACTTAGAGTTAACTATAGCAAGTCTTTTATTAAGAGAAATTACATGTTATGCATCATTTTTAAAGGCACATGGCCATTATTAACATGTGATTTATTTTGAGAAGTGCATGGGTGGTGAAGGGAAGGTCCCCACCCCTATATATTTATTGATTTACATGGGTTTGTGTGTGTCAAATTGTAGAGTTATGATAATGATTTTTTCGCATGCATGACTCATGGAGATAATTATGTAATGTAATAAGCTTCTATGCTTTAGAGTATTTAATAAAATGGTTCATATTAACTGGATAATGATGTTGAACATGACTGAATCTAGTTTTTGCATGGTAAATCTTGTTATAGTCATTGTTTAGTTCATCTTATATATATTCTAAGAACTAGAGCTGGTTTATGCACTGTGTGTTGTTTACCATTGGTAATAAATTTGAATACCTATATGCACCATCATGCTAACATTATGAATAAATAACTCTAAAGAGGGACTTGGTGCCTTTTTCACTTTGGGTGAGCACTCAACTCGGGATGAGTGATGTGCGAAGTGCTCTAAGTTATTCACAGTAAATTTTAGGTTGTATCATGTGTGTAGTAAGGGATATTGGAATATATGTAGATTTATAACTAGAGTGCAAGATTAATGGTCTATGAAGTAACATAGAAGTTCTAGCTACCTTGGGCATAACGAAATACTTGTCTATAAGTGGACTGGGAGGAGTGACTACAAAAAGACAAATAGGCACGCTAATAAGGGTAGCCTAAAAGGGAATACCTCTAATGGTGATGACTTGGTTATTATGGATGAACTTAACATATTGGTGTATGACTAAAGGAATGGCCCTAAGGGTACATAACTAAGGGATACCTAGCAATAAGGAACCATAACTGAGAGTAGATGTAACTAAGAATGAAATTGATGTAGTAAGAGGACCAACAATAATGTTTCATGCCTGTGATTTAATGACCCAAGATAACCATCCTTATTTCCCACAAAATTTGGGGCATTGTTTTTAATGTTAATTAGTTCATTTAATTATCTAATAATTGTACCAACATAATTATAAAATTAAAAATGTGTAAAAATCATTATCATGTTATATCAACACAATTAAAGTCAATCTAATTAGGGATGAATGAAATTAAACCAAATATCATTTTCACTATTTAAGGTTACTTTTTAAAACGTCACCGTTTTATTTTTTTGATCAAGGGTACTTAGGTTTAATAATGTTTAATATATTTTCCCCATCAAGGGGTTTAACTTAGTAAAGAATAAAATAATTTAGTTAAGGGATAGGTTGATTCAGTTAGGCATGGGTCCTATTTGGCCCTATCCAAATGGACACATGCCCCTTTTGCACCCATAAGTAATTAAAATATAATAATAATAATAATAATATTCACCTCAATATTAAAAAGGGGTTCATATTCTCAACCAATTAAATAAACCCTATATGCCCTAATTGGGTAAGTGGCAAAACCTAGTTTTAATTAGAGCCCTTAGATCAAAGTTATTTTCACCCTTAGTCCTAGGGTTTCAAAAATCCCTAAAAACTTTAAAATATTTTAACATGTGTCATTTATTTTCTTTCTCTTTCATTTCTTCTTTAGTTTGTTGTATGTTGTGAAGAAGGGCATCTATGAAGGCACAAAGTTAATTTTTCTTCTATTTATTTCCATTTTAAAAATTTATCCTCATTAAAAGAGAAGATATGTATGTTTGTATGTAGATACATACATACATACATACATATACATTTTAAAATAAGTGGTTGCGATGTATGTGTGTGTGTGTGTGTGTGTGTGTAATTTCATGTGTGTGTGTGTGTGTGTGTGTGTGTGTGTGTCCAAAGGATAATAGGTAGGTCAACAAATCCAAAGGGATGAATAAAGTCAAAGGTCCTTGCCTGAAAGCTGCACAAAGGTGCAAGGAGGAGAAAAGTGTTGTGCCCTAGCGTTACGGGGAGGGGATGTGTGGGATTAGCTTCTGTCCCTCTTCTCATTACTTCATTATACGTAGAGATGGGGGTCACGTCAAAATCGCAACACCCATTAGTATATATGTATGTATATGCATGTCTATATGTGTATATGTATATGTATATACATATATAGTGTGTGTATATATATGTATGTATATATAAAATAAACAAAATGTGTTTCTTTATATATATACCCTATTTTAATCCTATTTTATATCTTAGAAACATATATATTAGATTTAACCATAAAAATATAATGTATATATAAATATATACACATTTTTGTGTGTGTGTGTACTCTTATATGTGTGTATGTAGTGGTGTGAATGCTACTCCCAATTTCTATCTTAAAATGGAGAGTTCTAATCTTCTTTTTCTTTTTATCAAATAAGAGCTAGAGCTATTTTGATAAGTTAAAATCCATTTTGAAGGAAATAAGATAAGAAGGTAACTTGAAAGATGGATCAACACCAAAACATGTTTCTTTTGTAAACCATTATAATACAACAACTAAAACCCTTTTTCCTTTACTTGAAAAGTTATCAATTAAAAAAGCTAAGTAAAATTGTTACAAGTTCTACAAGTTTAACAATGACCTTTTTAATTCTAAGTTCAAATGCAAAACCATGGTTTGATAGTGTTTTAAAAAACAATTAACTCAACAAAACCAAAATTTATTTTATTTGACTAAATAAAAAATTTACTTTATAAAACATTAAGAATTGGAAAGTTTCTATTTGCATAAGCTAACAGATTTTCTCATTTCAAAGGAGCTAGATGGATGCAATGGAGCTCTTAGATGCTTGATGGATGCAACCTTAGGTGGTGATAGCTAATGCTTAGTGCTTGGTCCTTTATTATGATCACATAACTTTATATTATATGATTCCTTTTCTTGGATTTTCTAAATAAACCCAAAAATGTTGACTACCAAAAAGATAAGATGCTCAAATGGCTAGAAAGGACCCAAAAGTGTGATTGAAGTACAAAGGGGACATGGGAATCTAGAGGGGATGAGGGTTCCCGGCGCTAGTTTCCCCGACTAGGCGTTGGTGTCTAGGATGATAAAAGACAAAGTGTAACAATAAAAACTAAGCAAGTAAAGGTGCAAGACTAAAATAAGCAACATACAATAAAGAAAGGTGGCCAAAGACATGGGTTAAATAGTACTCGTCTTACTTAAGAATCATATGAATAATAGTTTGTAACTTGAGGACTAGATAATTACCCAAAGTGCATGATTTTGTTTCTACATTTTCCCCCACTTTATGTTGGTGAGGGGAACTCTTGGTAACATAAATTAGATAGAGATGTGTACCTGATAACCATGTAAGTCGATGATGAAATCTTACCAAGGGACTAGACAAAGTGCAAAGTGACAAAAATGTGAAGCATGAATGTTAAGGAGGATAAAGTGCAAAAAATGGCGATGAAAATTAACCTAGGGTGGAAACACATGTGTAGATGTCATGATGTACCTATTGTTGATTTTTATGTTGTTATTTTTGTGATGATGTTGATGATGTTGAATACTACTTCCCATATAGACAGGACACTATAAAAGAGAAGAACAATCAAGAAGTCAAATACAAATATATATGTTTAAAAAGTATGTAAAAATTCTAAAAATGTGAAAAATAAACATGTGCACCTGATCCATGACGAGGAAAAGAGTGTAGAGAAGATCATGGAGATGTTTTAGAAGACTGAGTTTTTTGGGTGATCTCATGCTAGTTCTATCGGCCGTAATTTTTGGAGTAATATCATGCCAAGTGATGGAAGAAGTGTAGAGAGAACATTCTGGTATCATACTCTAACCTTTAACTATTTCCCGTAATGTAGGGCACCACTACAGATGGTGTGTAAAATAGGTGAAAGTACTAAGGACTATATGAATTATACAATTTGTTGTATAGAGTTCTATAGACTGTGCTGAACTACCAATCATTGTGTAATTACCTCTTGGTTACTAGTATCCAGGAAGGACATCGATGTGCTAAGGACCCAAGTATGATTTTGAGCCTTGTTAAGAACTAAAAACTATGTTGTACCAGTAATATGTTGTGTTGTGTATAACATTGTATGGGGTGATTGATTCACCCAAATGATTCCCCCTCATTTAGGGTGCATGCTACGTCACTGAAGGAGCGTGCAGCCCAAAGGAGGACCAACCACTATGTTGAAAATGTGTCATGCGGGGGTGGAATGTGATTGGTAGAAACCAATGCACACACAAAAAAGTGGCTAGAAGACAAGTGTTATCTACAAGTAAAGAGAAACACACATGTGTAATAAAAAATTGAGATAAGTAGAAAATATATAAGCTAAGATGCAAGTAAAAATTCAATAAGATAATGTAAAGCACAAAAGTGGGTTGCAAACATAGGAGACCACTCACTATGTCGTAAGACAAACAAGGCTGAAGTGGCCATAAGTAGGCAAGTGTGTACACAAGACAAAGGGAAAAGCCCACAGACAAGAGTAGACAAAGAACAAAAATGAAAATCAATGTAATAGATAACCATAGAAATATATAGTCCTACATAACATATGATGCATATGAAGCACCTGTTATCATGTTAGAAAGATAAAAAATATGTCAAAACATGTATAATTTGATAAATTAATGTGTTATGAAATAAAATGAAACAATAACACCTGTAGTGTATGAAATTGGATGCCCCAAGAGCCTCTATGGGACTGGTAAGTACTCTACCAAAAATCCATATTACATGTAATAGATTTGTGTAATTTGCAAACACAACTAGAAAACAAGTGAGCACGCATGTGTATATGATAAAAATAATGACATATAAGATATATATCTGGCATGTGTAATAATATGTGCATGTAACAAGTAAATGTAAACAAGACTAAGTGCGACCAAGATCTGTAATATGTTATGGATGAGATGGAATGGAATTCAGTATGAATGATAGGAGTAGAGTGCCCCCAAGTGGATGTGTGTATGTGAATGAGGTTCATTTATTTATGCCCTCTCGTAGTAAAAATTAACCATAAACAAGAGTGTATCATTAAGAAATGGTTTGAATGTGTGTACTAAAAAGATGTGGTTGTCAAAGAGCCAAGTGTAGAGTGTAAATGTGTGAGTGAATGAACAAGGTGATTAAATGTGTTTTTGATGAGGTCTATTTGAGATTTATACCCTCAATAGTCGAGTATGGACCATGGGACTAGATTAATTCATAGGGTAATGACCGAAATGTGTATAAGTAGATGGAAGAGAGATGTAACATGAATGTGTAGAGTGAATAAGAAATAAAGTGTGTATAATGTATTGCAAAGATAATATTTCCTAAGTGTATGATACATGATGTGTGAGATGTGTACTTTGTAGTGTGATTAAGCAATGCTAGAGACATGTTTGGTGAGTGTGTCTAGTGGAAAATGTGTGATATGGTCAAGTGTGTCGAATGCGTAGTGTGTAAAATGTGTAGTTTGTGAGGTTTATGTGTGTGGTATGACCTCAATAGTCAAGTGTGAACCACATCACAAGAGTGTGTAATCAGGAAATGGTGATGAAAATTTATGATGAATGTAAAAGACTAGATGTTATGTGTGTAAGGACGATAGCTGATGATGTGAGAAGAGGGGCGAGGAAGTACAATGCCCCTAATCATATAGTGATAAGTGTGTTATGTGACACATGATATTTGGAAATGGATGAAGAGAGAGTGTATTTTATGTGTAAATAGATGGTAATAAATGCATGCATATATGAATGGTCATGTAGTAGATAGATATAGAGGGGAATGGTGATACTAGCATGTATGTTGTGTGTAAAGTTATAGGTGTGATGTGATGAGAGTATAATATGCGTGTTGAAGTTAAAGGGGGAGAGATAAATTTGATCCCCCTAAGTACGTGGTGATGAGCGTGATCAAGTGTCACAATCTATAAAATCATCATTGTCTAGATCGAAGTGTACTTTGGAGTAATGTTGGAGACTTGATATGAAGTACCATAAGGTGGATTGTATAAAGAGTCATTGTGATGTAAGGTGTACAAAATCATTACATATTCTTCATTAGTGAAAGGTGATGGTGGAGATCCGTGTATGTACCAATGAATGATATTTTGAGAATTATTGGGACATGAATCACTATTAATATTAATATTGTCGAATGGCATGGGGAGCACAATAGAAGTGTGAGTGAAATCTAACATGCACCCAATATAATCAAGCCAATATTACCCAGTGTCGGTGGAAAAGTACGAGGGGTAAGTGAAATGAAGACTTCGAATGGAACACCCAAAGACCAAAGGAAACCATAATGTGAAAATAGCCATGATAAATATTACGTGAGTGAGGTGCTTTAGGATAATGTCATTGAGTGTAAACGAAATCATTTGTGTTTTCATTTTCATGTTGCATAAATGCATCAAGGATATTGCTAGGAGGTGCACTAGATATATGAGTGAGAGGAACCTCAACGAGTGGAGAATTAGTGATAAGAAGAAGCGAATCGTGGGTGAGATGATTACAATAGTATGAGTAAAAATAGATGGAATGCTTGGGGCAATAGAAGAATAATATGAAGTGATAGATTGAAAATGTCATATGTTTCAATAATACTATATAGAATAGTCCGTGAATGAGGAATAAGCATACTAATAATGTGGGTCTATGTAACAAACTTTGAATGGTTAAGAATTTTCAGTAATAGTATGTTCGTATCCATCGTGTAAGAATTTGACACATTAGTGTACGGTAGATGGAAATGCTTGCATTGTATGAATCCAAGATCTACATTGTAATAGATTAAATTAAATTAATCATCTATAATGAATAATTCTACGAGGATATTATTAAGACTGAATTGAATATATAATGAAATAGTTCTCACGCATGTATAGCGAGTAGTTGAATCATATCCCTGAATAAGAGTAGAATCCTTAGATATGAGATTATCGTTAATACCCTATTGTTTGAGAAAGAATGAGCACATAGGTTGATGGTCAATCCATTATCAATAATTACACATTTAATACAAGTGGCGCAGAGATAATAATGGTGATAAGAAAAGTCACACATGGATTATCATTAGCAAGTGGTGATATGTCATCATTAGTAAATGATATAGCACACAATTTTTTTTTGCGAGATCAATGAGGTGTGTGAAGGAAACCCAAGAATTATCACTTTCTATATGAATAACACAAATGGAAGCCTCTAATGTTTGATGAAAATCAGGCACACTACACAATAATTCATAGAGGGAGATTTTGGCTGGTGTATTTTTAAGTTGTTCAATGGTATCTTAGCCCTTAAAATCAAAAGATAAGAGGAGCCACCGAAGTGATAGGTGGTGAAATAGAAATGAGTGAATCAGTAGGAGGAATGTGGTGAGTAGTGATTACATTGATGAGAAGGATTAACCATAGGCATAATAAAGTGAGGAGGATGTTGAGTACAAACTTGCATGAAATCAACAATAGTAATAACCATGCCTAAAACCTTAGTGGGTGTGAAAGAGGGATAAGATGATTGAGTTATGAATTGATAAGGTGAAGACATACTCAGAAGCAAGGGTTTGATTGGTTGGGTTCACCAAAATTATTAAGCTAAATACATGGAATAAGAGCCTAATCTAATGCTATTGTAATAGTAAAATAAATATGCAATTAAGTAAAAGAAATACACCCAAGAAAATAAGAAATAAATTATAAAACCCTAATTTAAAAGTGGAGAAAAATGTACTTAACTGATTAAAAATTAATTTTGAATTATACCGAAGTGATGACCAGGTGAACATAACGGTAGGAGCATCGCACAAAGATCCATAAAATTGTAGATATGGAGAAATAGACTAGTTAGGGGTACACGGAGAGTGATATGGTCACCCGAACCACCCTACACCTGTTTTTTGGGCACCTAGGTCCATGGAAAATATCAAGAAATATCCTTTGAGTAGTCGCAAGGTGTTCAATGTTAGTATCCTTTGGTCACTCGAGGTCACACTAAGATTTTCGATGTCGCTAGAAACCCGCAATGAAATATGTATCTACAAAAAACCTCAAATAGACATCAAATCCTAAAAAATAAAGATGTAAAATGAGGGGTTAGATTGTCCTCAACTGTCACAATGGTAAACTTACAAATGAGTGCTACACTACATCTCGAACCAATGTAGTTCTATGTGTGTGTGTGTGTGTGTGTGTGTGTGTGTTTACGCGCGTGTGTGTGAATAGTTCCTTAGGTTTCTCTTGTGCATGTCACACTTGATAGTGAAAAAGTAAGGTAGATGTAAATAAATGTAATATATGTGTACATGGAATATAATGAAATTCCCTCTTATGAAGTGCATGTGTAGAATAAATGTCCCTTGTGTCCTTTGTGATGGTGCTAGATGGATGCAACCTTAGGTGGGGATAACTAATGATTAATGTTTGGTCCTTTATTATGATCACATAAATTTATATTTATATGATTCCTTTACTTGGATTTCATAAATAACCCTAAAAATGCCAACTACTAAAAATATAAGATTCTCAAATGGCTGGAAATAACCTAAAAGTGTGAGTAAAGTACAAAGGGGACATGCGCGTTCGGAGGGGATGAGGCGCACGATGCTAGATTCTGGATGGGTGCTAGTGTCCAAGATGATAAAATACGAGTGTAACAAGACATACTTGAACAAGTAAGGGTGCAAGATTGAAAGAAGAAACATAAAGAAAACAAAGGTGGCCAAAGTTATGGGTTAATTACTAATATTCATACTTAGGAATCGTATGAATAGTAGTATGTAACTGAGGACTAGATAGTTACCCACAATGCATGATTTTGTGTCTAAAATTATTAATAATGAGCTATTTGATAACTCATATTAATAATATTAAAATATAACACTATATTAGTTTCCCACACAATAATGAGAGCACTAATCCAAATATTATACCTATCACCTCCAATCCCATGGGAGAGAGGAGAATGCAAGCCTCCTAATGAGAATGAAAAGGAAAGGGGAGACCCAAAAAAAAAAAAATTGAACAAGAAAAAGGAGTTTAATAACAATAACCCAAAATAATCCAATAACTCTCATACTTCTATCTAAATGGCGAAGAGAAGAAGAGAAATCCAAATTCTAACATATCTAAAAATTAGCCTTATATGTGTCTAAAAACTTCCAAAAATCCCAAAGTTTCTCTATAAATCCATATCCCTCCAAAATTGTTATACCTCATTTCCAAGGTTTTTCAAACCTTGGAGGTTTACTTAGGAAGGAATATGGTTCCCATATCATATGGGAAATAATTTCCCACTTCAAACCATATGAAGGGAGTAAAAATAAGAAATCTCAACAAAGCTTTCCCTTCAAGCCTTGAGGGAAATAAGATAGGATTCTTCTCTCTTCCCCTAAAATTCCAAAATCCATTCCCAAAGGTAATGGATGGATAGAATTAAACCAAAAGACAATAACACATTTTCATACCAATAAAACAATTCCAACAACAAATAAAAAAATTCAATAAGGAGAATACGAGAACAATTTTAAAATACATTAAGAATAAAAAAAGAGTGTGATGCCTACCTCATAAATTAAAATAGTTCCAAGATTCCAAATCCAAGAACAAGATCCCAAGCCAAAAATCCAAGTTTTCTAAATCAAACATTCTAAGCTCTCCAACAATATCCTCTCCAAAAATTTGTCAAAACCAAAAACCAAGCGAAGAACCCCAAAAATTCAAAGTTAGAGGATAATAAAGAAGAAAAAGTCTCCAAACCAAAACCCAATAGGATGGTGACATGTTTAACTCAAAATAAGGCTCCAATTCACCCAAGTACTTCCAACATCCTCTTGCAAATTCAATAATTGAAATAAATTAAAAAAAAAACATATCACGACTCCATATGGAACAACTTTCACACAAAACCCAAAGCATACACAATGTATAAAAATAAAAAATTTGGGTGGTTTAAAAAGGGTAAGGGGGTAATTAAGGATTATGATCGTTTAAAAGAGCTCACCCACCCATAGGTATGTCACTTAGGTCTCTTTTCAAGGAAAATATAGCCTCTAAATTTCCATACAATCCTCCAAAAAGTCACTTCTTCCTAAAATTTGATATTTTGGGGAAGAGGTGACCTTTAATAGGGGTGTGGATCCACCTAACCATGTATTAGGTGATTTTAAACCCACACAAACAATAATTAACCAAGACAAGTCAACCCATGCAAGTGGGAAGTGATTAGCTAAATAAAACAACCAATTACCTAGAAAATAACAAGGGTTAAACCAAATAAAAATAAGATTCAATTGAGAATAAAAATCCAAAATAAAATCAATTAACACATGCTAAGGGGATTATTTCCATTTTCCAACATTAGTCAACAAAATAATTATCACCAAGGGGATCAAAATCAAACAAGGGGTAAATTTTTCCTATAAGGTCTATTGTGCCGCATACAGTGCATCTTTTGAAGCCCACATTCTTGAGTTGTGTGAACCTATTTATTTAACACTCAATTTAAAACATCATATCTTCTCGATACATAATTTTAAATGAAGCAATAATTTTTATATCAAATAATCAAGTCAAACATATGCTAACTAACTAATTAGCTACAACTTATTCCATCCAACATAAGAGATTATAAATCATGAAAATCATCTATGACATATTTCATGATTCAAACATGATATGAGCTAATCTAAAAATCTAAAATATCAATAAATATCACATGCAAGTCAGATATAAATGATAATAACTATGAAGTGGCATCGTGTTCCAAATAAAACCATCTCATCATGAAAATTTAACATTTAAAAAATAAAGTGGTGACATAATAATATATATTCTAATCAAATAACCATGATGATAATGTGTCCAATATCTCAATATGAATAGTATAATGAGCTTGTGTAATCAAACAATTTTATAAATAGGTGGGCACTAATCTCCCTCTCCTAGGAATATAAATCCTCTTGGAAGTCATTGGAAAGGTAAGGATATCAAGCTCTCAAAGTAGTCACATCTTCCTATGAAATAGTTGTCTCATCATACATGTCCCACCAAACCATAACTTGGTCCAACATCAAGTGTATCTTGGAATATGAGAATATTAATCTAGAAAATTGTAGCTACCAAAATATTCATCACTATCATCATCCCAAATTCTCCAAGAGATTCAAGATAATTAGATTCCCAATATAAAGGTTACCCCGAGGAAACTAGTGAGGGGTGAGTAAAGGGGACATATATTATCTTTTTTGCAGAAAAGGTTGATAAGTTATGCACACATGATGTGTATGAAGTCACTTATGGACATAACATATACTATATGAGAAAAGTAATTTTTTCAATTTACGTAAAGTTCCACTTCATATCCCATACTCAACCTTTACAAAGTTATAACTTGCTCACATGTCCCTCAAACCACTCTTATATTCACACTCTCCCTATAGGGGCCAATGATGAAGGTTCAAACAACACAAAAAATAATGAAAAAGGGTGATGACTTGATTTGGAAATAACATTTATAAGCTTGCATATATTACACATTGGAAGTACACAGTATAATATGTATGTATCATCCATACAATCACTTAATTAAATTAACTACTAGTTTTGTCTTATATGTTCTAGAAGCTTGAACCTTTGCTTAGTATCATAAGTCACATCCCATAACTTTGATTTAGAAAACCAATAAGAAATAATACAAAAAAAAATTCTATGTTTTTCGAAGTTCAATCATGTTAGTCCTAAAGCTATAATATGATAACCAAATAATGCCACCTTCATTTATAAAAAAAAAAATTGATTGGTTTTTATCTCAATATGGCACACTAAGAAGACTAACGAGATCACCGGATCTACTATTATAACCATAAGAAATCTCAAATGAGCTAGGTGGAATAAGTATCTATATGGTTCATATACTAGAAAAGTTATTATGGAAATCACAAAAATATTTCTTGGAAAAACAAAATAAAATATTGTCCTTTCACATTGTCCAAAGAGGTCAACGGGATAATGAGGTACATTACCTAAAAAAGGGATATTCAACATATTTTCTCAATATCTTTACCATATGTTGCATTAAACTTGTCTAATAATCTAGGTATTTCCCTCAATACTAGAGGTATAAGTCCACTTTCTATCAAAGAACTCAAGTTTATAATCTCATTGAGCTGTACAAATAATGGGGCTACACTAGTCAATAATGCCACCAACAAGTGAAAATCACATTCCAATCTTTAAAGATGCATTTCATGACTAGAGGAAACAATAATTCAAAGAATTCCATCATCCAAGGTCAGTGTGAAAATTAGATACTCGTAACTTTAGAATATCATTAGGTAGAGCCCAAAAGTTTCTTTACTTTAGGTTACAAGTGTTTTCAAGATAATAACAATCGTATACATAGGTCTCCTAAGGACAGATTATTCAATTAATGACACTTGGTTAGTTATAATCCTCTTCCAATTCAATTAATTAACTACCATTAGTTAATTAAGCCTTATAACCTTGTATTTAGTCAATAAACCCTCTTATTGGATAAACCCCCTCTCAAATCCTCTAAATCATACTTATTTCCCTTTAAATCATATCTAAATAGATTTCTAAGCTTATTCTATCCTATTAATTAATCCTAGTTGATTAATTAAATCATCTCCAACTCCCATGAGTTTCTAATCACTTGTTAATTCCTATAATCAATCTTATCTCTTCTAAATCTACTTTATCCTTTATCCCACATGCACTAGTTTGCAAGCTTCTCCCAAATTGGAAAGCTATATAAGGACCCTCCTACATCCCTTCACAACTACATGACACTTTTTCTAGTGAAATCTATAAGCTTATGATAATATCCTTCTCCATTGTTGGAATATTTGCTTCATCTTTGCATCCATTCTCTCATATTTGAGTAGTAAAGGTAATTCTAAACATGGCTTTTTTTCCATTTTAGTGATATCCTTTCCTCATCTAGAGAACACAATAATTTATTGCTTATGATCTAAATAGGCTCATAATTTTATAGCAATCATACTTTTACAAGAGTAGGAATGGTTTAACATTAGATGTTCATTCATGTTTATGCATTATAATAGTTATTTCCTTTAAGCTCTTATCTTGATGTTTATAGTTATATATACTTTTCTTTGAAGATACTAGGTGTTATTTTCATTTAAATAGCATAGAAATTTTAGCATAAAATAATTGGTAAGCCTTTTACATGCCTCCAAGACTTGGTCACGCAGATTGCTCCTCACGAGCACATAACCTTTAACCATTAGGAGATTCTTGAAGAGGATCTTATGTATAACATACCCTTACATATTGAAGTCATTGTCCATCGTAAGAAGATAAAAATGGTGCTTGTGGATGGTAGATTGGGCCTAAATATTTATACTCTAAAATTGGTTCAACAATTGGGCCAAACCCGATGCTTGATGTAGAACCTAAGGTCATCACCATCAAGGCCTATGATAATGAAGAGTGACAATTAACTAGTATGGTAAATTTTCCTATGGAAGTAGGGCCTAATACTCATGACACCAAAGTCCATGTTTTGGACTTGGAACTTCTTCACAACATTCTCCTCGTTTGACCATGGATTCATGTCATGCATGTCATACCTTCCACATACCATCAGTGTCTAAAGTTATACCATGAAGGAAAAACTATTACCATTCAAGGGGATCCTCAACCCTTTGCTCATTGCAGAGCATTATCGGGTTATTTTCCCACCACATTTGAATTTCCTTCTATAGAAATGGACATTTAATTTCAATAAAAGGTTTTCACCTCATGTGTTGATCTAGATACCTTGGGATCTCATAAGGATGGTGCTTCTACATCGACTCTCCCTTTGATTCATAAGAGATGAAAGTTATTGCAAATGGATGTGGAGAATATGACCTCCAACATTCCCTTTTAGTCTCTAAACCCCCTATCACCAAAGACACGGGTAGGCCCAATTACAAATATCAATGACCCCAAGAGCATTGTAACATTGACAATTTTATTCCTGGTGGTCTTTTAGCAGATGAAAATATATTAGACAATTCCATATCCCGATCACCTGATGATGAGATGGATCCATGTTATCAATCACCCAAGTATGTTATCCTAAATAAAATGATGTATGTTATGGGATACAAAGGATATGGATGCAACATAAACGAACAAGGTATGTGGGAAGATCTTCCCATGCCACATCGCAAGGTTTTTAAGTACGGTATTGGTATCTGACCATATAGGTCCAATCCTCTAGAGGTCAAAGCAACATCTTCTGAATGAGAAGATAGTTCTTTCGATTATGAAAGTGAAACATATTGCTTGTGTAGTTTTTATGAATACCTTACCTCTACGAACTTATTTTTTTACACAACTACCCTTACCATATCCCCTAGCATTCCTGAGTTAAATCTTGTTTATCCTTCCCTTGTCCACTGGGACCAACAACAACACGTACCAATTGACTTCTTTGAGAATGATGAAGCAATTGGTGAGTTTATGGATATCCGTGATTACATTCCTGTTGGTGATCATAGAAGGGTTTCTCCATTAATCTTGACACATGCATGTACTTGAGGATAAGGTTTAACTACATGGCCAAAAATTTTTAAAAGATAATAGGGGCAAGATGTCATCAAATAAGCCTTGTAAAAATAAAAATTCCAAGTCCTATAGTGAAAACCTCTTTGAGGAACTTTAAGAAAAACAAATGGATAAATCATCGGACATAGAAAGTGACAACTCAAAGGGTTAACATCTCATTAATATGCCCTTAGATAAATATCTTAATCTCCCCCAAATCATACACATATGGAGGAAGAATCCAAATTACTAGTGGAGGAGACCATAAATGTGAACATTGGAATAGAGGAGCAACCTAGAATGGTTAATTTGGGAGCTTCACTCTCAACACAAGAGTAGAAGACATTTGTCATGTTTTTGCGTGAATTTTTAGATATATTTTCTTGGTCCTATGTAAACATACCAGGTTTAAATCCATCATTAGTAGTGCATAACCTAGTTGTGTACGAATAAGCAAAGCCAATCAAGCGAGAATCTTAGAAAGATGAATCCTTGTGTTTCCTATTAGTAAAAAAAAGAAATGGAAAGTTATTAATGGTAGGCTTCATCTGACCTATTGATTATTCAAAATGTATTTCAAAAATAGTCCTTGTACAAAATAAAACCATTAGTATCAGGATATGTATATATTTAAGAGATATTGATAAAGTTTTTCCTAAGCGTGAATTTCCTCTTCCTAACATCAACATGATTATTGATTCAACTGCTGGCTATGAAATGTTATCCCTCATGGATGGATTTTTAGGATATAACTAGATTAATATTACAGAGGAAGATCAACACAAGACATATTTTACCACCCCTTGAGGGACATTCTATTATCAAGTCATGCTCTTCACCTCAAGAGTTCAAAGCTGACTTATCAAAGGGATATGATTGTAATATTTCATGACATGATAAATCATATAATGGAAGATTATGTGGACCACATCTTGGGAAAATATAGGAATAGAGAGGACCATCTAGTGATCTTACATTGCATCATTTAACGTATTAGAGACTATAAGGTCAGACTCAACCCAAAGAAATGTGTTTTTGGGGTTCTATCAGGATTTCTTTTAGGATTTATTGTTTCAGGAGAGGAATTGAGGTGGACCCCACAAAGTTCTCAACTATAATATAAATTACTCCTCCTAAGAACATAAAAAAATTACACAGTTTACAAGGAAAGATCCAAGATATTAGAATATTTATCTCCAAGCTCACATACAAGTGTCATTCATTCACACATATTCTTAAGAAAGACGTTGATTTTCATTGGGGTTTAAAACAACAAAAATGTTTTCTTTACTTAAAGAATATTTGTCTAAACCCCTTGTTCTAATACCACATAATTTAGGTGAACCATTGTTGCTTATACATTTCCACCACTCAATTTGCAATTGGTGTGCTTTTGGCTTAGTATGATATAAATCATAAATAAAAAGCTATCTATTACCTTAGCAAAGACGTTGATTGCTTACTAGCTCAACTATCCACAAATTGAAAAGATTACTTGGCCATCATTTTTACTTTTCAAAAAATTGTCATTATTTGCTAAATAATAAGACCAAGCTCATTTCAAAATTGACCCACTGAAGTACTTATTATCTAAACTTACACTTATAAGAAGGATGGCTAATTAGATAATCCTACTTAGTGAGTTTTATATTGAGTACATCAATCAAAATTTAGTCAAAGGAAGGTATCGGTGGATCAACTAGTTGAATCCCCTTTTCCAAGAACTAATCCATAGATTCTAAAACTTCCAAACACTTATATCACGTATCTTGAGGTCTTCATTACATGCCATGTGTATTTTGATGGATCCTTTAATTTCCATGGTTTAGGAGCAGGAGTTGTGCTCATCACTCCCATAGGAGATCTGATTCCACAAGTGTTTAGGATTGGTTTTCCATGTACAAACAATATAGTGAAATATGAAGCTCTCATTGTAGGGTTGAAAATAACTATATGTTGGGATATCAGGTAGGTCAATGTAATTGGTGATTCTATGTTAATCATCAAAAATTAAATGATGAGTACAAAGTTAAGGATGAGAAGATCATTCCTTATAAGAAAATGGTTGAAACTTTGAAGGAATTATTTGTACAGATCATGTTCTAGCAAATACCTAGGGGAAAAAATCATGTAGTAGATGTTATGGCTATAGTTGGTTCTTTTATGCACATCCCACCTAGAAATAATGACATGCCTTTCTTCATGGATCATTTAACGACACTAGCATATGACATGCTAGAGTCTTGTTTGGTATGTGAAGTTGTTGGTCCCTTATTCCCTGGTATAATGACATTTATAATTACCTTCATGATGGAACCTTCCCTATTGAAATTACCAAATATGATGAAAGAAACCTTATCCAGTGCATAGCCCACTACACCCTACTTAGGGGCACAATCTATCATAAAGGATATGATGGGAATTTGATGTATTATATTAATTCGAATGAATCTACCTTAGTGGTTAAGGAGGTGCATGAAGGCATCTACGGGGCCCATACAAGTGGCATGGTTATGGCTAAAAAAATTGTTAAGAGTAGGCTATTATTGGCCTACCATGGAAATTGATTGTTTTCAATATGTTAAGAAATTATTGTTGTGCCAAAAGTATGAAAACTTGATACATGCCCTAGCACAGTCTTTGCAACCAATCACAATGTTGTGGCCTTTTTCAAAGTGGGGACTCAATCTCATTGGAAATCTTACCCCTACTTCATCTAATGGCCACATGTTCATTATTACTACCACTAAGTATTTCACAAAGTGGGTAGAGGTTGTTCCTCTTACCTATGTCACTGGTGTGCAGATTTCAAATTTCATCATGAACCACCTCATTTGTCATTATGACATTCCCTTTACTATTGTAGCTGACAATGAAAATTCTATCAAAAACAAAACTATGAAGGTTTTGTGCTAACATTTTCAAATCTGAATAAAATGGTCAACTCCCTATTACCCTCAAGGTAATGGATAGGCTAAAGCTTCAAAAAAGAATCTTGTTCATATAATGGAAAATATGGTTAAAAATATTTAATGTAATTGGATTTTAAAGATTCATCCGGCCCTTTGGGAATATTGAAAATCTATCTATACCCATGCTAGTGCTATTCCATAATACTTAGTTTTTAACATAGAAGCCTTCGTACCCCTTGATATGGATATCCCTTCTTTGTGCATATCTTTATGAGACTATTTAGAAAAATAAGAAGACTATAGAGTTTCCAAACTCGTAGAACTACGATTCTGGATGAGAAACACCTTCATGCACTGGATCACCTAAAAGTGTATCAAAATCAAGTGTGATGATGCTACAACAAAAGGTTCATACCTCACCAATAAAAGTTAGGGGACCTTGTTTTAAAGGAAAATTAGTTCAACACCACGAAGGATCATGAGAAGAAGGGTAAGTTTGAGCATAACTAATTAGGACCATATGTTATGGTTGTTAAGTTTTGTTTTAGGAGCATATAAACTTACTGATTCTGATGGTGATGAGATGTGGGAGCCTATGAATTCTATGCATCTCAAGTGGTTATATGATTAAGCATAGAGGTCCTTCATATATTAGAAAATAAAAAAATAGAAAAAAAAATAGAAAAAGAAAGAAAAATCTAAAGAATTTATCCAAGTGTGAAAACCATGCAATTGTGGCACTTTGGATAATTCCTTTGGTGAAAAATAGTTTTTGGTTCCATCAGAAGGGTCCTTTTTTCACAAACATGTAATATCTAGGAATACAATGGCTTTATCCTAAGCTAGTTTTTTCCTGTGTTTGAGATACTTTTGAGCCTATGCTTCATGGCCCTGATTAGACTAAAAATACTCATATATGTGAAGAGTTTTCCTTTGTGCATTACCATCTCACGTTGGGGAATTTTTACATCTTCACTTTCTTGCACATATGTGTGAAATTTTCCCTTGTACATTCCCATCTATCACCGGGGAATCCATGTTTCTTCATTTTCTTGCACATAGCTTTGGAAAATTGTTTGAAATTTTGAAAAACATTCAGATATGTTTAATCAAAAATATCAAAACATTAAAATATATCCCATATAACACTAAAAAAAAACATTGTATCGAGAAAATACATAAACAACATAAAACATTTCAAAACTTTCCCACAAAAACAAAGTAGTTTTTTGTTTACTTAGTAATTTGTTTATACATAGTTTTGTTGGCTTGCTTTTTTGTGTTGTATGCTTTTATGGGATTAGTTGGTTATTTTATTGATTAGGTTAAAATTTTCTTCAATCTATTGTTACGTCATTAGATTAGTTCTATTTTCATACTTATACATAGTTGTGTTGTTGTATTAGATTTGGTTAACTTTTGCTTGTGCTTGTTTTTGTTTTCTTGTACAGTTTGTTATCATTTCATCATCCATATCATCTATCATCACATCTAAACATCATCACATATCAATAAATGCTAAGATACATCATCATACGAATGTCAATTAAACATGTATGCTAATATAACATCATATAATATCATCAAATTGGGGAAAGAGGGATTATCTTTATCCCCCCTCATCATAGACCATAATAAAAACATGGGCTAAACATCATATCTCATAAAACACAATGTGATATCATAAACATGCTATCAAAAATAAAATCCATATATCAAAGCCCATCATATATATATCCATATAAAATCAATGTCCATATACAAAAAAGTGTCTCGATGTACATTAGATACAATATATGCCATCATGGGCATGGATAAAAAATTTTCCTTCATCTCGAGACATAATAAAAAATAATACATGTACATCATGTCAAAAACATGCATTCATCATGAGGCATATACCAAAAATGCATGTAAAATAAGAGATTCAACCTTGACTCTCGCTAACACCAAACTACTGGCTATGTTTGTGGTGGAGGCATATGAATTGATCTAGAAGACCTGAATTGGTCTATGAGATCGGGATCTAGAATGACTGCCATCCATCTGACTATAAGGAATAGCCCTCTGTCCCTCTAACACTTCTCCATAATAAAGTGCTCTATAGTAGGCTGCCTTACCTATAGTTGAAGTAAAATCATACACTAAATATAGAGCTCCTCCTGTTATGGCTGCCTAGTGGAGAGCATCACGCTCTCATGTCGGTCTAGCGACCTCTTCCCGTATCTCGATTCTTCTTAGCTCCCTAACTTTTATCTCTCACTCACAATCTAATCCCTCTCGGTAGTAACATGTTGTACTTACTACCTCAAAGCATCCCGATCCATGGCTCCCCACTCCACCTATCTATGTAAGGTCTATGCTGCAATAAAATATATGTCAAAACCTGTAGAGCCATGTCTCTCTCAAATAGTAATGTAGCCACCGATGGACCAAATACTACTAGAATGAGTCTATATCCAAGCACCTATATTTGCAGTCATCTCTGTGGTGACCTAGGTGGTGATCCTCAATCCCTACATGCTATAATTTGTCTCGGGGAGATCCCCATCCATACCATTCATCTCCACCATAACCCACCTACTATAATGTACAAAATCACTACTCGAGGTGGTGAAGGTGGAACCTATACCAAGGGCACCTACTATGCTTGCACTTGCACACCTTCTATAGGAATCGATTAATAATAGGAAATTGTTGTGCATGTACCTATGCCTACTATTGTAAAAGGTTACTTATGGGGGAGGACCCTGTGGTGGTATCTATACCTATGGAACCTAGCCATGGGCCTGTAAATCTGCCTTCATCTACGACTTTGTCCTAATATGACCTTTTTCTCAAAGTCCGTCCATGTAAACCCTATGTTGTTGCGGCTGTACTTGCCTCTATCGCATCCTATAGGATCTTAATACACGAGAGGTAATATTGTCACATACCAAGGCCCATAATTTGAAATGGTCTTAGGGTCTATCATCTATTACTTGTACAACTCATAGTTGTGTGATGACATGACTGAAGCTATCTTGAGCTCTCCATTATCTAATGTGTGGCCTGAAATCAAATGTCTCATGTGTTATACACACGTACCACATGTCATCTCCCAATATACACTGGATGTGGCCCAACTTTAGTTACACCTAGTTAATGAGATAACACTCTATAATATGACTCAAATGCCAATAATGAAGTGCTCAACCTTTGTAATGTTGAGCTATATGATGTCATCATGCCACTTATATAAACTATAGGGATGCCAAGTAATCATTTCATGGTGTAGGTCATCAAAGGAATGTATATAAAATGTGGTATCACCCATATGAGATCAAATGTCCTCACCTACTGGCTCCCACCCCATGTAAGATGGCTCATATGGAGCCCCGGATCGTAACACTCCATGTTAGTGCCCGATCACATTATGATCCTACATCCAGATTTATAGTAGTGTGGTTGGTCCTAGGACCTCATACCTATGTATACAATCAAATGAAAATCCCAATACATGTGGGCTAGTATACACTGACCCTAGTAGAATACCTCTCCATCCATAATCCTGTGCACTACTCCTGTCAAACCAAGTGGGAAGTGCGTATCGGTCTTATGAGGAAACAAGTGTCTGCTGACAAGAGCCATCAAGTATACATATATACATGTAATATTTCTATCCTCAAAACATATTTATAAGAGCACTTCCATACCCTATCAAGGTATGTCCCATCAAATAAACATGTCCCAAATGTTATAGGATCGACATCGATCCCCATCCCGCATCACTAAACTACCCTCTAGAGTCATGATCATCTCTCCAGTCAAAAATATGAAATTATGGCCCTTGCTCCACCACCTCTCTACTAAGGCAGTCAAGAGGGTTTGATCCAACATAATTTGGTGCATTTATGCAATATAGGAGAGACTAGTTTCCTCCAGTGTCACATTAAAAAAATTCTATTAGCATGAAAAAGTATACTCATAGGCTTGAAGGTGCCCATACCACTCACACACATCCAAATTGCATAATCTTTCTTGAAAGATTACACAAATCATTCATTTAACATCATTTCATCTCATAACACCTTCCTAAGATGTTCTAATCGATTCTACGTTCTTCTATTCATCCGTAAGTTCTTTTATAAATCTTAAAATTTCCCCTAAAATTTTTCTAAGGCATAATTTTTGCACTAGTGCAAGCCATTTTACACTAGTGATCCCCTTTTGCACTTTCAAGCGTAAGCCTATGCTAGTGCATTCCATTCCCCCACTAACTTTCTCATCTTCTCCCTAATGCAAGCCTACACTTTGGCACACACATTTTCTCATTCACTTGCTTAGTTTTTCACTAACACGAGCTTGACCTAACCTAAGACCTAGTTTTGTGCCCATGCACTAATTTTTACACTAACACATGACTTATTTGCATCAACTCATGACCCTAGACGTTAGCGTGCCCTAGGTCTTATGCTAGTGTGAACCCACCAATTTTCCCTAGCTATAAAATATAATAAATGTACTCAAAAATTATTATTTTTTGGTTTGTGTACCCATTTATCATCTGCATGAGGCCTCCCAAACTCTAGAACTTGATCAATGTGGTGTTTGCGCTTTTGAATTCAAGCCATCTCTCTCCAAGATTAGAGCATAAATATCACCAAATCTCCAAAGGGTCTCATATTAATTAATGGTCGCAATGGATTTAGGCCCTCTCAACCTACTATTTATACCTATTTTAACCTAATTCATCATTTTTCTCACCTTCTAGGGGATATATAACTAACATGATTCTTCTATATTCTTCCTACCATGTCTTTAGCATTCCATCGTGATGATTATTTTTATTAAATGATCATTTTAAAAGAATTTTCATTGTGTTGCCAGGGCATATTTTTGCTTTTCAATGACCTTGTCTTCTACATGGGGCATGTTTTTGCTACCCAATAATTTTTGGTGATGTACCACAACATCTTCATTCTTCTACATCATTTTATTCCTAAAATTTCAAAAAAGAAAAACATCGTTAAAAAAAAATCCAAAAATTGGTAAAAATCAACATATCCATTTTTTTGTAAAAATTCAAAAATTGGTAGAAAGCATACACATAGCTAAAGCATTTATCAGATGTATCATCCTCAAACATCAAAAATTTTCCCATAAAACATCTTTTTCTGGTCCTTAATTTTTCTCGCAAACGAATCGTGAATCATCTGGATCTACCTCCATTAACAAAGCCGGTTTGCTTACTATGTCTGTACTCCCTTGCATAATGAGTTTCTTGGTACTATTTCATAGTGCATGATTGCTTTTTCATAGGACCCATGTGTCCTCCATATATTTACCTCACATGTATCCTTTCTTGGGGTTCCATTTTTAACCCTTTTCGTTAAATCAAACATTTGGGAATGAAGCTTGATAACAAAAACATTAGTGCAATTGTCTTGAACATTGTTTGTTTATGTGTGATTCTACTTGTTTCCATGTCAGGTTAGCTTGTTTAATTTCTTGTACTATATTACTTTATGTATGTTTCTTGGAGTTAGTGTTTTAGCAATGAACAAATGTTAGTATTATAGATTTTCATGTTATTTTACACTTTTTTGTATGCTTATATTATAATAAAGAGCCGATGATGTAGATCATAAAGCAAAATGATGAAACAAATTTTCTCTTGAGCTAAGTTGGATGAAATTTATTTCCATTCTCTTCATCTCCATTCTTCTTCATATCATTTTCTTCTATCCCAAATTTTTCTTCAATATCACTTGTGGCAATAGGGATTATTTTTTTCCACCCTTGTTTCTTTTATCCATTGAAACACCATTTTTTCTTTCCTACTCATTCATATTTTCACACTCACCTACCAATTTTGTGTTGACCCTTTTTTCAAATTCTTCTTTTCGATTTTTGATGGACTCTTTCATCACCCCATCGACACTTGAGGGGGCATTACTTGTCTATACTTATCTACTATCCCTTCAAAATTTACCCATACTAATTTTTCTTCTATCCCTTCAAAATTTACTTGTCTATACTTATCTACTATCTTTGAAGTGGTGTCACTTACGCCACCCCAAAGAGGGCATGGTTTTACTATTAAGATTACACTAAATATCCTCTTTCCCATCATTTCCATTATAATTAGTGGTTTATCTCTAATTAACTAATGTTTCCTCGATTTCGATCAATTAGCGACACTTCGTTAGTTATAATCCCCTTCTAATTCAATTAATTAACTACCATTAGTTAATTAAGCCTTTATAACGTTGTATTTAGTCAAACCCTCCAAATCATACCTATTTCCCTCTAAATCATATCTAAATATATTTTAATCTTATTCTAGCCTATTAATTGATCCTAATTGATTTATTATATCATCTCCAACTCCCATGATTTTCTAATCACTTTTTAATTCCTCTAATCAAGCTTATCTCTTCCAAATCTACTTTATCCTTTATCCCACATGTAAAAGTTTGCAAGCTTCTCCAAAATTGGAAAGATATATAAAGGACCCTCCTACATTCCTTCACACCTACACCACACTTTTGATAGTGAAATCTATAAGCTTATGATAAGATCCTTCTCTATTGTTGGAATAACTACTTCATTTTTGCATCTATTATCTCAAATTTGAGTAGTAAAGGAATATCTAAACATGGCTTTGTTACCATTTTAGTGATATCCTTTCCTCATCTAGAGAAAACACATAAATTTATTTTTATGATCTAAATAGGTTACTAATTTGATAGCAATCATACATTTACAAGAGTAGGAATGGTTTAACATCAGATGTTCATTCATGTTTATGCATTAGAATAGTTATTTCTTGTAAGATCTTATCTTGATGTCTATATTTATATTTACTTTTATTTAAGCAACTAGGTGTTATTTTTGTTTAAATATCATATCAAATTTATCATAACAACAAATGCACTCAATTTATCCATTTGGTCAGTAGTGAGGTTGTTTAATGTTTAAAATATCTTTCTTTGGATTCATAGTCAAACCATTTACTTAATAATTTCAACTATATACATTATCTTTCTTTACACTCTATTTTAATTAATAAAATATTTTTTACTCTTTTCATTGTCTTAAATACCACTAACTAATTATGTAAACACCATGATGAAAATTCATCTATATGGTAAAGTGTTTACATATGTCCTTTAAAATACTTCAACCTAAGTCACTCCATTGCTTTAATTCCAAAGTATCTTCATACCTTCTATCTCAACTCTATTGTACTTTTATCTTGGTTAGGTGTTGTTGGTTTACACCCTTATCATATTTTCCTTTATTTATACCATAATGGTTAGCATCCATTGTATTTAGGGTTAGAATTTGGATTCATGTTTCATCACCTAAAATACGCATTATGAATTTTTTAACCATTTCACGTTGATTCAAGGTTGATAAGTTTCTCACTTAAACATTTTTTTCAAAACATACTTTCATTCATAAACCACGTCATAGTTTCCATACATATTTTATGGTATACACAACTTACTTGTGTGTTCCTATATCTTTTTCCATCAACCCTTTAACCTTTTCGAACCATATAAATTCCTTTGAGTGATTTCAAGATTGTGAAAGATCATTACACATTATAAGGTTTCACAATATTACACATAGAGAGAAAGTATCATGGTACTTTTAAGGTGGATCATGTATAATAGTTTTATCACCAAACATTGAATTAAGCTCCTCATTCCCTATACTATACTCTTGTGAGTTACATATTTCAACCAATGAACATGTATAACACAACATGTTTATAACATTAAAATATATTTCACCCACTAAAGGTATCTCAAAGGGTGAAATAGGTCAACAAGGCCTAGTTTCCTATTGCATGAACTAGCCCAAATGGCTATGAAAAGGCCTGATAAAAAGATTACCAATATCTTGAATGGAAAATTTAACACATATAACATATTCAATATTATAAATAGAATCCAATCATACTTCTAGGACCAAAAATCACAACTGGATCTAAAATTGGAAGCATCTCTCTGGAATGATTTGGTAGAATTATATTGTTTCACTTTAGCAGCCCAAGCCAATGTGGCTATGAAACACGGTTAAAAAAAAGCATCCAGGAATCGAACACACATTCTTTCAATTCCCATCCACTCCCCTATATGTTGAGAAACCACCAAAATTTATAAATTTTTTTCTAACAACCAATATTTAATCTATGACTACCTTTCTAGATATGATTACTGTAACTATGATAATCCTTTCTTACTATAGAATTTCAAGTTTCTTACAAAACATGCTTGTAAAAATAGCTCCACAATTATTTTATCAAAACTAAAATTTGATTACAATTTTCATGGTGGAATTATAGAGGTATACGGTCATAGATTTTTAGTTTCACAACACATATCCCTAAATCACAAGTCAAAACCAAGATGAAATTCACCTTTTGGCGAGTTATCTATACAATGAAACTACCAATTTGGATTAGAAGTTCTTGTCATTAAATGATAAAATGATAATCTAAGATTGTTTTAAGGGTTGAGGTGACATTCCATATCATTAGGGGACATGGTCAAACATTGACATCTCCACTATGGGAGTCAAGGATACATTTTACACATTGTTTTCAAATGTCTTTAACAAATTTATAAATATTTTTAAGGAAAAATGTGTGTACAAAATCTTGCATTCAAATCACAACTGGTGGCTACGTTTCCCAAATTTAATCATCTAATTTTGTAATTAGTCTCAAGTCAAATTTCACGAGCACGGTCAATACCCCAAAAAGTCATTCTAGTTGTGCGGAAACAATTCAACCTTTTACATTTTGAAGAAACACAAGTTGTTTCATTTAACAAAAAAATAAATCATTAATTGATTTTAATCTTTTAAATAATGGTTAAAATAAAAATACAAATGTGAGAATTGTACTAAATAAAAAAGATTCATGTGATCCACATCCTTGGCTCCTAGTCAATTAACATTCATCTCATTGTCTCGGCATCCTGCATATGTAGGAAGGAGCATTTAGGTTTAGCAAAAAGTGTTGTTTTTACTAATGTATCTTATTAATTTATCTTAAGTTTAATCCCATTGTGCCCAATGTTGAAATTGAGCTATAATACTAGATGTCATGCCCATGATTTCACGACCCAAAATAACCATCCATATAGCCCATAAAATTTGGGGATTTTTTTCAAATGTTAATTAATTAATTAAATTATATATTGTCCTAACACAATAATCAAATTAATAATGTGTACATATTACTTTCATGTTATATTATGTAATTAAATTTAGTTACTAATTAATATTATGAAAATATTTAAATATTATTACACTAATTGAGGTTTATTTTCAAATCATTTTATTACACCGATTAAGGTTACTTAGGTTTAATAATGGTTAATACATTTTCCCCACCAAGGGGTTTATCTTAGAAAAGAAGAAAATAATTTAGTTAAAGGATATGTTGATTAAGTTTGGCATGGGTCCCATTTTGCCCCATCCAAATGGACTCATGCCCCTTTGCACCCATAAATAATTATAATCTAACTTATTATTATTATTATTATTATTATTCACCCCATTATTAAAAAGGGGATCAATTTCTCAACCAATTAAGTCAACCCTATATGCCCTAATTAGGAAAGTGTCAAAACCTAGCTTTAATTGGAGCCCTTGAATCAAAGGGATCTCCACCCTTGATCCCTTGGGTTTCAAGAATCCCTAAAAAACTTTAAAATATGATAAGATGATTCATTTCTTTTCTTTTTCTCTCATTTTTGTTTTTCACAATTTATGAACAAGAACATCTATGGAGTCACATGTTTATTTTTATTTTATTTATTTCCATTTTTAAAAGTTACCCTCATCGGGATTTCTTAAAGAGAATGATCTAGATTGAAGTGCAACCTAGTGTAAAACACACTAAAAATAGTGTTTAATGTGCTATAACAATAAAATTAACAATGAAAGAGATGTAAACAAAACACATTTTAATTACAACTCCAAATGAATACAAATTGGTAAACTCCATTAGAGAGAAGTATGCCCAAAGATCTATCTATTTATTCCAAACAAGATACTTTTTAACTATACAATATATCATTTATGAGAAACTAATAACAAATGTATATGAAAGGGTTTCAGATGGGAACCAAATGCTCATTCTACATGGAGACCATTCATATCCACCTTAGGGGTGGATTTGAAAATTAAAAAGTCAAAAAATATGAAATATATCCTATTATTACTGTGTCCCTTGTCGGTCAAATCCTAGCTTGGTTAGTTTTATGAAATGGTCCATTGGAACATTGAAGAACATTATATACTATGACTATAGTTGATAATTATCTTCCCCAAAAGTTTACAAATCCCAAAAATGCTCTCAAGACCCTAAAAATGCAAAATACTAAAATCTATTGAAAAACTACTAGAAATAGATTTTTAGAAATCATGTTTTGGATTGGAGAAGGTATATTATAATACACACACACACACACACACACACACACACACACACACACACACACACACACACACACACACACGTGTATATATAAATTTATGCTCATATATATGTATTTTTATAAATATATATAAATTTGTGTGTTGTAGCAAAAAGTCAAAAATTGGAATAGGGAGGTTGAAGGGCTGTGGTGGTAGAAGGCCACACGAGGTGGCGAGGAGGAGAAAATTGTTGTTCCCTAGCACCAAGGAGAGGGGATAGGTTAGATTAGATTCTCACCCCTCTTCTCATTGCTTCATTATCAATAGAGATGGGGTTCATGGCCAGCCACGACTCCCCATTTTATTTTATTTTTATTTATATATAAAAATTAAACATGTGTCTTTATATATATACATATACATATGTACACACCATATACACTTGTTTTCTTTTAAAAAAATAATATATTAAATATGTATACCAAATTTAAATCCCATTTTCTATTTTAAAAACATATATATTATATTTAACTAAAATATATATAATGTACATATATGCATATATATACATATTTGTGTGTAGTGGTGTGAATGCTACTCCCAATTCCTATCTTGAAAAGGAGAGTTCTATTTTATTTTTCTTTTTATCAAATAAGAGATAGAGAAATTTTGATCATTTAAGAACCAATTTTAAAGTAAAAGGTAAGAAGATAACTTGAAAGAGGGATCAACAAAAAAACATGTTTTTTTGCAAACCATTACAATATAAAAACTTAAACCCATTTTCTTCCCCATACTTGCAATTTTATCAATTAAAAAAACTAAGTTAAAATCTTACAATATATATAAGTTTAACAATGACCTTTTCCAAATCCAATTTCAAATGCAAAGCCATGGTTTGATAGTGCTTGAACATGTATAATTAAATTGACAAAACCAATGTTTCTTTTATTTAACTAAATCAACATTTTACTTTATAAAACATGAATTGGAAAGTTTGTATTTGCACAAGATAATAAATTTTTTCATTTCAATTTAAAAAATTACAACTTTATTCGATATATTTTCTAAATTATAGTAATATCAAACAAATATTTCCTTATTTTTATCAACAAGATTACAAACAACTCTAAAATGTAAGTATATAAGCCTCATAAAAGTGAGAACACCATGTTGAAATTTATTTTGAATCCACCATAACAAAGAAACAAATAAATATCCCAAAATCAATTTTTATCCTAGTTCCAACTCCATCCAATATACCTCAAAAACCACAAGATAAGTATTGGTTTACCACCTAACTAATTGGCATCATTGCATGCCACAACTAGAAAAAGAGAGAATTCTAGTCTCTCTCCAATCCCATGGGAGAGTGGTGAATGCAAGCATCTAAGTGAGAAAAAAGGGAAGAGGGAAGAAAAAAATAAACAAACCAAGAAACCAAAAAGGAGTTTGACAATAAAATCCCAAAAAAATCCAAGGAAATTCCATAATTCTATATAAATGCGGATGAGAGGATGAGAAATACAAATGCTAAAATATCCAAAAGTATCCATATATGTGTCCAAAAGTTTCCCAAAATATCCATAACTCCATATCCCTAAAAATCCTTATACCTTATTGCCTCCTCCTTTCCAAGGCTTTTCAAACCCTAGAGGTTTCCTTACCAAGGAATGGATATGGTTACCAAACTATATGGGAGATAATATCCCACTTCAAACCATATAAATGATGTAAAATATGTTAGTATAAGATATTTATTTTCCTTGTATTTTTTATTTATTTGGATATTTCATATACTCATGGGATATATTTTCTTATTTGTAGCGAGTTGTGTTGAGTTAGCTTAACAGTTGTGTTAAGTTAGCTTACTAGTTGTGTGGAGTCAACTTGTACTTCTAGTATTAGTTACTAAGATTTATTCCCCACGATATAGGATGAGGTTGCACATTCATCACCCATATGTACTTGACTTGCATCAATCTATCCTATGAGGAATATGGAGCATTGAGTTGATTTAGATCTATTCTAGATTTGTGAGTTCTTGATCATATTACATCTTATTGTTAGTTATTGCAATTTTTGAAATTAATCATGTATTTTTTTCATCGAGATCCAAAACTCTAATATGGTGTCGAGTGATTATGGTGATATGTTTTTCATTACTTGAGTTATTTACGAGTTTCAAATACTTTGTATGTGAAACTAACAATTCATGTGCAAATAAATTTGAATCTATCTTGGTTCTTTAAGGTTGTGAGTTATGGTGTTTACAAATTAACAATTTGTGGGTTTTAAAAATTTCTAGGGTTTTCAAAACTATTCCAAAAAAAACCTAATTTTTTTTTGTTTAGGGAGTTTTCAAGAAATTTTTGAGGTGCCTTAGTTTAGTGAATTGCAGGTTTCACCATAGTATCTACTCGTTTACATGTGTTTGTTTAGGGTTCATTTCCTTTACATATCCTAGACCTAACTCAACCCACATTGGAGCCAACTTGTTTCCCAACTTGGCTAGATCAACAGTTACGTTGGCTCACTATCCAACTCGATGATGATTGAATCATAACCCTCTACATAGTGGATCTTACTCTTTGAATCATCCTATTCATCGATCCATTCTTTCTTGGCCTTATTCATTTTATTAGCGTGGATAAGTTTATTGATGTGGATCAGCCTTAGGTACTTAGCGATCGATATTTTAAAATTAGATCATGATAATATTAGAACTAATGATTTTTATTCCAAAAATCTAATATGGTATCGAGTTACACACTCACCTAAAGCTCTTTTATTGGCTCCATACTCACCTAGAGGCATGCCTATCATCTTTCAAGTTCTTCATTGCTATCAAATCGTGGACGATCCGAGTCAATTCGTAAAATTTTGGAGAGATATGTTTTCTCTACTCAACTCGTTGGTATATCCTTATCTATGTATCTTGGCCTTAAATCTATGTAGATCAGTATAAGATCATCCCTGTTCATTTTTTCCATCAGCTTGGCATTTATTTATGTAACGATTTGTGCTCTATCGAGACCTTTTTAAAATTGGCACCATCCGGATCTCATATCTATGTTATGATCCAAACACTCCTGCATCTCCTCAACACTTGGCCTCACTTTCTTGGTCTACTACTAAATCCATTCTCTTCTCCTTGGAAAGACTATGTTCCCAAGTATTCAACTCACTCAAGCCTCTCCTCTTAGTGTTTGAAGACCTTCAAACCTACCCTTGACATGTTTTATCTCTTGGTGGCTTTACCTATCTTCTTTGTGCACAGTAGTGAATCTCATTAATATAAAAGCTCATGTTTTCAAGAAGACTAAGAAACCCAAAATAATAAGCTCTTGTATTGTCTCTATAATCACCTAGAGGCATGTTTGTCATCTTTCCAATTCGTTGTTGGCTATTAACTCATGGCCAATTTGAGTCAATTCACAAGATTTTAGAGAGATATGTTGGATCTGCTCAACTCGTTGGTATATCTATATCTATGTATCTTGGCCCTAAATCTATGCAGATTGGTATAAGATCATCCTTGCTAATTTTTTTCCATCGGCTTGGTGTTTATTTGTAACTATTTTGTGCTCTATCGAGACCTTTTTAAAATTGACACCATCCAATCTCAAATCGTGTTATGATCCAAACACTGCTGCATCTCCTCAATATTGGCCTCACTTTCTTGGTGTGGTACTAAATCCTTTCTCTTCTCCTTGGCCAAACTATGTTCCCCATTCTTCAAATCACTCAAGCCTCTCCTCTTGGTGTTTGAAGACCTTCAAACATGCCCGCGACATGGTTTATCTCCTGGTGGCTTTACCTATCTTCTTTTGCCTAGTAGTGAATCTCATTAATATAAAATATCATGTTTTCAAGAAGACTAAGAAACCCTAAAAATATAATATCCTTTCTTTAAAAGGATTCAAGTGTTTTTGGAATTTTTAATTAACTTATTTTCTAAATTTATACATGCATCTATTGATTACGTAATTGGAAAACATAAGTTGAATGAAGTGTTTTGGATTAGGAAAGTTTTAGGATTCAAGACCCCTTGGTTCTTGGAGTTGATGTAAATGGTGGGGTGGGACCAATTTCATTGTTTTATTTAAAAACAATAGTATTTTCATGTCAAAGATGGAGTCAAGGCCTAGGTTTGGCGGTGCCTAAACCCCTTACATAAAACATTTCTCCCTTATCTTGCACTGAATGTATTTTTGGCTAAGCCTAACATCCCTTGATGTTCATCATCTTGTCCTGGTTCCAATGAGTATATGCATGACACCCTTTCCTTTCATTTTAGGTCCTTTTTTAGTCAATTTGCTAAATCTTAATTAAATAAGCCATTATTTAATGGAAATTGTTTTTATTATACCTTTTGATCGGTGGATTGGATTTGAGCATCGTTTTGGTAAAAAGAACATGTTTTATCATGCTCTACATGATGGCTTCATTTATTTTTGTAAATGCACTACTTTATAAAGTTCCACATTTTGGGGGGTTCTTGTAAAACTCACTAGGGACTTGTACTTTTCACACTAAGTTATAAAGTGCCATTTGGGATAATTTTGGGGTTTATCTACATTATGGAGTTTCACCATTTTGTTGTTATGCTTGAATCTAGGAACTTTATGTCTTGTAAGGAAGGCATTATCAAACATTGCACTATGCATGGTTTGTTGCCCTACCTCCATGGTCTCATTCCTGAGCCTGATGAGCCTCTATAGAAGTATGAGTGGTTTAACCAAAATGATGAGGTCTATGGAATTCTCGAACTTATTATTTCTAGGGAAATATTATGTTCATTTGATAACACTAAGTTACCTTTCACTTCTGTTCCATTATCTGATAGTTGTATGGCGACCTTGTTTCACCATCCGAGAGTTACGTTTACCTGGACCACTATAATACGTCCATAGATTCCCCCTCTTACACACCCCTTTCATTGTTGAGTTTTATTTTATACCTATTTCTACCCATGTGTTTTATGTTGACCATTCACCATAGGATCTTGATATTGAGCACACTCTCCCTACAATTGCCTCCATAGAGCTCATTGTTATCCATGTTCATGTTTCCATTCACTCTCCACAATAGTGTTCTATTGGAGAAGTTTCCCCTGAGATAGATGTGACCATTTCCTATGGTACTCCATTGCATCTTGATTTCTCGATTAACAACACTCTACATACATATATTGCTACCTTTGAGTGCAAAATTGCTTCATCTTGGACTTCTAGTAGCTCTTCCTAGCGATATTTTCCTCCTACTTCATGTTGTGATGTTAATACATTATTGTAAGGCATTGCTCTCATTGAGAAACCCCACTAGGATGAGTATATTGTTATGTTTGTGGAGCCTATTTGCATGTTAGAATGTAGTACACCTTCTATGTGTTACACTCAGGTATTTTTATGGCGGTCCCGCTCGCCAATGAGCGGGTCAGGGGGGTTCAGGGGCAAAGCCCCTGAAGCAAATTTTCATGGGTGGTTTATTAACCCATGGGTAATGGGTAACCGTTATGGGCTATTTCTGGGCCCATAGTTTTTTTGGTCTTTTGCCCATTGTTTTGATACCCATGGTTTTTTCCCTTGGTTTTGATACCAACGGTTTTGTATCAAACTACTTAAGCAATTGTCTATTTATATGGTCTTATGCATATGATAGATGTACAAGTAAATGTATTGCAGATGTGTTTTGAATTCGGGTGTGAATTCTGTAGAGTTTGTTGAGAATAGCTCCAAACGGATCTGGTATTGTATTGAGAGAGTGGAGGCTTGTAATAAAATCTGAGCAAGTGATTCTTGGTGGACGTAGCCCAAATTGGGTGAACCACATTAAATCTTGTCTCTCTGTGTTGTGTTATTTATTCTACACTTTTATTTGAGATCTGTAATATTTTCTACATATTAGTTTCTACTGTTGCGATTCTGTAAGGGATTATTCCGCATATTTTATCTCTTATTTCCTAACAATTGGTATCAGAGCTGGTTTGGTTTGCTGAAGTGTTGAATCATAGGGAAAGTTTTTAGCTTGAGTGGGAGCTATGGCAGATGAAGGAAGATCTAGGGTTGATAAATTCAATGGGCAGAATTTCAGTCTTTGGAAGATGCAGATGGAAGATTACCTTTATCAGAAGGATCTTTATACTCCGTTGTCTGAGAAGGTGAACAAACCCTCGAGTATGACAGATGCGGAATGAGATTTGTTGGATAGGAAGGAACTTGGGACAATCTGGCTATGTCTTGCATCTTCGGTATTATTTAATGTTTCAAAGGAAAAGACTACAAAAGATCTAATGGATGCATTAGGGAAGTTGTATGAAAAACCCTCTGCCTCTAACAAGATATTTTTAATGAAAAAGTTGTTTAATATGAAGATGTCTGAGAATAGTTCAATATCAGATCATTTAAATGATTTCAATATGGTTGTGAATATGCTAGCTTGATTCTGATAGAATTTGATGAAGAAGTTAGGGCTTTATTAATTACTGTGCTCTTTACCTAAGAGTTGGAATAGCCTAGTAATGGCGGTAAGTAACTCGGTTCCAGCTAACTCAAAGTTGAAGTTTGAGGATGTTGTAGGGGTGATTCTAAGTGAGGAAATGCGAAGAAAAAGCTCAGGGAATCTTCTACTTCAGGGAATGCTTTGACAGTGGAAACTAGAGGGAGATAGAAGAATAGAGGAAACCATGGAAAATCAAAAGATCGGGCAAGGTCAAAATCCAAGAACAAGATTGTATGTTGGAATTGTGGAAAGTTTGGGCATGCAAAGAAGGATTGTTGGGAGCTTCGGGATAAGAAGAAACAACAGGAAGAAAACAAGGAGGCAAATGTGGCATCGGGTAATGTATGTCAGGATGCTTTGATTCTTTCTTTGCATAATATTACTGAATCTTGGGTTTTAGATTCAGGGGCTTCTTTTCATGCTACTCCACATAGGCATTATTTTGTTGATTATGTTGAGGGGATTTTGGGCATGTTTTCTTGGTGATGATGAGCCTTGCGGTATAGTTGGAAAAGGTTACATTTTTAGGTTAAGATGCGAGAATGGGAATACATGGCTATTGAAGGATGTCAACATGTGCCTACATTAAGAAGAAATTTGATATCGGCGGGCAATTGGGAAGTGATGGTTATCTTGTGATATTTACAACTAACTCTTGGAAGGTTACTAAGGGTGCTCTTGTGGTGGCGAGAGGTAAGAAGGTTGGAACCTTGTATTTAACCACGATAGTACTAATGATTGTAATCTTGTGGCTTGAGATGTAGATACAACATTATGGCACTATAGGCTCGATCATATGAGCCATAAGGGCATGGACATCATAAAGAAGAATTTGCTGGATATACGAAAATAGGTTTGAAGTTCTTTGAGAATTTGCATATATGGGAAACATAAGTGAGTAAGGTTTCTCAAGGTTGGACCTATAAATAAAGAGAGTAAGTTAGAGCTGGTGCATTCTGATGTGTGGGGGCCAGCTCAGGTATCATCTCTTGGGGGTTCAAGTTATTATGTTACTTTTATTGATGATGCAATAAGGAAAGTTTGGGTTTATTGTATTAGAAACAAATCTGATGTATTTGACACTTTTGTTAAATGGAAAGCCTTGGTAGAGAATGAAACAGGTCTTAAGCTAAAATGTCTCAGGTCAGATAATGGAGGGGAGTATTGCAGCAATGAATTTAATGATTATTGTTCTAAGAATGGAATCCATAGGCAAAAGATGGTTCGGGAACTCCATGATGAGAATGGGGTATCGAAAAGGATGAACAAAACAATAATGGAACATGTTTAGGAGCATGAGATTACATGCGGGACTGCCTCTTTCTTTTTGGGCGAAGGTGAGCACATGGTGTACTTGATAAATAGAGGACCCTCAAGTGCCTTGGATGGAGGCATACATGAGGAGGCTTGGTATGGTAAGAAAGTTGATTATTCATTTCTTAGAGTCTTTGGATGTGAGGTGTTTGTTCATATAGACAAGGATGATAGGACCAAGCTAGAGGCTAAATCAGAAAAATGTACTTTCATTGGTTATGGTGGTGATGACTTTGGATTTAAATGTTGGAGTATTAAGGACAAGAAAATCATTCGGTCTAGGGATGTGGTCTTTAATGAGAAAGTCATGTATAAGCAATAGTTGCAGGAAAATAGGGAAGAATCCAAGAAAGAATATGCAGTGGTAGAGGATCTTCTGGATGGGAAAGTGACCCATGAATCAGTTCAAGAACCTACTCAATAGGAACCCCAAACTCCTACAGTGAGGAGGTCTTCTAGGGTAAGAAAAGAACCTTAACGTTTTCTCCTTCTCTTTATTATTTATTACTCATTGATAGTGGAGATCCAGAGAGCTTTGATGAAGCAATGCAGGTAGATGCCAGTAAGAAGTGGGAGCAAGCCATGGATGAGGAGCATAAGTCTCTCATGGAGAACCAGACTTGGGATTTGGTGAAGCTACTGGAAGGCAAAAGAGCATTGCAGAACAAGTGGGTGTACAGAGTTAAAGACGAAGAAGGAGGAAAGAAAAGATATAAGGCCCGGTTGGTGGTCAAGGGGTTTGCACAGAAACAAGGTATAGATTTTGATGAGATATTTTCTCCTGTAGTAAAAATGACTTCTATTAGAATTGTTCTTGGAATAGTGGCAGTAGAAGACTTGCACTTAGAACAGTTAGATGTAAAGATTGCATTTCTCCATGGTGATTTGGAGGAGGAACTATATATGCAGCAACCAGAGGGCTATGAGGTCAAAGGTAAAGAGGAGATGGTGTGTAAACTAAAGAAGAGCTTGTATGGCTTGAAACAAGCTCCACGTCAATGGTATAAGAAGTTTGATAGCTTCATGATGGAGCAAGGTTATATTAGATGTCATTATGACCATTGCGTGTATACAAAGAAATTTGAGGATGGAAGTTATATTATCCTGTGTTTGTATGTTGATGACATGTTGGTTGTAGGTAAAAACATGCGGAAATAAAAGTACTCAAGAAGCACTAAGTGAATCCTTTGATATGAAGGATTTGGGGTAGCCAAAAAAATCCTTGGTATGAGGATATCTTGGGATAGGAAGGAATGGAAGCTAAATTTATCTCAGGAAGAGTACATTAAGAAGGTCTTGGAGAGGTTTAATATGCGGGATGCTAAACCGGTTTGGGACTCCTTTGGCAGCCACTTCAAGTTATCAAATGAGTAGTGTCCCAAGACGAGCGGGAAAGAAACCGAGTCGTCAAGGTACCTTACTCATCAGGCGGTTGGCGATTTGATGTATCTTTATGGTGTGTACTAGGCTTGATATTGCCCATGTAGTGGGAGCTGTGAGTAGATTTATGAGTGATCCAGGTAAATATCATTGGCATGCAGTAAAGTGGATCCTTCGGTATTTGAGAGGACCATGGGGACAGATTTTGTGCTACGATGGATTAGACACCACTTTACGTGGTTATGTAGATTCGACATGGCTGGAGATGTAGTCACGGGAGGAGCACAATAGGTTATATTTACACTTTGTAGGTGGGACATCGGTGAGTTGGATTTCACGACTACGAAGCTGGTGGCTTTTCGACCACGGAGGTGAGTATGTTGCTGCCACGAGGCAAGTAAAGAGATGATTTGGCTAGAAATTGCTTGAGGTGTTGGGGCATAAGCAGGAGGAATGTAAGCTATATAGTGATAGTCAAAGTGCTATACACCTAGATAAGAACTCTGCTTTCCACTCCAGGATGAAGCATATAAAGTTGAGATATCACTTCATCAGGACAGCTTTGGAGGAAGATAAGTTGAAGTTGGAGAAGATTCATACCAGTCAGAATCCTGCAGACATGATGACCAAGGTGGTCACAAGGGATAAACTAAAGCTATGTTCAGCTTTGGTTGGCTTTCATAGATGATAGTGAAGGGTTGAGAAGCTTGCTCAGTGGAAATCAGTCTCCAAGTGGGAGATTGTTATGTTTGTGGAGCTTATTTGCATGTTAGAATGTGGTACACCTTCTATGTGTTACACTCGGGTATTTTTACAGTGGTCCCGCTCACCGGTGAGCGGATCGGGGGGTTCGGGGGCGAAGCCCCTGAAGCAAATTTTCATGGGTGGTTTATTAACCCATGGGTAATGGGTAACCGTTATGGGCTGTTTTTTGGCCCATGGTTTTTTTGGTCTTTTTCCCATTGTTTTGATACCCATGGTTTTTGCCCTTGGTTTTGATACCCACGGTTTTGTATCAAACTGCTTAAGCAGTTGTCTATTTATATGGTCTTATGCATATGATAGATGTACAAGTAAATGTATTGTAGATGTGTTTTGAATTCGGGTGTGAATTCTGTAGAGTTTGTTGAGCATAGCTCCAAACGGATCTGGGTATTGTATTGAGAGAGTGGAGGCTTGTAATAAAATTTGAGCAAGTGATTCTTGGTGGACATAGCCCAAATTGGGTGAACCATGTTAAATCTTGTCTCTCTGTGTTGTGTTATTTATTTTGCACTTTTATTTGAGATCTGTAATATTTTCTGCATATTAGTTTCTACTGTTGCGATTTTGTAAGGGATTATTCCACATATTTTATCTCTTATTTCCTAACATATATGCCCAAATTGAGATGTCATTTTACATATTCCACTTGTGTTGCATCACAAGAATATGATTTGATTGAGCCATCACACATTCTGGAGGACCCATTCATCTCTCTCATTAGGAGTGCCCACCTTGGGACATTTGTCACTTCCATCATTTCAGATATGTTTCATGATCCACCTCTTTTTTTGGATCCCTTTGTGAGGGTTATTAAGCCCTCATAATCGTCCCTATCTGATGAATATACTATAGTGGAATCACCATTTTATTTTATGCACATGTTTTCCAAACCTATACCACCTTTTAGTTGCGAGACTAGATACATAGATTAGAGTACGTAGGCTTCTTCTTCCTTTATGGAGTGGGTCAAATTTTAGTGCTCCTTTTTTGTCCTTCCTAAGGGCGGTGATGTTGTTTAATGCGGGAGGATTCTCTTTAGTATTTACGTAGAGAACCACATTATCAACACTCTTTTAAGGGTACCTTCTTTCCCTCACATCTTTCTCTCTCTACTTTGGAGGATGATCATTGTATTTGGGTACCTCATCAAGTTTAGTTACTTAGGATCCACTACTAATTATTCTTCTCCAAATTTCTTGAGTGAGTTTCATGTCTCTCTTTTGGGGAGAGTTTTTCCCCACTAGGTTTTCTCCTTTTCTCCACTTTATGAGATATTTTCATTATACGTGGGTACCTCATTAGGCCTTGTTGTTGAGACCCACTTTCCTTTTCTTGCCCACCTAAGTTGTGCATATGGTGATTGTTAGTGTAGGATACTTATTTTATTTTTATTTGTTTATTTACTTTGATCTTTCCTACACTCATGGGATATAATTTCTTAGTTATAGTAGTTGTTTTGAGTTAGCTTACTAGTTGTGTGGAGTCAACTCTACTTTTAGTATTAGTTGCTTAGAGTTATTCCCCACCGATATAGGAGGAGGTTACACAATCATCACCTATATATACCTTAATTTCATTAATCTATCCTATAGAGAATTTATTTGATTTGGATCCATTATTGACTTTTGATTTCTTAATCATATTGCATCTCATTGTTATTTATTTCAATTTTTGCAATTACCCGTGCATTTTTTTCATCGAGATATCCAAAAACTCTAATAAAATAAAGAAATCCTAATAATGTTTTCCCATCAAATATTTTGGGAAATAAGAGAGGATTATTACTTCTTCCCCTAAAATTCTAAAATATATATCCAAAGGGAATGGATGGAGAAAATTAAACCAAAAGACAACAACCCATTTACAAACCAACAAAATAATTCCAACAATTAATAAAATATCCAATAAGGAGCATAAAATATCCATTTTCAAATGCATTAAGCATTAAAAAGAGTGTGAGTCTCACCTCATAAATTAATATGATTTTGATCTTCCAAATGCAATAACAAGCTCCCAACACAAAAATACGATTTCTAAATCCAACATTCTAAGCTCTCTAACAATCTCCTTCTCTCCAAAATTTTCTAAAACCAAAAATCAAGTAAAGAACCCCAAAACTTATAGGTTAGAGGATAATAAAGGAACAAACATCTCCTAATTTTGGGTATAATAAATGGATAAGTATTATCCAAGCAAAATACCATGTGCGAAGGGCACATATAAGTAGTAAAGAGATATGAAAAGAGTAGAAGGAACACGCACAAGTACACGTGCAAGCGAGAAAGTCACCATAGGTCAACATGAAAAATTGTATGTATAAGGACAAGAAACATGTCAAGGCGTGAAGGTGTGTGCAACACAAAGAAGAGTTACCACAAAATATGTTTGTACATGTACAAAGGGTTCTAGGACTTAATAATTTTAAAGAAGAGGCTAAAAATAGGAAAGAAAGAAAAATATGGCATGACATGCAAGCAACGTTCAAAAATAGGAAAAGCGCATGTAAGACAAGGATAAAGATGGAACATGCAGAATATTTATTTATAAGAATTAAAGAATGATAAGGTTGAGCTATTTATAGCTCAAACTAGAAGTAAGGTAAGGTTATGAAGGCATGCAACCTATAATTAACACATCTATTATTAGGAAAAATACATGTAAGCGGTGAAGGGAAAGTCCCCACCATGTATAAATAGGTGTAGCATTCTTTGTAAGGAGGTAACTTTCATGTATGTGTAAGGAAGGGTCGATGCTAGATTTTGTAAGATAATTTCATACATGTGCATGGTTTAGTGCATAATTGTAAGAAACCCATGGATGTAATAAGTCTACTTATGTAATGAATTGTGTTTATGATGGATAATTATGTATGGATAACTAGGGTTAGTAGATCTGAGTATGGTGTAATGGGGATTCAAATTTTATTGATCATTATCTATGTTGATTGATTTCCTTATTATATGTGTTGTTTACCTATGTTGTATCTTCATTTGTGTATATTGAAATGGTTATGATGATCATGTATTCTCTAACCACATCTTGATAAGTGAGCAAATGAGGAACATGGTAGTTGTGCGTGCTTTAGGTGAGTGTTCATACTAGTGCACCCAAATCAACATTGGTTAACAAAAGAGTACATTTTGGTTCAATTTCTAGGATCTCTTTTCATTCTACTCATTAGGATGTGGCTTACATATGGCCTTCTAGCTATCATTGGAGGATTGAGTGTTGGATAGATAATGACCAAGATGATTTTTCTCAGAGATACAACATTGAACCATATTTTAATGCGTGCAATTGGGTGGAAGAAAATTTATATGACTCATTGTATGATGTATTATTTAGCTTCTTCCTAGTAGATTTGTACAAGTGGTTACCAAATTATGTGCAAAATAAGGGTGTCTAGCTAAGAAAGAAGCAAGTGTGGATCTAGGATAAGTACTAAACACTCTTTGATTTGGATGCATTTTGGACTAGAGATGTAGATCTCTGGTGGGAAGGTGTGGTGCAAAATTATACCATGGAGTACATGATTTTGACATACTCATTCCCAGAGGAAGAATATTTTTGTTTCTACACGAGCCAAGGATTTTATACTTACACAAAATACCTTTAGCTATACATATCTTTGCGATTGATAGAATGGGGATTGAAAACTTACCAATAGAAAGTTAAAACTCCACCACGCATAGGGGTAGGAAGCATGTTTAGGTAGGATGGTTTTGGTCCAAGAAAAATAAAGGGAAAGGGAATAAATATTGCACATGTATAATGATGCGTGAGAGAGGGTAGTTGAAGATGCAATGAGACTGAGAGGAATGATTTCAATGGAAGTGATGAGAACCCTACAGAAGGTGAGGGACTACATGATCATGTATTTCTAGTATTGGGGAATCACAATATAAGGAACCCTTTAACATATAATGAGAGTGAGTTTGAGGAGATAATGAGAACCATTTGCACGCATCTAACCTATCCTTGACACGTAGCTCTTGTACATGGTGTTTTGAATCTATAAGTTGTTGTAGAGGATCATCATAGTGAAGGTGAGTAGGAATAATCACCATGTTGGGTTAGAGATACATGTAGGCACATATTATTATCATCTCGGGAGGTCAAAAATTACGGAAGCAATTATAATAGTGCAATAGGTGCCGGTGTTTGGACAAACCTTATTTGGAAATAATTTAGTAAGCACGTTGTCGGACCAAGAATTTGCATGCTACCCGTTGGGAGTAATCCTATTGGTGGAGTTATAAGACATACAGTTGGTGTGAATTTTAGCACTACTAAAAAGACACAAGGTAGTATTCTATAGGTTCCCAAGTCATGGTAAGAGAGGCTCAAAAGGTTTAAGACCTCCACCATGTGAAGTAAATTCTAGTGGAGAACTAGGTTCAGGATCTATCCCCACTCTAGGACAAGGACCACAACATCCAACACAAAAACCACATCAACTACAATAGTAAAACCCTCGAGATCTTCTGTGGAGATGTCAATTCATTTTCTAGAATATAGAGGTGTGGAAGATGTATTCGAGCATGTGCATAAGTGTGAGTTATTATGGAGAGCTAAGGGAATAACAACTCCAGATCAAAAGAAATTCAATTTATAACAACACTTCAACACTGTGCGCATAGTTGGTATAGGAAGTATGATCCACATCAGACAACATTAGAATATGATGCATTTTGTAGTGCCTCGTTAGTCTAATTCCACATACCTGAGTTTAATCAACAAAGCATTAACACATTGAAGGACATTAAACAAGGTCTGTTTAAGAGTGTTAGAAAATATGATGTGTATTTCAAGACCTTGTTGTCCAATCTTTCCTATGATATCCATTAGAGCCAACATGCATAGTGGTTTATAGGAGGCTTTTGAAACCTTTTTGAAGGGTGCTATCACATAAGACATTTATTGACCCATGAGAATCCTTAGAAGTAGCACTACACAATGAATTAGTTGGAAGTAATGACATATGGGCAAGTCCATTCCTTGAAGCCTAGATTACAGCAATGAATACTTAGTTAGAGAAATTATTATGCCAATTCATCTCATGAGATACAGTGGACTCTAATGTATTGCTTGTAAGGTAAAAGTAAATACAAAGGATAACTACCCATACAAGATTAACGTGCTACTACTGATAATTTATGATATTTTCATAGAATCATGATGTTATTAACCATCCACTTTTACAATGCGCAATGTAGAAGAACATCTCTATGTATTGCAAAATATATGATGTTCACACTCATGACATTTTCAATTTTCATTTGATTGATCATATTTATGAGGCTTATGAAACATGGATATGCTAGACCCGAGTGTGGAGATTAGCTCACAGCACAAGAAAGACATAACGATGAAGGGAACAACGCCAATAATGGAGGGTTTAGAGGTGGATACAAAAGTAGAGGTCATATTAGGTATATAAGGTTTACGTAAGAAACATTTTATAGTTTTGGGTCACCTGATCACTATTAGCACAAGTGTCTAAAGAATCAGCTTTGCACGTATTGTGGTAAGGCATATAAAGTTGAAGATTATCTGGACTTATATGCCCACATATGTAAGAATAATAAGAAGGATAGAGGTGCATCCATGATTAAGGTAGAATGCACTAAGCAAGGATAATGGGCACCTAAAAATATGGTTAGCGAAGAAACTTCAATCATTTTAGTTATTACGTACAAAAAGGTAGTAGACACGTGAAAGCAAGGGAAGGTGAGGTTGTTCATCATACGAGAAGAAGAGGTTATGCATGTGAAGTATCCATATGCAACCCAAAAAGAAGGAATTTTATTAGGATACCATGGGTGTCATCAGGGAGATGCATGAAGAAATATAGTATTTGAAGGAGTAAGAGCATGAGAGGGAACACGTGCGGAGTATTGAGCTACCACAAAAGGATTTTGATGATCTTAGAGAGGTATGTATAATTCTTAAGAAGGAGAACATCATACCTCTTTTAGGAGAGTGGTTACACAATAAGATACCATGCTCAAGTGTAGAAAGGGAGCATTTGTTTCTTCATGCCACTTTACCACCACATGAGTATGACAAAGAGATCCCATTGGATGTAATAATTAATTGATGATTGATAAGTAATATCCTCATTGATACAAGTGTGATAGTAAATGTCCTCACCCTTGATGCTTGGAACAAAATGGGAAATCCTTCATTGTAGCCATCCTCAAATGTGTTGTATATATATATTAAGACAAGGGCTATGCCCATTTGAGTACTAAATGATGCTTCTATCAATATTCAGGGAGCCAAGTTCATGGGTGATATTGAAGTTTCATAATTAGCAAAATTAGGTAACTTTCCCATGCTACTAGGTTGTCATTGGTGTTATGCTAACAACGTAGAATTATGATTTAACAAGTGCTTATGTGATTTTGAAAATTAAGATGAGAGCACTTTGTGATACCCATGGATGACAAAATATTTATCCTTACATAGATCCTATCAATTAAGAATATATTAAAATAATCTATGCACATACGGTGCATAATCTAGAGAATGTGGAGCCATCAAAAGAGGGTGTGCTTCATTAGGAAGATGTGAAGTCCATAAGTGACACTACTAGCATAGATTGTGATAATTAGGCATTTAGAACTTATGAAATGGTGGGTCATAAGGTTCTCAGGAAGAGTGACACGGATGGTTTGGCCATGCACATTCGGATGGTTTGGGAAGATTAGTTTTTCAAATAAACTGGAGAAGAGAAGCCCAAATCATTCTTGTGTGCAATGGAAGAAAATGGTGTAATGAAGGGGATAGGAACATGATGGTATACATGTTTTGTGGGATAGGAGTGCATTGGTGGAATACACAAATAGATAGTTTACTTGGTTGAAAAAGATCACGAGTAGCATTCTTGATAAGGTTTGTTATGATTAATATTCCTTCATTACTACATGATTATGATGGGAAGACTTCTCCTCTTGTACATATTCATAGTTGTGAAAGGAATTGAATCAAGGAAAATATGATTTTACACCATCTATATGGCTATATAATTTTTATTCTTCTTTTCACGGTTGTGCACGTGCTTAGTATGTACATCTTGAGTTGAAGCGAGAAACAATGAGTTGATGCAACCTTTGATTGAATTTATTGTTCATGATTTTGATTATTTTTCCACTAAGACACATGTTCATGAAGCTCTCACAGATTATAAGGTGCATCATGATGGGGGATAATGTGAATCTTGAGGATATTATGATTCAGTTGTTTAGTGAGGATGATACTTGAGGCACGCCAAAAACATAGTAGAAAATCAAGATATGATTTTGGGGTGCACTTGGAAAGAAAAAGAGAAAGGAAATCTGTCTACCTCATAGATGATGAAGAGTTGAGGGTTTGGATACTAAACACACAAAGTGTGTATTTGATGTGTTGGTCTCCGCATATGAGAAGGCGTTTGCATACCATGTGTCATTAAAGACAAATAAAGTAAAAATTGGAACGGAGGATACACCAAAAGAGGTGATTATTGGTGATTATTAGTATGAACCATAGGTTGTAAAAATATTGAGTTATTGCATAAATTTTAGGATCTATTTCTTATAGGATACCATGAGTTAAAGGGTGTACATCCATCACTAGGAGAAATGAAAATCAAGCTCAAAGAAGGCATGTGACTGGTTCAAAGAGGCCTTACTAGATGAATCCTAATCTGTGCATCAAAGTGAAAGATGAAATTGATCAAATTATCAAGTCATGCATTATTGAGCCCATTGAGGAATTAGAATGGATAATCTCCATCATCATCAACATCAAGAAGGATGGAGGGATAAGGATCTTTGTGGACTACAAAGTTCTCAATGTTTCATGTGTCATTGATCCTTTTCTAACACCATTCACCAATGATATCCTAGAAGGAGTGACAAGGCACGATATCTACTCATTCACAAATAAATTTTCAGGTTATCATTAGGTAAGGATCACACGTAAAGACCGGGAGAAGACCAATTTTGCAAAGGAATGGGGATATTTTTCCTAGATAGTTATTCCCTTTGGCTTGAAGAATACGCTAACAATGTTCTTGTGCATTATTGTGTATGAATTTAAAGATTTTATTCATAAATTTCTTCAGTTGACTTGGATGATTGGATAATGTGTGGCCTAGTTAGATATCACTGTGATTGTTTGAGAGTAATTTTTGAAAGATGCATGCAACTTAGCATCTCGTTTAACATCAAAAAGTGTATATTTGCAACACCTTTTATCACTTTACTTGGGCACATTATTTATAAAAAGTCTTGGTAGTGGATCTAACCAAAATTGTAGTCATCCTAGGATTAGAGGAGCCAACTAATCAAAGAGAAGTATGTAGATTCCTTTGGCACACTTGTTATTACTAGAAATTTATTAAGGGGTGTACAAATATTGACTCACCATCTAAAGAATTGTTGAAAGAAAAAGGAAATTTTATAGGGGTGATGTGCAAAAAAAAAATTCAAGACATTAAAGGAGAATATACCACTACACCTATCTTACTCTTCTCTTCCTGGAACAATTCATTTCATGTGCATGTAGATGATTTAGGTATAATTCATGGAGCAATGTTGGCACAACCAGGTGAAGGTAATGTTTATCATCCTATCGATTTTGTGAGTAGGAAGTTGACGTCGACTAAGGAAAACTTTACAAATATGAAGTGTGGATCTTTGTTAATGATATGTGCACTTCACATGTTTAGGAAGTACTTTTAATCCACACCATTTATATTTTATATTGATCATATGGCATTGAAATACTTGGTAAATAAGCCGAGTTTTGTAGGGGTGTATTTGTAGTTGGATCCTTCTCTTCCAGGAGTTTGATTTCTCAGTTATAGTAAATCTGGTAATATAAATTTCAGACTTGATCATCTATCAAGGATTAGTTATAGTGAAGACATGCATAGCATTGAAGAAACTATGCCGATTAAGTAATTATTTAGACTAAACCACATGCCAACTGACTTAATGAAGATATTGTGGTATTCTTGTGTGCTTTGAGATTCACCAAAGTTATGAAGACCCTAGATAAGAATAAGATTTTCATTCATGTGGCACCATATCATCTCATTGGAGGAGACCTATACAAGATGGGTAGAGACAAAGTCTTGCATAATTTTATGTTGGAACATGATCGTGAATCTATTATGGAGGAAGTGTATCGGGAATCATTGGTGGTCACTATGTAGGAGAAGCAAAAATGCATAAAATAATAATTGTTGGAATTATGGTGGGAAACACTTTATAAGTATACTAAGGCATTTTTCAAGGCTTGTGACCATTGTCGGAGGGATAAGTAAACCATGAAACTGAGATGACATTTTGTTGTGCCCTATACCAAGTGTAAAACCATTTGAGAAGTGGGAAATTGAATTTATAGGCCCAATTACTCCACCTCATGCATCAAAAAGGAACCCTTTATATCATAAAATTTATTTATTATTTGAAAAGGTGGGAAGAAGCGCCACTTACAAAATATTACACTTTGCAAAGAACAATAACTAGGTTTCTATGGGAAAATATCATAAAAGGTATGGATGTCCATCGAGCCTTATAAGTGATAGAAGAAATAATTTTCTGAATGAGACTATAAGAATCCTACTAATAGAGTTTAGGGTAGCATATCATAAGACTACACCCTATCACCCATAATCCAATGCAAATGTTGAGGCCTTCAACAAGATTATGGGACAAACCTTGAAAAAGATATGTGATGTTGGTGGGAAAGATTAGGATGATAATGTATTAGCCGTGTTATGGTCATACAAAAAAACTTATAATAATTTGAATAATTCCACACCATTTCAGTTGGTGTTTGGCATGGAGGAAGTTTCTACCATGGATTTTATGTTATCCTCACTACCTATTGTGCTCACAGAGGAATGGATGATGAAAAAGAAGTAGAGGAGTAAATTAATAAATTGATGCAATTGGATAAGACATGCGTCATTACGTGATGGAGTTAGAAGACATATAAATATAGCAAAAAGGCTTGACATTATAGGAATATTAAGAATAGGTCCTTTTTATTGGGGAATATGTTGCTCTTATATGACTCCAAGTTTACATGTCATCCTGGAAGCTCAAAGTTCATTGGTTGGTACCATTTGTAGTAACTAAGATACTTGAATCATGCACATATCAGTTATAGGCATTGGATGGATCCATGTTTTCTGGTTACTTCAACAAAGAGAGTAGGATGAAGTCCCTACTATAAATAAATGTATTTTGTGTTTTTAATAAGGTATTATTGCTTTTGCTTAGATTAAATTTCCCTTTCTGTGATGTTTTTTCTTTATTTTGCTATCATAAGTGTGTTCACACATAGGATCTGATTACTTTATGTTAAACTAATGTGTAGAGGACTGCATATGATTTTAGTGTGGGGTGAAGTAGATGCAAGTATGCATAATAAAATAAAAAATGGGATGATGGTACTTCTTAAGAAGTTGGTAAGTTTACGCGCAATGGTGTAAGAGAATGGTATGTAATGGAATTCTATATTGGTGCACGCAAAAGGAAGTATCATAAGAAATTGTATTTTTTACAAAGGTGCCTAAGGATGTTGGTTCTTGAAGTTTGGAAGTGCTCAAAATGAAAATCACATGAGTTAAGGGCTGTGTAATGTAATGCAAGGGATGCAACAAGAATTTAGACTACTTAGAAAGTGGCATAGAGGAAGAATGTTTATGACACAGGAGATGCATGTGAAAGGACACGTAGCCTAGGAAGTAGTAGCATTCTTGAAGGTTATTGACTATCATGCATGGGAGAAAGCACGAGAAAAAGTAAAAAGTTATTTTAAATCTAAAAGTGGTTGTAGGTGAGTAGTATTTAATGCGGTAAAAATTTTAAAAACTATAAAAGGGGCACATGAAAATTCATTCTTATATTAATTTTGAGAACTTGTGTGATCGAATAACTTGTGTGATATAGTGCTAAGGTAAGTGCAAAGTGAAAGAGTGAACTAGAGAGCTAAGGAAAACCAAATATGAGAAAGTGGAAAAAGAACCTTGAAATTGGAGAGATCCTTATAAAGAGTGGTAGTTAATCTAAGGTTGTGAAAAGAAAGATGCAGAGCTAGAGTTTGTGAATGAAGACACGGATCTAGTGTTTTTAGAGCTAGGACACAGATTTCAATAGGGGTTATATTAGGGCACAAAGTGGAGGAAAGAAAGCACAAGGGTTCATCGAGAAGATTTGAAGTCTAGCACCAGGGAATAGATTTCAACACCTAAGACATGCATTATGTGGATTCCAAATTTGAATAGGTGAAAGATAAGCAATGACACCAAAAAGGACACCTAAGATCAAGAACAAGGATTTTTTTGACGATGAACTTGAAAACTGGTTTTCGAAATGTAATACCCTCCAAAAGTGATAGTAGGGAAACTATGGGATTTGCAATTAACAAAATGTAAGATAAGTGACTACAACCATAGGAAATAAGCCCATGAAGAAGATATTAGGAATGATTTTATGAAGGAATTGAGACAAAGGATGGTGGAAGGAAAACTTATTCTTGACAATAAGGTTACGAAGGACATGAAGAGCGTAGGGTTTTTACGGGTGTATGAGTTTCCATAATTTGGGAATCCTATGTTCCTTTATCAGTGGCTTATGTCAAGGGTACACAAATACTTTATCTATTTCACGGGTAAAATAATGATCCTAACTCCACAATTGATTGGGAAATTGATTGGGTTGCATGATAGTGGAGCAAAGATCGAGTTGGATTTAGAGGATGACACTAAATTTGAGGCCATAAAAAATTAATTCAAATATCAAAAAGGGATGTTTGCATTCAATATCATAAGTATAACTGAACCAGGCACTAGGATGGCCGTGCATCTAGTGAGATGCAAGTTATAAGCTTCGAGTAGTAGTAGATGAAGTTAATAAAAAGTTTTTTACATGTCACGCGTAAGATGGAGGAGAAGACATTATACAACATCACCTTGTAGATTGTTTAGGGAATTGTTGAGGATGAGAATATCCATGTAAGTAAGAATGAAAAGATAACTTAGGGAATCATTATTTTTTTTATTGTGTTTTGGGAGATCGAGGTGCTGAAGGCCCGAAAAATAAGATGTGGGTCTACCTGATTGAGAACAAGTATCCAAAACAAAAATTTACTAAGTTTTCTTTTGATGGAGAAATTATAGGCTCATACAAAGTGTGCATTAAAAAATCATACATGTGAATGCGTGAAAAATTCAAGAAATATTGGTGCATGCCAAGAGAGCTACCAAAACTGTTAGACAAGTGGAAGAGTTCACAACATTGCAATATTATTTCCTTGGAAATTTTTTGGTAAGAAAAAGAGAGATGGGGTTATGGTGTAAACCACCATTTTCATTCACAGAAAAGTACTTCTAGGCTGCTATGAACCACATAAAAGACACATGGAAATTGACTTATAATGTTGACTAGGTATATTCGACTACCATACTTTGTGCCACGCATATGTATATCTAGAAAGGATAACATACATAGAGACATTTGAGTCGATAACATGGAATTGAGACCCATGAAATTAATAGTATGTACGTATGCTTACATAATATATATCTACCTTAGGACCAAGATCAAGTAAGGAAATTATATCAATGCACGAGACCTTCATCTTTAAGATCCTCCAAAGAATAAGTAAATAGTAGGGGTTCGCTAAGTAGAGGCACGGAATCAACCTCATGGGAAGAAGATGAAGAAGAATAAACTACTCTTGGTCATAACAAAAGGAAGAAGGTACAAAAAAGTAAAGGGAATGACATCAAGATATAAGTGCCTCGCAGAAAGAACAAAAGTATCCTTAAATAATGGTAACTAAGCCAAGTCTAGTAAAGAAAAACCCCAACCCATTGAATAATAAATACCGAGTGGTTTATGATGTTGAGTATGAAGAAAAGGAATAATTGGAGAAGAATGCGAGTAATAGGTACGGGTGTGAAGATTAGAATGCACACAAGGAGGAAGATGTGGAGTAGTTGGTATAGGAGAAACCACGTCAAGATAGAGAACATGAGGAAGTAGAAATTTATGAGGAAAAATTTCATGATACAAATAATGAAGAGGAGACATGTGACGCATGCGAGAAGGATCCCAAATAATAACGAGGGGATGAAGAGCATGATGTAGAACTAGTTATTTAGAAAGAATAGGGCACCTGGAGGAGAAGAAAGTGGGAACAATTAAATATTGTGTATGAGACCCCAAAGAAGAAACATGTCGAGAGGAAGGAAGTGAAGTCAAATTACATAGGCTCCCTCCTCATAATACATAGATGACACTTTGAAAGTACTAAGGGCTAGGTTACAAATCTTGGTACAAGTAGAGGGACCTGTTTAGTTGGGAGATGTTAAACAAGGATGAGTCACTTTTGGGAAATAGAAAGATGATATCCTGGAGTATGTAAATGCACATGGAGGAGATGGAGTTTGAGGTGAGTAAAGAATCAAACTCTAAATATAACTAAAGAAGGAGAAAAGAAATATATTTTATGTTCTCGACCCCATAAAGCTTTCGATGAACAAGTCTCTGTAATGTACTTAACAAGATTTTTGTCAAGGTTGCAGAAGGAAGAATATAGAGGAGGGGCCACAATTAGAAATTATAGGGGATAAAAACATATGGAAAAGGAAGTTTAGAATCTCAAAAGGATTTGAGGGATGAGAATAAAATAATGTCTAATGCATATGAAAAGGAGACATATATTGTTTCTAGCATTATGCATGCGTGCCCGGACTGTTGAACAATCCCAACTCCGAATATCCCACGGAGCTACACTACTTGTAAGATTTGTTCCGGATGATGTTGATAAATATGAAGAGTAGTTCAAGGCCATCAACTAAAGAAGTGGCATAGTTAAAGAAGAATAAGAAAATATAGAAGAGAAGATTGTGGAATATGAGGCATTGATTGTGGAGGTTAAGGAAGTCATGAATAAGGTATAACAAACATTTGATAACTTCCAATATTTTTTATGATATCATTATCATGTACACTACGAATGAAGAGGGCGAGTTAAAAATATTCAAGCTATGATGAAAAAAACAAGGCCGAGTATCAACAGGTGATGACATAGGTTATGAAAAGTAGAGATCTCGATCAAAGCCATGAAGGATACATTTGCATAAAGGATCAAGTAAATATACCCAATGATCATGTGAAGAATGGATACTTTAGAGAGTGTGATTGTGGAATTAGATGTGGTGGTGAAGGAGTTAAAGGAGAAGGTCAATGAGCTGGATTTTGAGAAAGTTTCAAGCATCATGGAGGTAACACCTAATAAGGCATCAATAGAGATCAAAGGATTGAGGAAGTTATAATCTTTAATACAAAGGTAATTTCTGAGATTCTCCCTACACCTAAGGCTTAAGTGTTTGATGCACGGGCATATTATTTATTATTCTTTTGATGGGTAATTTACCCCGATTATTTATTTATTGAAGGATTCTTTCATTCTTTCAAGCTATTCTTTAGATAAGATATTTTTGATTCATATTTTTTTAGGACAAACAATACTCATAGTGTGGGGTAATGTTGGGAAGAAGAAATGGCTAAGTATTAGCCAAGTGTAGAGACCGCACATAGAAGGGCACACATAGTTAGTAAAGAGATATATAAAGAGTAGAAATAATGTTTGAAAGTACATGCATAAGCAGGAAGTCACCACATGTCAATGTGTGGAATTGTGCATATAATTACAAGAAATAGGTCAAGGCATAAAGTTGTGCATAACACAAAGAAGGTTCAATGTGCAATATTATTGCACATGTACACATGGTTCCATGATGGTGTGATAGTTAAGCAACATTCAAAATAGGAAAATCACATGCAAGACAAGGATAAAAATGATGCATGGAGAAGACCTATTTAAAGGAATTAAAGCATGATAAGGCCGAGCTATTTATATCTCGAACTAGAGTAAAGAAAGGTTGTGAAGGAATGCACCCTATAATTAGCACATATATTATTAGGAAAAATGCATGTAATTAGTGAAGGGAAAGTCCCCACCATGTATAAATAGGTGTAACACTCTTTGTAAGGAGGTACCTTTTTATGTATGTGTAAGGAAAGGTCAATGCTAGAGTCTCGTAAGATAATTTTGTATGTGTGCATGGTTTAGCGCATAGTTGTAATAATCCCATGGATGTAATCAATCTAATTATGTAATGAATTATGTTTATGATGGATAATTATGTATTGATAGCCAAGGTTAGTAGATATGAGTATAGTGTAATGGGGATTTAAATTATATTGATCATTATCTCGATTAATTGATTTCCTTATTATATGTGTTGCTTACCCTATGATGTATCTTCATTAAAGTATGTTGGAATGGTTATGATGATCTTGTATACTCTAACCACATCTTTATAAGTGAACAAAGGAGGGGCATAATGGTTGCGAGTGCTTCGGCTGAGAATTCAGACCTTTGTCTGGATGAATTTCCAGTGCACACAACTCAACATTGGTTAACAAAAATACTACACTAGACCAAAACTCAATAGGATGGTGACATGTTTATCTCCTCCACCTAAGGCTCTAATTCACCCAATTACATCCAAAATCCTCTTACAAATTCAATAAATGAAATAAATCAAAAATAAGCATCGCATGAATCCACATGGAGCAACTTGCATACAAAACCCAAAGCATACACAAGATCCAAAAATAATAAATTTGGGTTGTTGAAAAGGGGTGAAAATGGGAAAAATAGGCATTATGAGCATTGAAAATATCTCACCCACCCACATGTATGGTATTTGGGGCTTGTTTTAAGGCAAATATAGCCTCTAACTTCCCACACACTCCTCTAAAAATTCATTTCTTCCCCAAACTCGAGTTTTTGGGAAATGGGTGGCCTTTAAGAGGGATCGTGGATCCACCTAATCATGGATTAGATGATCCTAAACCCAAACAAACAATAGTTAACCAAGCTAAGTCAATCTATGCAAGTGGGGAAGTGATTAGCTAAACAAAACCAATTGACAAGAAAATAATAATGGTTAAACCAAATAAATGCAAGTAATATTAAAGCAAGATAAAAATGACAAAATAATATCAATTAAGACATGTCAATGGGTTTATTTCCATTTTCCAATATTATTCAACAAAATACTAATCACCAAGGGGACCAAAATCAAACAAGGGGTGAATTCAGCCTATAAGGCCTATTGTTCCATATAGAGGTACATCTCGTGAAACCCACATTATCATGTAGAGTGAACTTGTTTCCTACATACTTAGTTTCATACATCATACCTACATGATAAAAAAATGCTAAATGAAGTAATAATCTACATATTCAACAATCAATTCAAACATACACTAGATAACCATATAGTTATAAATTCATCCATCTAGCATAATATTCAACATGATACAAGCTAATATCAAAATCCATAAGATCAATAAACATTACGTCCAAGTCATAAACTAATGGTAATAATCATGAATTGGCCTCATGTACCAAATACAACCATCTTGTCATGACCATGCCATCACATTTAGACTATGTTGTATGGTCTAAACCCTTCTATATAGTCTTAAGAATGCTCTAAATATGACTCTATAACTTTTTGAGTTACTCACCTTCCTAGATTTGTGCATCACTATCAAATCCTGGTTTTTGCACATGTAGTGAAGCTCTCCAAATGGACTGAACATCATCTCAAACCTTAGCCATGGATGTTTAAAGATTACTAAAAAAATAATTAGAAGGGTTGTGGGAACCCCCATGTGCCTACAACATTAACACTACTATGAAGAGGCCTCAAAATGCATGTCATTCTCCACCTATCATGTGATATATAGATAGATCAATCAAATTTGGAAATTACTAGTAGCATTCTTACTTTGACTTGGTTATTGCTAAAACTATTAGAGATAGGATGGTTGGATGCTTATAGATAAGAAATATAGTTTCCATGATTTGGTTTTTAGCTTCAGACCTAATGTGGGTTCTTCCCTAATGATTGTACATGTGCAATTATGAGATTTAGGGAGATTTGGATGCCTTTTTCAAGTGTATGAAGTGAGTGTTCTAGTGCATTTCCTTAATATTTCCATGTTAGAAAATGAGGTAGTGTTTACTTGCTTATATAGGGTTCCATAGATGATTTTTCTAAGAAAGGACAACCCAAGAAATATAAAACCAAAAAAATACTTAAATTTTAAACTATAGATGGAAGACATGTCGTTCAAATACTTTGTACAAATATGTAAGGACCATATGGTATGGCCATGAATAGACTATATTGTCTTGCTTAGGAGTACGAACATTCTAAATGAAGTTTGGAGCTAATGAACTGATGTTTCTTTATAGATTTTATGCATTGTATTCTCGAGTTTTTCGACATGTCAATGTGCAAGGATAAACAATCTAAAAAATAGACATCATAAAGTTCTAAGTAGTAATGGAGAAGAAGAATTTTTCATATCAAAAGTTCATAGTCAAATAAAGGGTTTCTAATGTGTAAATTACCAAATGTGAGTGTATGGAAAGGGCTCTTAGCTTGGGAAGATTTAATCTTGTACCTATTTTGGAGTGACTTAGACTAATATAGGGGCTTCTATTATTTTGTTTATTACTTTAGGTAATTTTAGAAGATTTTTATATGCCTTTTTGTGATATTTGTAAGGTAAGTGCCAATATTTCCAAGTGTTAATAGGTGAGTAAATGAGTGCATTTAACTTTCTTATAAAGGGTTTCATAAGTAGAAATTTTTCATTGAGGACCCATAGAGAAATTACTAACCCATAAAAATATATAAAATTGAAAAAGTGAACGTTGTGGCTCTATACAAAATGATTATTTTCACCAAACCATTAGATAATTTATTCCCATTTTTTCTAGCGGGGAAGCTTGGCAATTTGTAAAAATTACATGATAATTGTGAGTAATGGAATAGCACTGAATAATGCAAGAATTTATTTGATTGATTGATCAATGTGATGAGGATAGAAAGTCTTTTTGTAGGACTAAGGATATAATAATTAGGCTCAAAATAGGTGCACAAGTCATGATTTAGGGATTAAGCCAATATTAACATTATTAAGTGATAAATTATTAAATTTAGGTGTCTATATATATTACAAAAAGTATAATCCATATCTTATCATTGCCTAGTCACTACACAATTCCAAACCCAAAATTTAGATACCCAAACATTATAAAAATAAGATCCCAAAAATCATATCAAGTGCACAACCCTAGAAGATAGATGGATACCTCCTAAAATAGTTTTAATGCCAATGGAATATTAGGGAGAGGGTTCATTTTAAGACCCCCTCTTTGAAAAATTAGTTTAGAATTGGTGGTGAATCTCTAAATTTGACTTTTGCATCGATGGTGAATTTATGAAAAACCATTTTGTGGAAAATATGATTGGGTTGGATGACCATCCATCATTTTCCATATAACCTAGGTTGGACGATGTTCAACCTAGGTTGTGTGGAATACACTTTGACGACCGTCCAACCCATGTTGGGTAGTCTTCCATCGTCTTCCATACAATTGAGGTTGGACACCATCCAACATAGGTTGGATGAAATTTAATGGAAGACCTCCCAACCTGGGTTGTGATAATAATGGTATAGCTTAGATACCAAATGATAGAATAGAATAAGATTGCAATGACCAAAGAGGACGGAAGCCTCACAAATATTATTGATCATGAAATCAGATTACATTACAATTCAAGAGCTATAATATTTATAGATATTAGATAGCCTCATATGGATAGACATGACACCCTAGCGAGACACAAACTACGAGATGATAAGACCCATCTCACATGCACATGTAATTACTACTAATACCAATATTGAATGTTATCCAACATAACAATATTGAATGCAAGTCACTAGACTAGAGTGCACATGTTGCACATTAAATAAAAGAAAGACAATGTAATAAATATGCCTATGCTAAATTATGCTAACAGGTTGGAAGGCCATTTATTGTCTATTGTCTAACTTGGGTTGATGACCATCCATTTTCTATCGTCCAACCCAACCATCCAACTTGGGTTGGAAAACCTTTCATTGTCTTCCATTCAACCTAGCCATCCATTATCTTCCGTCCAACCCAGGTTGGATGACAAATAATGGACAACCATCCAACCCATGTTAGATGGTCATCCATCATCTATCATCCAACCTAGGTTGGACAATAGACAATGGTTGTCCATCCAACCTAAGTTGGATGAAAAACCACTCTTTGTTGGATGTCTGTATTAAATGGGTACCTCCTGCAACCCCCACGAATACATGCATAAGTTAATTTTTACATATAAATAGTAGGCGAAATGACCCATACAAATGAATTTTCAACTAAAATGTATGGCGAATAGGGTGACAACCAACTGCTTAAAATTCACCATTTCTAATTTCCAAAATCCATATTATTCACGAGTTTACAAAAAATTTCCAATAAATTTTTCCCGATTAGTGAGATCATTAACTAACCTATATAACTACAATCATAATCAATAGGTAATTGGGTATCCCAAAAATAAACAAGGGTATCAAAAGTTTTCCGTAATCCCAAAAACATTCAAAAGAGTGAGAGGAAGGGTATCACAAGGCATATCACTACCTAAAAAAACTTCCAAATGAAGGAACCACACCATTATAGATAGATCTAGGCACCAAATGTGAAATTCATCCAAATCAAAAGGGCAATGAAATACACTCATTCCCCCATTGTGTATTGCAGAGAAGTGCTTTAATTCTAAGATTCACAAAATTAAAAAGGGATGAACTACACTTATTCCCCACATTATAAACTATAATACTCAATTGTAAATTAGAATTGATTTTTTTATTTTTATGTTACCCCTTGATTTGTAATGAATGCGTTAAATCTTACATTTTTATTACTTGTGCATTATTGTGCTGGATTTGACCATTATATCATTAGATATATGATTATGTTGATTTATGTGATAGTGATAGTTTAGCTTAGATAAAAATCACAATATAGTTTCCTTTTTTAACAAAAGGGATGGACCAAATTTGAATCATTTGAACCAAAGAAATTGATTTGATTTATTGAAGGAATTAATGTGGTGCTTAGAGAAACAAAGGAGTCAATTTTAGTGAGATATAATATTGATATAGATTAATGAGAAATTACTTAACACAATAACTAAAATATTGCAATATGTTCAAATGGAATATTAACATGAAAGAATGTGGGATAAAAATTACAATGCCACTAATGGCATGATATTTTTATTAAAAAATATCAATATATCATGCAAACAAGATCTAAACAATAATTGCATAGTTGAATAGAATTGACTAATATATCACATTGTAACATTTGAACAATAAACTAATTATAAATAGTAAGGTTGAAAATTCATTTATAAATTCATTTTTACCTTCCATGATAGTGATTTGAGATCTGACATAGAAACGATGTTACACAATTAGGGAACCCTTGGAATATGATTTAATAGAGTGGTGAAGGCCATATAGTCACAAGTAATAGGTGATATGGTGAGTAATTGGAAATTTTGAATTTGGATTATAATTTAGTCATAAATTTGAAATTTACAAAACTTTTGTTTTTAGTGTGTTTTGGTAAGGAAAGTGTGGAAAGATGAGTGTAATAGTTTTTCCCTCAAGGATGAAACCATCATAAGTTGGAAATTATCTTCCAATTTATGATGGTACTATCCAAGAAATATTATTTTACTCAACATTTCCATCGAAATTGGATGGGTTTTTATAGTGATATGAAAACTAAAAAAGTTAATAGTGTGATATCTTAATATGATAATTTTGATTCTTTTGAGGAGTTATTTGATTTATTTATGACTAATTATTGTTATTTATATTTTTAATTTTGTAGAGATACTTGTGTGGTAAGAGCATTGAAAGGAAAACACATGGAGAACTTGTTAGAGTTGGGTATTGATGATGAAACTTGGGATATTATGGATAGGTATATTTATTGATACATGTTTCCCAATTAAGGGATGTGCCCCATAATATAAATTTGATGAATGCACTCACGAGAGGTGGAAGCCATATACATTTAATTTTTGGTTACTAAAAAGGATACTACAATGACCATGGAGGATGTGTGGTACATTTTTTTATTATTATAGGTGAGAGAAAGCATGTCTTACCTGTAGATACACTAGTGCACATGAGGATGGATCTCCAATTCTGGTTGGGGAGAGGGAGAGTCAAGGTTACATGATCTATTGTATGACTAAGTTATATTATCTATGTAGATGATAATTATGGTATAGATCGATACCAAATGATAGAATAGAATAAGATTGCAATGACCAAAGAGGGATGGAAGCCTCACAAATATTATTGATCATGAAATCAGATTACATAACAATGCAAGAGCTATAATATTTATAGATATTAGATAACCTCATATGGATAGACATGACACCCTATCAGGCACCAACTACGAGATGATAAGACCCATCTCACATGCACATGTAATTACTACTAATACCAATATTGAATGTTATCCAACATAACAATATTGAATGCAAGTCACTAGACTAGAGTGCACATGTTGCACATTATTAAATAAAAGACAATGCAATAAAATGTAATAAATATGCCTATGCTAAATTATGCTAACATTCCCCCCCTTAATTTTGCATAGTTTCCAATGAAGTGGAGAGGAACTCTCTGAATAGTGTGAATTTGTCACATGCAAGTGACTTAGTGAAAACATCTGCCTTCTGTTCAGCTGTAGGATAAAACTAGAGCTGTATGTTGTGCTTCAAGACATGCTCATGTATGAAATGAACCTGTACTTCAATATGCTTGGTTATCTCATGAAATCTTTGGATTGCGAACAAGATTCGAACTCCTTCATTATCAACATATACTTTGGAGTAGATTTCTATTGTGGTAGACCAATTCCTTCCAGTATTCGGCGTAGCCATATTGCTTCACAAACAGCTTCACCTGCGGTCGATACTCTACTTCTGTAGAAGAGTGAGAAACAAAGTTCTATTTCTTGCTTCCCCATGATATCAATCCAGATCCCATAAAGAAGATGAAGCCTGATGTTGACTTCCTATCATCCATGTTTCCTACATGATCTGAATCTGAATATCTTGTCAAGAAGAAGTTGTTGTTCTTCTTATAATCTAGACCAAGGTCAACTGTACCCTTTAGATATCTCGGTATTCTCTTTGCTACTTTCTAATGACATATTTTTGGCTCTTGTATAAAGCGTGATAAATAGCTGACTACAAAGCTGATATCCGGTCTAGTATATGTCAGGTAAATTAGAATCCCGATCAACTGTCGATAGAGAGTTGCATTCACCGGTGGTGATGGATCGGAACGAGATAACTAAAGTCTCACTTCCATAGGTGTAGCAATAGGGGTGCATTTCATCATCCCGAATTTCTTGAGCATTGTCTTGGTGTATTTCAACCTGCGACATAAATATATGATTCTCTTTTTCCATACTTCCAACCTAAGAAAATAGTGTATGAGCCCGAGATCTGTCATGTCAAATGATCAATTAAAATCCTTCTTGTTGCATCGATCATCTTCATAGAACTACTTGTAATGACTAGATCGTTGACATAAACAACCACAATGAAAATCTCCCCCTTGCTTTTTTAGGTAGAGATTGGGGTCATAAGGATTCCTTTCGAATCCATGACTTATGAGATGCTCATAAATTTTGATGTACCATGCCCGGGTACTGTTTTAGGCCATATAGAGATTTTATGAGTCTGCATACTATCATCTCTTTTCCCGGTATTACATAACCGTTTGGTGAGTCATATAGACTTCTTCTTGCAAATCTCCATTAAGAAAGGCACTTTTCACATCCATTTGGTGGACTTTCCAACCAAATTGTGCAGGTAGAGCAAAGATCATCTTGATTGTCTTGATCTTGGTTGTGGGAGCAAATGTCTCCTCATAATCAATGCCTTCTTATTGTGCATACCCATTTGCTAAGCCTTGCCTTGCTTTATACTTGTCAATAGTCCCATCTGATTTGTACTTAGTCTTGAATATCCATCTCGCATCCTATGGGTTTCTTCCTAGTGGAAGGTCGACAAGTTGCCATGTGTTGTTCTTCATCAGCGACTAATACTCAATCCATGGCATTTTTCCAAGATTTTGATTATAGGGATTCTAAACCGTAGATGGCTCAACTATTTCAACAACTCTGCTCATTAGGGCATAATTGACCTCTTCACAAGCTTGACTACGAGTTCTAGGTCTAGGATTGCATGATGTGCTAGGTGCTTCATCCAAATTTGCATATCTTATTAATTGAGTATACCATTTAGGTAACTTCTTAGCTATTCCATTGGCTTGTGGTGGATCCAATTTTCACCATCATCCAATTCATCACTATCATCTTAGTGGGAACATCAAATTCTGTCTTCACAAGAGGTGTATTCTACATGTTTGTTGAGTCGTTGAGTGGTGCATCTGCTTGTTTCTTCTCAAAAGAACTCAACATACCTACTTGTGTATACTTTATTTTCTTTTCGGATCCCATAATTTGTACCCAAGTGCTTCTTCACCGTATCCAATGAATATCAGGTTTCTCAAATTTCATATCCAACTTGTTCTTATTCTTCTTGGGTATGTTCATGCTAGCTTTACACCCAAATACTCTTAGGTGTGCAATTGATGGTTTCGATTTGACCATGCTTCTTGAGGTGTCACTCCTTCAAGAGTTACTTGTGAGCACTCTATTCAACAAATAGACTACAGTTCTTGCAGCTTCTACCCAAAATGTCTTTGTTAAACCTGAGTCGTCAATCATACATCGCACCATTTCCATGATAGTATGATTCCTTCTCTCAACTATACCATTTTTTGTGGTGTGTGAGTAGGAGGCATTTGTCAACAAATCCCATGAGCTTCTAGGTAATTCTTGAACTCATTGCTTGTGAATTCCCCCTCGATCTGAGAAGAGAGTTTTGATCTTGCGACCAACTTCATTCTCAACAAGTGCTTTAAACTTCTGAAATGTCTCAAAGGCTTGACTCTTGTTTCTTAGACAATATATCCACATCTTTTTGAGTAGTCATCAACAAAAGCATGAAATATTGATATCCAAAATGACTTGGTTGCATGGTCCTATAAAGATCGGTGTGCACCAAACCAAGCTTTCCCTTAGCTCTATATGTGTTCTTCTGGAAGGGTACTCTATGTTGCTTTCTAGCTAGGCAATTGTGACACTTGTCAGTGTTGTGCTTGAGTGTAGGCAATCCTTTCACCATGTTTCCCTTTTGAAGTGTTTAGAGATAGCCAAAACTGATGTGACCATATCTGCGATGCCATAGTTCTACAGATTGTGTGTCTTTGGCCACTAGAGCTTGATCATCCTTATGGACAAAATCAAGTTGGAACATACGTCCCACATTAGAGGCTCTTGCTACAATCTTGGAACCTCTTGACTTATCTCTTATCAAGCACACTTTTTCTCCATTATTACTGTCAAAATCCAACTTCAAGTTGTGATCAAGGAGTTGACTAACTGATAGCAAATTCTTGGTCAACCCAGGTACATACAATACATCTGTGATTTTGTAGTCATGCTTTCCAAGAGGTAGTGAAATGTTTCCAATCCCCTTGACACTGTATGATGAGTCATCACCTAATGACACATGGTTCTTGTTAGGTGAGTCACGTAGTGTGTAGAACCAATCCTTGCGTCTAGTCATGTGTCGAGTTGCACCCGAGTCAACATACCAGATATCTTGTGTGGACTTGGTTTCTTCATCAAATTGAGTAGAATACATGTGGTGTCCTTCATCTGAATCATCCTCATGTTCGGCAATGTACCCTTGTTGTTTGGGTTTTCTTTGCCAATTACCATTTTTCTGCCCTTGATTGTTGTTGTTGTTGGACTTCCCTTGATTTGAATTGTTGTTACCCTGTTGGTTGTTGGGTTTTGAATTGCTTGATGAACCCTTTTTGTAGGAATTTACCACAATTTCAACAATCTTTGATGTCATGTCCCCTCTATTGCAAATGGGACACTTCTTGGTGTTTTCGTTGACTTTGGTCCCTTTGTTGACTTTGATTTTGTTGGGACTTCTTGTGATTGGACTGAAATTTCCCCTTTCCTTTATGATTGGAAGATAGTGCTTGCTCATCTTCATGATCTTTGTTGTTCATTGCCTCTTCTTGTTGGAGTAGATTGACCAACTTCTCAAAGGTGACTATGTGTTCACTCATATTAATAGTTGTCACAAAGATTCTGTAGGAAGGAGGAAGTACTCACAACACAATTGGTACAAGGTCTTCATCACTCATCTATTTTCCCAATGCCAATAGAGATGCCCTCAAAGTAACAACTCATCTAAAAAACTTCAACCTTCTCATTGTGCTTGAACTTGAGAGTATGCAGTTGTGATAGTAGGTTGAGGATGGCATTCTTGTTCTTTACCTCATAGACTGTGCTCAACTTATCCCATGCATCCTTGGCCAATGTGGCATCTCTAATGTGGGGTTGCGCATCGTTGTTACACCAAACAAGATGATCAACTTGGCCTTTTGATTGGCCCTGTCAAATTGAACTTATTGTCTTCCATCATCAAGTGATCTTGTTGTTGTTCCATCTACAACTATCTATAGGTCTTCAAACTCAAGTAACATCTTGATATTTAGTTTCCATGCAGCATAGTTGTCTCCTCTAAGCAGTTGTGAATCTGGAAAGAAGAACTTTGGTGCTTGTGCACCCATTTCTGCAATCTAAATTTCTGAAACTCTGAATTTCTGACAAAGGGTAAGGCTCTTATCACTCCAGGTTTATGCTCTCCCTTTCAATATACCATTAGGCCGATATACCAAACCTTTCTATATACACTCCCTTCCGATATACCCGTCGGTACATGGAAGAAGATCACCCTTTCAATATACTCATCAGTATGGAAAGAGGTGTTAATGCACGTGAAAGAATTTAGTACGTGGTACGTAGACAGTATGGAGAGGGGTTTGTGCAAGCACAAATGGATGGGAGGGCTCAAATGTGTGTGTATTGTGTCCTTATTACTCCCCATTGATTTTATAGGGTCGATGCCCAGATGATGTTTAGGTAGCTATGTTAGGCGTTAAGTGCAGTAGTAGTCACAACATCATAACCTCGTAAGCGCTTCCCAGGATGCAATGTATATACCAAATGCTGCTATGAGATCAAAGATCTCGTGTGATAGAACCAAACATAAAATAAAAAAATTGCACTTTTTTTTTTGCACTTTATGCACCAAGATTAGTACAAAATTCTCCAAAAGTACATCAAAATGGAGTTTTTTTGTGTCCCCCTCTTTTAAAAAAAAGGTCGAGAATCACAAAATACACAATTTAGGCCAAAAACATTTTTACCCCCAATAGGTGTTTTTCACTAAATTTAGTGGTGGATATAAATTTTTTTGGTGAGCTTCTAAATTTAGAAATCTCCCAAAATTTAGTAATTTCTCCAAATTTTCCAAAAAAATAATTTAATAATAAATATGGAGAGAGTGGGAATTGAGCTATGGACTTGTTTATTCCCAAGATCCAAACAAACAATCTGAATATTTTTTTCACCTTTTCTCACAAAATATGATCTGATTTTTTCTAAAATTTTGAAAGCAACATCATACAATATTTTTCTTAAAACTCACAAAATTTTATAAGAATCAGAATCTTGGTTTTGAGATCTTACCAATTGACTACTAGATCTGATTTTTTTCGTAAAAAATGATCCAACTTGTCTGCAGAACTTTTTGTCACATGTAGAGGCCAAATCTGAAGATGATGTAAACTGTAAAGTTGTGTACCTCCTTCTTATCTTTCCAAAAAAAAAATGGCACATCAATCCAACATTTTATAAAAAGTTACGTCATTTTTTCTAAGAGCTATCTGCTGGAATTTTGTTGACAGGACTGCTTCAACCTTTGCTCCCAAATTCTTCACACCTCCACTTTCAGATCTAATTTTTTTTTTTTACTCTTTTTTTTTTCAAGATCTGTAATTTTTTTTTCAAGATCTTTCTCCTTTTTTAAGATCTCTTTTTTTTTCACAATTTTTTTTTCAAGATCTCCAAATCTAAAATATTCCGCCAATATGTTGGATCAATTAGTTATGCCAATGACTAATTAAAAATAATTTTTACCTTCCTAATAAGTGGATAGGTTAAATTTTAGTTGAGGGATGCTTGGAAGGAATGGAGGCTACAGGATGCTTCAATGGCTCTCCTTTGATGTAGATCTTCTTCTCTAATGGATCCTCTCCAATAGTGCTCCTCTTCAACCTTGCTTGGATAGAACCTACTCTGATACCAAATGATAACAATGGTATAGCTCTGATACCAAATGATAGAATAGAATAAGATTGCAATGACCAAAGAGGGATGAAAGCCTCACAAATATTATTGATCATGAAATCAGATTACATAACAATGCAAGAGTTGTAATATTTATAGATATTAGACAACCTCATATGGATAGACATGACACCCTATCAGGCACCAACTATGAGATGATAAGACCCATCTCACATGCACATGTAATTACTACTAATACCAATATTGAATGTTATCCAACATAACAATATTGAATGTAAGTCACTAGACTAGAGTGCACATGTTGCACATTATTAAATAAAAGACAATGCAATAAAATGCAATAAAATGCAATAAATATGCCTATGCTAAATTATGCTAATAGTAGATATTTTGTGGCTATGGAAATATATATTTGTGTTGCTAGCATCATTTATGGTAGTTGAGGATGGTGGTGTTTTTATTTCCTTATGCTTGAGTGATATTTTCTACACCATTAAGAATTAGGGTGGTAAGTTTTCTTTGGTCCATTATGTATTGGCATATTTATATAGGGGTTTATACATATTTATGTTAAAAATATATGCATGTGGCTTAGTATATGTGACCTTACTATATGTCTGGTCCTATGAGCATATTGTAGTGATTCAACCATTATGAGGGACATAAGTAAATTGAGCCCATTCCAAGATATTGTAGTACGATGGACCATTCCACACAAGAGGTATTAATACCATGGAGTATGAAGTGATGGTAGATAGGTTAACTCCTATAACCATGATTTAGAGTGCATACAAGAACTTTAGAGGCTAGGTTGAAGATGTTTTAGAGGTGTGGAAGGTCATGATTGATAGATGGTTAAAGGACCATTTCCCAAGATATGGGTAATGGTTATAGTATCATAGGGTGACCTAACATTTTGGATTTATCCAAGACACACCCTATTACCTCACCCATTAATATGGTCATAGTGATATATGTAATAGGATGGTGGCATGTTAAGGCCCATAAAGGCATAGTTAGCATCATCATTGGATGATAAGGTTGACCCAAAAATGGAAACCATATTAGGAGATGATCCTTTCTATAAGTACACTCATATAGAGTGGTGGATGGGCACCCAATGGATGATTTTATTTCTAATAATAGTACAGGGATCAACACATGGTACAAGTATAATAAGAGGATGAGGCGGTGGAGTTATGCCTCCACTAGTTTGAGGTGATAGAGTAGGCTAGGAATTCATGCCCCCACCAACATGAGGATATGGAGTATCACCAAAAAATTTACCCCAACTGATGCAATAGTGGTTGTAATTACAAAAAGTTAGTATGATGTGATTTTGATTTATAAATTGAAGTTTTTGAAATTGAATTGACTATAATAATTATTAATACTTGGTATGTGTGTTATAAGTGCAAGTAAAAAGTATTGGATCACAATATTTGATGCCTCATTTTGCATGTTTAAGTGAATCATGCTTAGAGATATTATATATGTTGGGATTTTAGATCATGTTAATGAAATAATAGGAAATATGCCTACTTTTTTACCCTTTTGTAATAGCTTCTACAACGTGTATAGTATTGGTTGGGTAGGGAAATTATCATCAAATAAAGATAGATAGATAGTTAATTCTCCCATTAGGGAAAAATATTATGTAAAACATTTTGAAAAGGAACATGACGATATATGAAGAGCATTTGTGTATCCTAATGTATATAGGAAGGTTACAAGAGAGAGTGCAACTATATAGGTCATGATCATACAAACAATGATGGTGAGATACAAGAGAGGATTTTACCTCTCATGATAGAATAGATACATACAAATCAAAGGATTTTGATGGTGGTGATGATGTATAATAAACTAGTGTAAAATCCCTTCCCCTCATTATATATTAATTTTGAAGTGAATTTTTATGTTTGTTCTCGTGTGTATTATGACATTGTATCTTTTTATTACTTTAATTGGGATGTGTAATTACTAGAAATGTATTATAATGATTGAGGTATGATTGGTGTGATATAGACCGATAGATAAGCTATCATGATACTAGACACATGGTTATTCCAGGACATGAGAATGTAGTATAATTGTATTCTATTTTTATTGTTCATTTTTACTCAATAGATTTATTTTATATTAAAAATGTAGTTACATTATTTATTATTTCATTATGGTTTTCTGATAAAGATGTATCGATTTCAGGTACCCACATAGATTTAGGAGATTGATATGACCATACGGGAGAGAATCCTCTCTAAGGATCATCACTCATAGGAGGAAAAGAAGACAATTTATCCCCTAAATGGGTATCATGGTATTTCCTTGTATGTGCAAAGTGATTCATTATAGGAGGAGATAAAGGATGATGTATTTCAAAATAAATATTTCCCTTAGTTTCAAAACTCTTTAACCTTTTCTCTAAAGAATTAAAATCATTGTCATGATTCCCATTAATGTTGTGATATTTTCTATGAGTTTTTCCTTTAACATTCTCAAACTAATGAGGAGGATGATGAGAATGAGATGGTAGAATGATCAAGCATTTATCTAGTAAGGTATAAAAATATTGTGTAGTCTATCTCGAGCCTTATCGAAGAAAAATGCGCTATAATAGGCCTCGTGGGTGCCTTAGGTTGAGTACTAGCACGATAGAAAATATTTCCTATAAGATCTTAACTTTTCCTATATTATAAGATGAATATTTTATAGTACTTTAACTAGGTGTCATAATAGGATTAGGATCATCAATGTGTGTAGGCACTAACTCTCATGGAGGAGAAAGTTATTTCTCCAAAATAATAAATCAAAGTAAAATCTGATTGAATGAGTCACATGTATCATATAATAACTTCTCCTTAAGAGAATAGATAAGGCCACAATAAAATATATTTTGTATTCCCAAAGTAGTTGGATAATAAATTAGTTTTTGTATACAAACTTTAAAGCATAAGATATAGTCACTAGTTTGTATTTATCTTGTACTAATTTATATGTTCATAAGTAATCTTATGGCCTTTGTTTACAATTAATCAAATGATGAATTCCTCATAAATATTTATAAATGTTATTAGCAATCCCCTAGGAGGTAATCAAACCTATCTAAGGCTAAGATTTTGAGACTCTTAAGAAATTATTTTAATGAAATCCTATAATTATCAAATAGCACCATGGAAGTTTTATATAACTTAATATGTAATTAAGGCTTTCTTGTCTCATCAAATTAATGATATGTGTATATTACTCATTTAGGAGTCATCTCAAAGGAATAATTTAGTATTCATATGATATACATTATTATACAAATTTAGAAACTAGGATGTGCATTCACATTCATCCAATCAAGAAATAAATGGGAAAATTAGGGTTAGAAATACCACCAAGATAATTGATATGGTGATATACATGTTTCATAAATTGATTTCAACTATATGAAGGTCATAGGATGTTCTCATAATGTCCCTATATGCTCTATTCCCGTCTATAACAAATCATTAGTTTTGGATTGGATAATTTGGTAGTTTGGATCTTAAATATAAACTTCATCCCTATTAATAGTGTTCCTTTAGTTTTTATATGAGGCTTCATCTATGCATGTACCTCTTGTGTGTATATTTAGAAGTCCCATGATTTTCACATTTGTACCTATATTTTCATACCTAGCTTCCTACACCAACATTCAAATAAATATGAGATTCAAAAATAAGGTTAAGCTCTTGAGTTGGACTAGCGTCGAGTCACCTCACGTGATTTAGACCATTTCAAAATCCATGTAATTTTTGTAGTGATCAAGAAATGGTGTATGAAAATATAGTTCCTTTGTCTTATATTTTCCCTCATGCCTCAACAAAAATATTAGAATAACTAATATATGTTCTTAAAGTGTAATCCTTGTATGTAAAAATATAATAGTTTGTTAGAGTGGTTGATAATTTCTATATAGTAGTTATACCCTTAGGACCTCATAATAAAATTGTATGCATAAGGGTGTATTAATTTTAAATTTAAACATGGTGGCATGCAAATAGTAACTCACATAATATGAAAAGAAAATTAGAGTAACAAAAAAACTAACATTCAAATGGGCCAAAAATAAGGCCGGATGGAACCATCCATCTCAAACAATAACGTTAGAGGGTCTTGTCCAAAAATAAAGGTTTTGTTATGATACTAAAAATGATCAAACAATTAATGAAAATTCCATATATCTTTATGATATGTGTTTACACCCTTATTATATTATATGAAATCTAGATTAGTGAATTAAGTACACTAAAGGATGTAAGGGGAGCTACAAGAGGTTATTATGATTAATTAACTTCAAAAATAATTATATAATATCAAAATAATGAATTAATGCTTGTAGATAATGTATGAAACAAGATATGAACTAGAAAACAAAAGGAGATGAGTGCAATTAGATATATACATATGGATTTGGGAAGTTCTTGGTGTGTAAAATACTAGAATTGAGAGATTTGAGATTGATGATGGTTTGTTCCTAGAAATGTGACTGGAAAATGACTTGGGGTAGGACCATACAACTCCACCAAGACCGTTTATACAATCTTAATTATAATTTATGGTCTTGTAACTACTTAGATTCTATCTCTGTAACTTTTTGGGAGTGTCACCTACCTAGAAACATTTTTCATTGTCAAACCCTATTTGTTCATGGTGTGAAGCCCTTTGAATATTGTGAAAAAAATATCAAACATTTTCTATTAGTGGGAGACCTGTAAAAGAAACATTAGTTGGGTTGTGGGGACACTTGCACACCACCAATGTTGGAGCTAATCCAAAGAGGCCTAAAAATGCACGTCTTTCTCCACATATCTTATGATATTTGAGTGAATGCAACTAGATTTTCTAACTCATTTGGAAATGCTTTAGTTTATTCTAGATCTTTCTAAAATGCTTGGAGAAGGTAGGTTTTATTTCTTGTTGATGAGAAAGGCTGATTCCTTGACACAGTAAAAATATTCGGACATATTGTGGTTATTTCCCTAATGATGGTGAATGTGCTTTTATGATATTTAGGTATCCTTGAGTGTCTTTTGCAAGAGTTCTAAGTGAGTGTATCATTTTAGTGTCATATTATTTCCTAGGTTAGAAAATGATGTATTTTTAAATTTCTTATATAGGGTTTTGAAGGTAAAAAAAAATAAACAAAGGATTACCTCGAGGATTAAAGGTCACATCGAAGAATGTGAAACTAAATAAAAGCTAGAGGATATGGATATGCAAAACCATACAACTAGGTCAAGACAAGATACAAATTATAGACCAAACTATACAATATTTCCCAAGGATGAGAAACATGAAAAATGGAGTTCACATCTTGTGAATTGGGTTTTCTCTATTGATTTTATGCATTGAATTATAAGAATGTCTCAACATTTTAGAATGTGTTAGCATATGGTAGATGTATTTTGATGGTTCTAGATGAAGAAATGGAGCTGGGGTGGGTGTTGTGCTCATTTTTCCAAAGGAAGAGAAATTCTTCTTCGACAATAGATTGCAATTTTCTTGTTCCAATAATATGGTGGAATATGAGGCATTAGTGCATGGTCTGTTGATTGTGGAAAAGAGGAAGATTAAGGAATTGCAAGTATTTGGGGACACTGAATTGGTCATCCACTAAGTCCATGGAAAATGTGCAACAAAGAAAATACTATTAAAGGCCTACAGACATAGAGTTTGGAACTTAATGAAGAGTTCTAATGCTCTCAACCTACAGGTTGTACTTGCAAAAGCTAAAAAAGGAAGAAGATCAAATGGCGGATCTCAAATATTAGTTTTCACATGCACAAGAACTGGTTAAAGTAAATATTTAACATATAAACATGGTTGTTAGGCCATCCATACCTGATAATGTAATGAATGGTAAGTATTTGATAGTGACAAATAATTTATCCGATTCATAAAGAATGAAGTTGATTTTTTTTTCAAAAATGTAGTATGATTTGCAAAGACACCTATGGTGATAAGAGTATTTAGCTAAAAAAAAAATTCCAAAAGGATTGGTCAATCTAGAACAAATTTTCAGTCTAGATAATGAGTTCAAAGGTATAGAAAAAATCATGGTGAAAAAACAAGAATATTGTCGGTTTGTTGTAATTGCTCCGGAAAATAATTTTTTTGGAAAGGTATGTGATGAACATGAAAACTAAAATTACATTGTCTTATGTCAAAATTTTAGTGATGTGTTCTCAAGGGGCTATGAAGATTTAAAAGAGTTCAATATAATTGTATCCCAGCATTCTATAAATCTTGATCCCGATATCAACCCGAGTTAGGCAAAAAAAAGGCCGATAAACCCCAAGATAGATCCCCTCATGAGAAAATAATTGTCTAAACTCATCGAGGCTAAGATTATTTTTCCCATTAAATACTTCACTTGGGTGGTGAAATTGGTTCCAGTCATAAAGAAGAATGGTGAAATCATGATCTACATAGACTTCAGGGACCTAAATAAGGCCTCTCTTAAGGATCACTATCCTTTGCCTTCAATGGAGCATATTCTATAGATAGTGGTTGGATCTGAGATATTTTCAATGCTTGAAGGATATTTGGGCTTTAATCAAATAAAAGTGAAGGATCAGGATCAATACAGGACCATGTTCACCACCAAATGGGGAACATATGCATATAAAAAAATTCTTTTGGTTTATCAAATCCATGTGCCACCTTTGAAAGAGCAATGGATATCACCTTGAAAGGAGATATTAATCAGTTTATCCTTTTGTATATTGATGATATCACTTTTATCTAAAATCATAAAAAGATCATATAAGTCATCTTGAGAAGGTATTTTAAAGATGCATGGAGTTTGGGGTATCACTTAACCTTAAGAAATGTAATTTTGTAGTCCTTAGAGGTAAGATTTTGGGAACGTTGTTTCTAAAGAAGGCATTTCCATTAATCTAGAAAGATCTCTACCATCCTTGCTCTTTCCTTTCCAGCTCACAAGAAATCTTTATAGTCTTTTCTTGGAAAGGTTAACTTTGTTAGGTGCTTTATAACTAGCTTCATGGGTGCAGTAAAGCAACTCACACTTATGTTTAGAAATGATTCAAATTTCATATGGACCGTGAAAGGGAAGGACAAATTTTAAAATATCAAACAATAAATAGCCCAGGATCCTATGTTGATTAATCCAGATTACTCCAAATATTTTATCTTATATGCATATGGAGCTGATTCTTGCATTGCCATGGTTTTAACCCAACCAAATGATCAAGACTTGGAGAAACCAGTAGCCTTATTTAGCCAAACCTTGAAGGAATATGAGCTTAAGTACAACCATATTGATAAGAAATTGTATTCCATCATCTACACCTTGAAGAAATTTAAAATCATGATTGTAGCTAGCTGCGTAAAGGTTCTAGTATCACATCCCAATGTCAGAGATTTCATTATGGGAGCAGAGATCAGTGAGAAATGAGCTGGTTGGGTAACTAAAATCATGAAATATTATGTGACCATTAAGGCCAAAAAATTGGTAAGAGGATATGATTTTTGAAGAAAACTACCTGAAGATGTGCGGAATGACTGAGAGACTACTTTATTCCTAGAAGAGAAGAGCCGCAATGAACCTGAGAAGAATGAAGACATAGCTACAGATAGTTGGATGAAGATAATAATAATATTCCTCTCCTCTGGTATATATCCTCCTTATCTCAATAAAGAAAAGAGGCAACATTTAAGGTTGCATTCTTTTCCATATGTGTTGGTTGATGGAGTACTATTTAAAAGGAACATTGATGGCATGTTTCTCAGATGTATTGAAGGAGAACAATGTAATAGGATCCTTTCCAAGTTTCATGATGGTTTCTCGGGAAGAAATTTATCTCTGCTAGGGCTACAACTATGAAGATCATAAAAGAAGAATATTTCTAACCTACGTTGTTCGTGGATGCTCACAAGTGGGTTAGGAAATGTAAGGAGTGTGCTCTCTTTACTAGAAAGAGAAGATTTCCAAAATTTCCTCTTCATCCAATTCTTATGGATCATCCATTCATATAATGGGGTATTTACTTCTTTGGTATGATCAATCTACCATCTAGTGTAGGTCACAAATGGGTTCTCACAACAATAGATTACTTCACTAGGTGGATGAAGCCATTCCATTGAAGGAAGCTCTTTGAATCGACCATCTTGGAATTTCTTGTAGAAATTGTTACAAGGTTTAGCATACCCCAAAACATTATTTCTGATAATGATAAAGCCTTCTTGGGGTCAATAATACTTGATTGGGCTCTTTAACTTGGGATTTATCTCAAGACATCCTCCAATTATTACCCACAAGGCAATGGATTTGTGGAATCTACTAATAAAAATTTGATCAAAATCATGAAGAGAACTATGGATGTGAATCAAAGGTAGTGGCATACAAAAGTGAAAATTCTCTTTGGGAAGACATGATAACAATGAAGAAGGAGATTGGAACTTCTCCGTAAAAAATAGTATATGGAAAAGAAGCTAGGATTCCCTTGTCACTTGAGTTTCCTTCACTTGAATTAGCACAACAGTAATTTGAAGGAGCATATCAAAGAGAAATAAGAATAGTGGAACTAGTGGAACTTGAAGAAAATAGAAATGCCACCATGAAAAGGATGGAGCAACATAAAAATTCAAGCAAATAGTGGTTTGATAGAAAATTTAGGCCTCAAAATTCAAGGTCGAGATCTGGTCTTGAAAAAGAAAGTTACTGAAATGAAGAAAATACTCCGTGGGTGGATATTCAAAGCCACACTACTATAAAAAGCAAGTCACATCATTAGGGAAAGCCACGGAAGGTTTTCAAAAGCTACGTAGACCTAGGGTGCCATGATACAAAGGAATGATCCATGGATGTCAAATAGCCACACAAGACTGAGTGGAGAAGCCACGTAATAAAGTAAAATGATGATTCTTCACAGAAATTAGAAATCAATATTCTTTGATTTAGTTATCAAATCTTTGAAAATTCAATAAGATTTTTTGTTCTCTATGTGATCAAATCTGATTTCATGAGTCAAATCGAGGCAAATGGGCAAGAGTCAAGGAAACTTCTCCAACACGCAAAAAGTGTAGTTCAGCACAACCACCAATATTAAATGTAGTATGGGTGCTTATTGAAGAAGGCGTGTAACAATGGATAAACAGAGTGGTGCCCTGTTCCCTAAGAGAAATTAATGAAGGTGGTTGGGATTGGTTGAGGAATTGAATTTCCTCTAATTTCTTCTCTTTCTCCCTTCCATGATTTTTCTATATATTATAAAGCAATGATGCTCATTTTTTATGGGTTGGATACTCTTAGAATTTGGGCATCTTGTAATATAAGGCTTCTCTCTTGTGTTGTGTGTATGTCCTAAGGGTCACATGCCTTGGATCTTGATTCAGTGAATGCTCACATCTTCCTCTCACGATTGTAATAGTTCTGTGCACAAATTTCAGGAAATAAAATTTAATCTTGTGGCTCATTCTTCCCTTGTTCTTATTTTATTGCTCCTTTCCTTTCTTTCTTTCATTCACAGGTGTGTTGTATGTTTCATTTTTGAATATTTTTGTCTTTGTGTATCATGAAAGTGGATTCTAGGAGTGATTTTGATCTGTGTCTCATATCCAATCCTCTTCATTATCATTTCCTTCCCTTTCCCCTTATCTAAATGTATTCATCCCCTTATTTTTAGTGTTATCACCTCTTGTAGATTAGGATTTATGTTTATGCATCTCTTTCTCACCCTAGGTCCTTGGAAAGTTAGAGTAGGATTAGATAGTTGCATTTCAATTTCTAGGAGTAGTTTTAGCAGTAGAGGTAAGTTGAGGAAGTCATCTTCTCTAGAGGTTTGTCTTAGTTTGAGTCCCACAACTTGGAGATAGTCCCATGTTGACTCAAATTTTAGGTTGTCTATGATCTAAATGTGGGTGCAATTTTGAGCTCCAACAGTTTTGGCATGCCCGGTGGGACAAGAAGTCAAAATATTTCCATATTTATCAAGTTTTGGTGTGTGCTTGATAAATTTCATCCTTTCAGAGGTTCTGTGATAACACATCTCCAACTCCATTCAGTAAATATACTAGTTTCAGTAGAGTTCAAGTGTCCCTGATTCATGAGAAGGATACAAACAAGGTCTAGAACAAGACAAGAAGGTGTATTTGAGTATTTGCAACTATCTCCAGGTGAGAGAAGAGAAGAGGAAGATAGATTCAAAGATCTCCATCTCCTCCAAATCAAACTCTCTCAACACCTCCACCTTGGTAGGCCCTTCTTGCAATCCACTAGAGTTCTCAAACCTATCATAATGGCTCATCAACAACTACCCACCACCTCAAAATCCATTTGTAAACTTCATAAGAAGCAGCCCACTTGCCTTGAATGCCCAAAATCCTATTCCCAAAGTTTTGCGTTTGAAGAATATTCCATATTTTACTAGAGAAAATCACACTACTCCAGTTGACCACATTCAAGACATTGCAAATGTCTTGTGTTATCCATGAAATTTCTTGAAATGGATGTGGCAGTAAAATCTAGGCTTCATCTCTTAAAGGAAAAGGCTCTACAATGGTTTAGAGCTTAACCATGGGCTCAATCAGAATTGGAATGAGTTGTGCACAACCTTGTATAATCAATTTGGGGAAAGAGATGATAACTTGTCTCTTTTGGAGTAGTTAACTACAATCAAGAGAGCACCTAATGAACAAATGGTGGATTTCAACTTCAGATTCCAGAGAAACTTGGGACAATTCCAGTTCTTGTGAGACCTACAATAGAAAGGTGTCTTTCTTTACTTTTAAAATCTCTTAACTCTAATATTGTTATTATGATAATCAATGGGAGGAATAACCTTACCCATGGCTTATGCATTGGCCATTAGGGCTGAAAATTGTTTAATTCAAGCTGGAAAATTAGCTCCTAGGCCACCTATGCCATTATCCCTAAATTTCCACAAGCCACACAACCTTCCATTGCTCTTATTCCCCAACCAAACCCACAACCCATTTCTTCCACATCACAAACCCCACACAAAAAAGGAAGATGAGGAAATGAAATCTCTGATTAGAAACTTGACAAAAAAGTTATATCCCTAGAAAAATAACAAGCCCAATCATATAGAAATTATCAAAATCAAGGGAAATCTTCAAATCAAGGATATCAACCATATAAAAACCAATAATCTAATCAAAGATATGCACAAAAACCAAAAAAATAATAGATGGAAAAGTCAAAGTGCTCCTCTTCCATTGGCAACAATTCCTCCTCCACAAGCACTCCCCCCTAGTTCTAGTCAAGCCTTAGTTCCAAAGACAAAAATAATATGGCACAAGAAACAAAGTGGTGTTTTCCATGTAATCTACCTCATAACCAACTTGGTTGTGAAAGGGAAATGCATCTCCAAGCCTACATGATTCAAGGTTCTTCTAATCAATAAGAACCACTTATTGAAGTACCAAATCATGGTGTGGAAGAAACTCAACAAGTTGCACCTGATGCTAACCTCATGTTTTTTAGAGTTGAGGATTTTTGTGCACTCAATCAAGTGTCTAGAATGGCTCCCCCGGTAGACCTCGATGAGTGTTTCTGAAAACACATGAAAAAGAAAATAATGTTGGAAGCTCAGGTTGTAACTCCCGTGGATCAAAGCAATGTCATAGGGAAAGGAAAAGACATTGGAGGGATTAAGGAAAAAATGTGGATGATGAAGCATAAAAAAAGGGCAAGGGAGTGAAAAATGAAAAATGAATGAGTAGAAAATGTGTCAAAGTAGTCTATGGTGCCTATAAACTTTTGTGAAAAGGAGGTTGTTGTTCAAATAAATTCACATGTCAAACAATGCCACAACAAAAGAAAAAGAAAGTAGCATGCCGCAGATGCAAAAATCCATGGGTCTCCCATTCAACATAGTTGAGAAAATGAAGAATACTAATGTCAATGTCTCAATGTGGGATGCACTTTTCATTCCATCTCAACGAGATCTTCTATGTGAATCCCTCAAGAACTACCTCTGAGGATCCAGTAATGCAAAAGACTCATGTCCATGTTCATTCATGTCTGCAAGAAAAAGGTGATCAAGTAAGTAAAATTGTTAAGACCCCACCCTTTTACATGTCAATAATTGTGGGTAAACACCTGTTCATAATTGTATGATTGATTCAAGGGCTAGTACTTCTATAATGCCAAAGAAAATTGTTGACATCCTAGGTCTCAAGTACAATCCTGTGTCTAGGGGAGTCTTACAACTTGATGGGTCAATAGTGGGTGTATTAGGAGTGATTAAATATTTAGAGTTAACCCTCCATGCTTTCTCAAGTCTCACAATAACCCATGATATATCAGTCATAGACTTTCCACCCATGTTTGTAATTTTCCTATCTAGAGATTTTACTACTAAGGTAGGGGTTATCTGTCTTCATTGGACTCACATGCTTTTAAGGACCAGATATGGCACAAGATTCACAATCCAAGTTGAGCCTATCTTTTCCTATCACATAGAGTCATATGAACCTTCCCTATCCAATCAAACTATTTAATACAAGAAGAACATGATCAAGTTTCAAGTCCAGAAGAACAACCTACTCCTCCTCTCATGCCTGATTTTTTGTTTGATGAATGGGATGAGAGAGATCACAAATTTGATCCATATTCTGAAGAGCTTAAATCTTATGAAACTGGTCTTGGCACCTATTGTGTCCTGCAAGAAGAATCTGTTATGCCCATGACATTCAAAGAAGACAAGGAGCTCTAGTCTTTGCTTATGGCGGATGTATTTTGATGGTTCTAGAAGAAGAAATGGAGCTGGGGTGGGTGTTGTGCTTATTTATCCAAAGGAAGAGAAGTTCTTCTTCACCCATAGATTATAATTTTCCTGTTCCAATAATGTGGTGGAATATGAGGCATTAGTGCATGGCTTGTTGATTGTGGAAAAAAGAAAGATCAAGAAGTTGCAAATCTTTGGAGATACTTGAGCTAGTCATTAACCAAGTCCATGGAAAGATGTGCTACAAAGAACAAGCTATTGAAGGCCTATAGACATAGAGTTTGGGACTTGCTGGAGAGTTTTGATGCTCTCAACCTATAGGTTGTACCATGGAAGTTGAACAAGGAAGAAGATCAAATGGTGGCTCTCGAGATCTCAGTTTTCACCTACAGAAGACCTGGTTAAAGGAAAGATGCAACATATCAAGATGGTTGTTAGGCCATCCATACCTGATAATGCAACCAAATGGAAAGTATTTGATAGTGATGAACAAATTGTCCAATTCATACAAAATGAAGCTGAATTTTCTTCAAAAATGTAGTCTGATTTGCAGACATCTATGGTGATCAGATTATTCAACTCAAAAAAATAAATTTCCAAAAGGATTGGTCACTCTAGAATATATTTTCAGTCCAGATGATGAGTTCAAAGGTATAAAAAAGAGCATGGTGGAAAAACAAGAAGACTATCAACTTGTTGTAATTTCCCCAGAAAATAAATTTTTCTTGGAAAGGTATGTGATGAACATGAAAAGAAAAATTTTGTTTCCTTATGTCAAAATTTCAGTGATGTGTTCTCATGGGGCTATGAAGATTTAAAATATTTCAATCCAATTGTAGCCCAACATTCTATCAATCTTGATCCCGATATCAAACCAATTAGGAAAAAACAAAGGCCGGTAAACCCCAAGATAGAGCCCCTCATGAGAAAAGAATTGTCTAAACTCATCGAGGCTAAGATTATTTTTCCCATTAAGTACTCCACTTGGGTGGTGAAAACTGGTTCCCAATCAAAAAGAAGAATGGTGAAATCAGGCTCTATAGACTTTAGGGACCTAAACAAGGCCTCTCTCAAGGATCACTATCCTTTGCCTTCAATGGAGTAGATTCTACAGACAGTGGTTGGATCTGAGAGATTTTCAATGCTTGATGGATATTCGGGCTTCAATCAAATAAAAGTGAAGGAGAAAGATCAATACAAGACTATGTTCACCACCAAATGGGGAATGTATGCATATCAAAAAATGCCTTTTGGTTTATCAAATGTAGGTGCCACCTTCCAAAGAGCAATGGATATTGCCTTTAAAGGATATATTAATCAATTTATCCTTGTGTATCTTGATGATATCACTATTTTCTCAAAGCATAACAAAGATCATATTAGTCATCTTGAGAAGGTATTTGAAAGATGCAGGGAGTTTGGGGTATCTCTTAACCCCAAGAAATGTAATTTTGTAGTCCCTAGAGGTAAGATTTTGGGGCACGTTGTTTCTAAAGAAGGCATTTCCATTGATCCAGAAAGAGTCTTTGCCATCCTTTCTCTTTCCTTTCCATCTCACAAGAAATATTTGTATTTCCTTGGAAAGGTTAACTTTGTTAGGTGCTTTATACCTAGCTTCATGGGTCTTGGTAAAGCCACTCACACTTATGCTCAAAAAGATTCATCTTTCAGATGGACCATGAGGGGAAGGAAAACTTTGAAAATATCAAACAAGAAATATCCCAAGCTCCTACATTGATTAATCTAGATTACTCCAAATATTTTATCTTATATGCGTATGGAGCTGATTCTTGCATTATTGTCACGTGGTTTTAACCTAGCCAAATGATCAAGACTTGGAGCAACCAATAGCCTTCTTCAGCCAAACCTTGAAGGATTATGAGCTTAAGTACAACCATATTGAGAAGAAAGTGTTTTCCATCATGCGCCTTGAAGAAATTTAAAAGCATGATTGTAGCTAGCCATGTAAAGGTTCTGGTATCACATCCCAATGTTAGAGATTTCATTATGGGAACAAAGATCAATGAGAAATGAGCTGGATGGGTAACTAAAATCATGGAATATGATGTGACCATTAAGGCCACAAAATTGGTAAGAGGCTATGCTCTCTACAGATAGTTAGTTGAAGATGCATGGAATGACCTAGAGACTACTTTATTCCTAGAAGAGGAGAGCCACACGAACTTGAGAAGAATGAAGACATAGCCATGGATAGATGATGAAGATAATGATAACATTCCTCTCCTCTGGTATATATCCTCTTGGTCTCAAAAAAAAAAGAGGGACATTTAAGGTTGCAATATTTTCCATATGTGTTGGTTGATGGCATACTATTTAAAAGGAACATTGATGGCATGTTTCTCGATGTATTGAAGGAGAACAATGTAATAGGATCCTTGCCAAGTTTCATGATGGTTTCTCGGGTGACATTTCTCTGCTAGGGCTACAACTATGAAGATCATAAAAGTAGGATATTTCTAGCCTACATTGTTTTCATGGATGCTCACAAGTGGGTTAGGAAATGTAAGGAGTGTGCTCTCTTTACTAGAAAGAGAATATTGGTGGCCTTTCCTCTTCATCCAATTCAGGTGGATCAACCATTCACACAATGGGGTCTTGAATTCATTGGGATGATCAATCCTCCATCTAGTGTGGGTCACAAATGGGTTCTCACAACAACATATTACTTCACCAGGTGGATTGAAGCCACGCCATTGAAGGAAGCTACTTGAATCAACCATCTTGGAATTTCTTGAAGAAATTGTTACAAGGTTTGGCATACCCCAAACCATTATTTCTGATAATGCTAAAGCTTTCTTGGGATCAAAAATATCTAATTGGGCTCTTCAACTTGGGATTTATCTCAAGACTTCCTCCAATTATTACCCCAAGGAAATGGATTGGGAATCTACTAACAAAAATATGATCAGAATCATGAAGAGAACCATGGACATGAATCAAAGGTAAGTGGCATACAAAAGTGAAAAATGCTCTTTGGGTGGACAGGATAACAACAAGAAGAAAATGGAACTTCTCCCTACAAACTGGTATATGGAAAAGAAGCTAGGCTTCCTTTGTCACTTGAGTTTCCTTCACTCAAATTAACAACAACTAGAATTTGAAGGCATGGATCAAAGAGAAATCAGAATGGCGGAACTAGTGGAACTTGAAGAAAATAGAAATGTCCACCATGACAAGGATGGAACAACATCATAAAATTCAACCAAACAGTGGTTTGATAGAAAATATAGGCCTCAGACATTCAAGGTCGAGATCTAGTCTTGAAATGGGATGTGAGACAGAGCTAAACCAGAAGACACTCCAAATTTGATGCTATTTGGAGTGGACCATACATTATTACTGCTTGCAAGGAAGCTAATTCTTTTGAGTTATCTGATATTGATGGGAATGCATTTCAAATCCCAGTAAATGGGATTTATCTCAAACCCTCTCATTAAGAGTTTCATGTATCTTGTACATAGTAGATTAGATTTCTAATTCCTCCAAGTGCTTTCAACACATTGTCATTGGTAGTTTAGGTTTCTTTTCCCTAAGTGCTTTTACACATGTTTTGTTGTTTGGGGATCTTGTTGCACAGGTTCCATGTTTTTAGAGGATGTTGTTGTAAAATGAAGTCCAAAGTGTTAACGATCAGTTTCCATCAAGTGAAGGAGTCAAATGTAGAGAACTAAATAAATCAATCAGCTGACTCCATGCCCAATGGATTCCTAAGGCTACTGATCATCCATCTAGTAGGAAGATGACCCTGTGAGTCACCAAAAATGTTTCCCAATTTTGCATCCCTTGCAAAATTTGAGCAACTTGCACAAGTGTTAGACTTGGGATATTCAGAGAAAATTTGAAGAAACTATGAGGCTTTGAGCATGTCATGGATGGAGGAACATTACCATGGAGGATCTACGTAGAACCACAACAAGAAGAAAGTTCCACATAATGAAGAAAAGACTCCACGTGGTGGATATTCAAAGCCATGCTACTATAAATAGTGTCCATGGGCTAAGAAAAGTGAAAGGTGGGCCATGGGTCACAAGGAAGCAAGTCACATCATTGGGGTAAGCCACGAAAGGTTTTCAAAATCCACGTAGACCTAGGGTGTCGTGATACAAAGGAATGATCCATGGATGTCAAATAGTCCACACAAGACTGAGTGGAGAAGCCAGCATAATAAAGTAAAATGATGATTCTTTGCATGGAAATTAGAAATCAATTGTCTTTGATTTAGTTATCAAATCTTTGCAAATTCAATAAGATTTTGTTGTTCTCTATGTGATCAAATCTGATTTCATGAGTCAAATCAAGGAAATGGGAAAGAGTCAAGGAAACTTCTCCAACACGTAAAAGTGTAGTTCTAGGTGGCACAACCACAGTATTAAATGCAATATGGGCACTTAGTTGAAGAAGGTGTGTAAAATGGATAAATAGAGTGGTGCCCTATTCCTAAGAGAAATTAATGAAGGTGGTTGGGATTGGTTGAGGAATTTAAATTTCCCTCTAATTTCTCTCTTTCTCCCTTCCATGATTTTTCTATATATTGTAGAGTAATGCACATTTTTAATGTTGGATACTCTTAGAATTTGGGCATCTTGTAATATAAGGCTTCTCTCTTGTGTTGTGTGTATGTCCTAAGGGTCACATGCCTTGGATCTTGATTCAATGAATGCTCACATCTTCTTCTCTCACGTGATTGTAATAGTCTTGTGCACAATTTTAGGAATAAAATTTAATCTTGTGGCTCATTCTACCCTTGTTCTTATTTTATTGCACTCCTTTCCTTTCTTTCATTCACAAGTGTGTTGTATGTTTCATTTTCTGAATCTTTGTCTATTGTGTATCATGAAAGTGGATTCTAGGAGTGATTTTGATCTGTCTCATATCCAATCCTCTTCATTATCATTTCCTTCCCTTTCCCCTTATCTAAATGTATTCATCCCCTTATTTTCTAGTGTTATCACCTCTATAGATTAGAATTTTTTTTATGTCTCTTTCCCTGGTCTCTTGGGAAGTTAGAGTAGGATTAGATAGTTGCATTTAAATTTCTAGGAGTAGTTTTAGTAGTAGAGGTAAGTTGAGGAAGTCATCCTTCTTTGGAGGTCTGTCTCAATTTGAGTCCCACAACTTGGAGACAATCCCATGTTAACTCAAATTTTAGGTTGTCTATGATCTGAATGTGGGTGCAATTTTGAGTAATCTTCTAGAGTTATCAAATCTATCATAATGGCTAATCAACTAGCACCACCTCAAAATCCATTTGCGAACTTCACTAGAAGTAACCCACTTGCCTTGAATGCCCAAAATCCTATTATTGTTATGGTGTTGAAGAATATTCCATATTTTACTAGAGAAAATAACATTACTCTAGTTGACCACATTCAAGACATTGCAAATGTCTGTGCTATCCATGAAATTGCTGAAATGGATGTGGCAGTAAAACTCTTGGCTTCATCTCTTAAAGGAAAATATCTTCAATGGTTTATGAATTTAATCATGGGCTCAATCAGAATTGGAATGAGTTGTGCACATCCTTGTATAATTAATTTGGGGAAAGATCTCATAAATTTTCCCTTCGAGATAAGTTAACTACAATAAAGAGAGCACTTAATGAGAAAATGGTGGATTTTAACTTCAGATTCCAGAAACCCCGGGATAGGATTCTATCTCTCGTGAGACCCACTACAGAAGGTGTGCTTTCTTTATTTTGTTAAATCTCTTATCTCTAATATTATTTTTATGATACAATAAATGGGAGAGATAACTTTATCCGCAGCTTATGAATTGGCAATTAGGGATGAAAATTGTTTAATTAAAGCTAGAAAATTAGCTCCCAGGCCACCTTTACCTCTATCCCCTGGATTTCCACAAGTCACGCAACATTTCATTTCTCATATTCCCCAACCAATCTCATAATCCATTACTTACACATCACAAACCCCGAAACAACAAAAGGAAGATGAGGAAATGAAATCTTTGATTAGAAACTTGAAAAATAAAGTTATATCCCTAGAAAAATAACAAGCCCAATCATATAGAAATTATCAAAATCAAGGGCAATATTCAAATTAGGATATCAACCATATAGAAACCAACAATATAATCAAAGATATGCACAAAACTAGAAAAATAATAGATGAAAAATTCAAAGTGATCCTCTTCCATTGAAACAATTCCTCCTCCATAGGCACTCCCTACCCCCAGTTCTAGTCAAGCCTTAGTTCCAATACAAAACAATATGGTACAAGAAACAAAGTGGTGTTTTCCATGTAATCTACCTCATAACCAAATTGGTTGTGAAAGGGAAATACATCTCTAAGCCTATATGATTCAAGGTGCTTACAGTCAACAAGAACCACTTATTGAAGCACCAAATCATGGTGTGGAAGAAACTCAAAAAGTCAACTTGATGCTAATATCATGTTTTTCAGAGATGAGGATTTTTGTGCACTCAATCAAGTGTTTGGAGACTTTGGTAGAACTCTCATATGAATATTTTTGACATTACTAGAATAAAATAATAATGCTGGAATCTTAGGTTGCAACTCCCGTGGATCAGAGTAATGCCATAGGGAAAGGAAAAGACATTGGTAGGATAAGTGAGAAGCCACAGAAAAAGCGAAAAAGGCCATGAGAAATTATAAAATGAAGTAGAAAATGTGTCAAAGTATCCTATAGTTCCTGATAATATTTCCATGTAAAAATGGAGGTTGATTTTCAAATAAAGTCGCATGTTTAAACAATTCTCGCAATAAAATAAATAAAGTAGCATGCCCCGATATAGAAATCAGTGGGTCTCCCATTCAACATAGTCAAGAAAATGAATAAGAATAATGTTAATGTCTCAATGTGGGATGCACTTGCCATTCCATCTTAGTGAGATATTCTATGTGAATATCTCAAGCGAATACATCTCGATGGATCCATTAATGTAAAAGACTCATGCCGCGGTTCATGTCTATCAAGAAAAAGATGACCAAGTAAGTAAAATTGTTAAGACCCCACCCTTTTACATGTGATTAATTATGGGTAAACACTTGGTTCATAATTACATAATTGATTCAAGGGCTAGTACTTCTGTAATGCCAAAGAAAATTGCTGACATCCTAGGTCTCAAGTACAATCCTGTGTCTAGGGGAGTCTTACAACTTGATGGATCAACAATAGGTGTATTAGGAGTGATTAAATATTTAGAGTTAACCCTCCATGATTTCCCGAGTCTCACAATAAACCATGATATATCATTCATAGACTTTCCACCCATGTTTACAATTTTCCTGTCTATAGACTCTACTGCTAAGGTAGGGGGTTATTTGTCTTAAAATTGGACTCACATGAATTTAAGGACCAGATATGGAACAAGATTCACAATCCAAGATGATCCTATCTTTTCCTATCACATAAAGTAATATGAACCTTTCCCTATCCAATCAAACTATTTAATACAAGAAAAAAAAATCAAATTTTAATTCTAGGAGAATATCCCGCTCCCTCTCATGCTTTATTTTTGTTTGATGAATGGGCTAAGAGAGATCACAAATTTGATCCATATTCTGAGATTAAATCTTATGAAACTAGTCTTGGCACCTATTGTGTCCTACAAGAAGAATTTGTTATGCCTGCGACATTCAAAGAAGACAAGGAGCTAGTCTCTGGATTATGGCGGATGTATTTTGATGGTTCTAGAAACATAAATGGAGTTGGGGTGGGTGTTGTGCTTATTTCTCTAAAGTAAGAGAAGTTCTTCTTCACCCATAGATTACAAGTCGCTTGTTCCAATAATGTGGAAAATATGAGGCATTAGTGCATGGTCTGCATTGATTGCGAGAGAAAAGAGGAAAATTTAGGAATTGCAAGACTTTGGGATCATTGAATTGCTCATCCACCAAGTCCGTGAAAATGTGTAACAAATAATAAGATATTGAATGCCTACAAACATAGAGTTTGGAACTTTCTAGAGATTTTTGATGCTCTCAACCTACAAGCTATACTGCGGAAGCTGAACAAGGAAGCAAATCAAATGGTGGCTCTTGAATCTCAGTTTTCACCTACATAAGACCTGGTTAAAGGCAAGATGCAACATATCAAGATGGTTATTAGGCCATCCATTCTTGATAATGTAACCAACTAGTAAGTAGTTGATAGTCATGAAAAAATATCTAATTCATAAAGAATGAAGCTGAATTTGTTTCAAAAATGTAGTCTGATTTGCATGGCATCTATGGTGATTAGATTCTTCAGCTCAAACCAAATAAACTGCCAAAAGGTTTGGTCACTATAGAACATATTTTTAGTCTAGATGATGAGTTCAAAGGTATATAAAAGTACATGATGAAAAAACAAGAAGATCATGTTAGTCTGCTATATTCAATTGCCCTAGGAAAATAACTTTTGCTTGGAAAGGTATGTGATGAACATGAAAAGAAAATTTTTATTGCCTTATGTCAAAATTTCAGTTTTGTGTTCTCATGGGGATATGAATATTTATAAGAATTCAATCCAATTGTAGCCCAACATTGTATCGATCTTGATCCCGATATCAAACTAGTTAGGTAAAAACAAAGGCCGATAAACCACAAGATAGAGCCCTCATGAGAAAAGAATTGTCTAAACACATCAAGGCTAAGATTAATTTTCCCATTAAGTACTCCACTTGGGTTGCAAAACTTGGTTCTAGTAAAAAATAATTATGGTAAATCAGGCTCTCTATAGACTTCAAGGACCTAAACAAGGCCTCTCTCAAGGATCACTATCTTTTTCCTTCAATGGAGCAGACTTTGCAGACAATGGCTAGATTTGAGATATTTTCAATGCTTGATGGATATTTGGGATTCAATCAAATAAAAGTGAAGGAGTATGATCAATACAAGATTGTTTTCACCACCAAATGGGGAACACATGCATATCAAAATATTCCTTTTGGTTTATCAAATATAGGTGCCACCTTCCAAAGAGCAATGGATATCACCTTCAAAGGATATATTAATCAATTTATCCTTGTGTATCTTGATGATATCATTATTTTCTCAAAGCATAACAAAGATCACATTAGTCATCTTGAGAAGGTATTTGAAATATGTAGAGAGTTTGGGGTATCTCTTAACCATGAAAAATGTAATATTATAGTCTGTAGAGGTAAACTTTTGGGGCACATTGTTTCTAAATAAGGCATTTCCATTGATCTAGAAAAAGTCCTTTCCATCCTTGCTCTCTCCTTGCCAACTCACAAGAAAGCTTTACAGTCTTTCTTTGGAAAGGTTAAATTTGTTAGGCACTTTATACCTAGTTGTGTGGATCTGGTAAAGCCACTCACACTTATGCTTAGAAATGATTTAGCTTTCAGATGGACTATAGATGGGAAGGAAAATTTTGAAAAGATCAAACAAGAAATAGCTCAAACTCCTACATTGATTAATCTAGATTAATCCAAATATTTTATCTTATATGTGTAAAGAGTTGATTCTTGCATTGTCATGGTTTTAACCCAGCAAAATGATCAAGAATTGGAGCAACCAATAGCCTTCTTTAGCCAAAACTTGAAATATTATGAGCTTAAGTACAACCATATTGAGAAGCAAGAGTTTTCCATCATCCGCACCTTGAACAAATTTAAAATCATGATTGTAGATAGCCAAATAAAGGTTCTCGGTATCACATCCCAGCTTGAGATATTTCATCATGGGAACATATATAAGAGAGAAATGATCTATATAGGTAAATAAAATCATGGAATATGATGTGACCATTAAGGCCACAAAATTGGTAAGAGGCTATGCTCTTTGCAGTACAACCGGTCAAGATGCACAAAATGAACCGAGAAAATACTTTATTCCTAGAAGAGAAGATCCACGCGAAACTTAGAATAATGAATACATAGTCACGGATAGCTGGATGAAGATAATGATAATATTCCTCTCCTCTGGTATATATCCTCTTAGTCTCAGCAAAGCAAAGAGGAAAAATTTAAGGTTGCAGTCTTTTCCATATGTGTTAGTTGATAACATACTATTTTAAATGAAAATTGATGGCGCATTGCTTAGATTTATTGAAAGAGAACAATGTAATAGGATCCTTGATGAGTTTCATGGAAATAAAATACATGTTATGTGTAAAGTAGAGATGGTTTAAGAAAATTTACATTCTAGTAGAGATGGTTCAAGAAAATACATTCTAGTAGAGATGGTTTAAGAAAATTTACACAATATTGTAACATTATAATTCTTGCATTATTAAGTGATGCACCATCATGGCCACTCAAAATTTTTCTTAAAGAGTTAGATTTATTTATGTTCACAAATTGACCTTATAACCATTAATAATAACTAGACACACTACGATATAGTGACCCATTATAATAAAATTTTACCATAGAATTGCTAAAGGTAGCATACCATAAATGATTCATGAAAGGTTTTATTGTGATATCAACATTGATGATGTACCAAAGGATATTCCCACATATCAGTTCAACAGTCCCAACAAAATTCAAGAAATAGAGTTGAAAGTTAGTTTAGAGCATCTTATGGAATTCTCAATTCTTATAAATTAAAATTCCAATAAAATGACACTCAAAATAAATAACCCTATAATTATAAACCAAATACATCACTTTTTAGAGTTTTCTTTCTTATGGAAATAGTAAGGGGGAGTCAACAAAAAAATCAGCCCAAAGTATATTCATTTAGCCATACCATTATGGAAGGTGTTTATAAGGTTTGAAGGGGACGATTTGTAATCAACATGCAAAGGTGGGTTTAATAATGAGCCAAAATAAATATATAATGAACCTAATAAACTTAATGAAACATGAACCTCATCATAGTAATGCATAGGATATTATGAACCTAATGAACATAATGAAACATGAACCTCATCATAGTAATGCATTCATTTATAACCATAGGTCTAAAGACCAAAATAATAGGTAATAATGGTTACACAATATCAAATGTTAAAAATCAACTTTATATTCAAGGAGGCACAAAGAATATTCAAGGAGGAAACCTAATTTAAATAAAAATGAGGGAATATAATAGTTTGATCACTTTGATAATACTAAAAGTCTATTAAAAAAATTTCCAAGTTGGGATTGTAAAAATGAAAAAATATGATTACATGTTGGGCATACTTGATCAAAATAAAATCATTAAGGAGATAATGAGAAATATCAATTTAGAAATGTGCTCTTGATAGTTTCACACATTGTGCTCTCAATTTAGAAATGTCTTTAGCTTTTCCACATCATCCAAGATCTCATAGAATCCAATGCACTTGAATGGGATGATCCTATTGACTATTGATCATGATTTGTTTCCTCATCTTAACACTAAAATGTACATAAGTTTAAAAAACATAGCTCATGTGATACCAGTTATGTCATATGTATTACAATCACCCCTACTAATAATCATAACCCCATAGTATAAGCTTAAATTCATAGAAAGAAATTTTAATCCATAACATATATAGGAGGAGGATATAAGTTTTAATTCATAAAAATAATTTTTCAAATATATATGCCAAAGTGACAAATAAAATAGAGAAAAGATTCCATTCAAAAGACATCAATATATAATATTATAGGTCCTTTTATATAATACCAAGTGGCTCATCTTGTTGTTCAATGACCTGTAAATTTTTTTCATGATCTTCTATATCTAGTCTCCATTTTTGCATCCACATGCATTCTTCACCTGATGCAATTGTAACTCAATAGAAACTATGTGATGGGTGTAATGATATACCTTATTGTCAGTTCGTAATCAACAAAGTGAATCCCACTTTGGAGGAATTTCACTTTCCATAAATATGTTCCCTACACTATAACCGAGTCGGTATAATTTTTGTCTCCTCACCGTTATTTCACTTGTTAGCTTTGTTATCTCTTCTATGCAACGTAACAAGTAGTACTCCACTTTCTCAAGATTTTCTTCTTCTGCAATGATTGCAAATACATCACCTACAACAAAATCATTGTACAAACAATTTTTTTGGTTAGAATTAAATGAAAAAATATTCAATGATCTATATACTATAAATTATTTTTTATATATATATATTAATTCAATGATCAAATACAATCCTTTCAAACAAAAAAACCTTTTTTAACAAGTCCAAATATGTGGTCATAATCAGGTAAAATCAAGGGAACATATTCAAAAACATCATCATGAACTAATCAATATGAGTCATCAAGAACTAAAGGAACTTTCTTCCACTCACCTACATACCCACATTTTTTACTATTACACTCTATATGATTTTTTCATTCATTCATAACAAAAACAAGAATAATCTCTCATATAGATTGTCCATTTATTACTATCCACAAGAATCACATAGTGCAAATACCTATAATTATGAATCCTTTCACACCCATGTTTTTTCCTTTGATCAATATCTGATTAATAATTCAAAATCAATATAGTTTAACAAACATCAAAATTAAGAAAAATAAAAAGGAAAAATTTTAGTGGTGAATTTTCGTAAACTCAAAAAAATTCCGGCTTTTAAAAAATTAGAAATGTTGAATTTTCAATGAGTGGCGACCAACGTATTCACTAAATTTTTTCACCAACATGTCCTTTATATAGAACATTTCATGTAGTATTTACACACATATATGAATTATGCATGTAATTTTCCAACGTTTTGAATCATTTCGTGCTCATATTCACCGAAGTATACATAGACTACCATTCAACATCTTCCGTCCAACCTCAACTATAAGTCACCCAACAATCTTTTGTCTAACTCCCTATCATCAAAATAAGTATTGTTCAACCTTAGAGCCATCCAATACATGAGCCATCCAACCATAGACCCATCCAACCTTAGAGTTATTTAACATCGTGGTCATCCACCTCGGCAAAGATCGTCCAACCTCAATGCCATCCAACCTCATAGCCATCCAACCCTAGAGCCATCCAACCTAGAGTTGTCCAACCTTAGAGCTATGCAACCTCGGTTCCATCCTAATTTAATGGATGATCCATCCAAACTCAATAACATCCTACATTAGAGCTTGAGCCATCCAACCTAAGATCCATCCAACCTAAGATCCATACAACTTTAGAGCTTTCCAACCTTAGAGCCATCCAACCACAATTACAACCTCGGATCCATAAAAGCCGCAAAAGAGATATGTCCTTTAAAAAATTTCCAACAAAGTGTTCCATTGCCATCCTTCCTTGATTCAACCTAAGAAGTCCTTTTCAATTTAGCGATATATCAATGGATTCTAGAAATTAGGGTAAGAAGGTTGCAAATTCAGCTAGTATAAAAATGGTAATAATGTTCTAACTCAATGTCGATGCAAAATATGTAGTTGGAAACAATGGAAGGACATAATAATTTAGAATCAAACTAGACACCATTGAAAAACACTATGGGAAAATATATATTTCCCAAAAGCAAAAGGATGGGAGCATAGTCGAACTCATAGATGGAAAGATGAAATTGTGTCTACATGTAAAATACACAAAGAATATGAAAAGGAACAAAAACATATGAAAAATATAAATGAAAAAGGTGGCACAATTGTAACAAGATTGAGAAAAGCTATGGAGACTAAAATGCATGCAAAAAGTATTCAGTTTGCTATTGTATTCCATATATTGAAAAGGGGAAGACCCATTTCAGATTTCTCAGAAAATAAAATTTTGTATTAGGTTATTGGTTTACAGAATGTTCCTCAATCACATTGGTCAGATACCAGTGGCTGGGAAATTGTAAAATGTCTTTCTCTGGTAGAAAAAGAGGATCTGAAAGAGTATGTTCAAAAGGAAAAGTTTATTTCCCTTTCAATTGATGAGGTTACTATTGTGGACAATACATCATGGGTTTTTATTCATGTATACACATTTGCAAATGAATTAAAAATCCCATCTCTTAGCAGATTCATAAAATGAGTGAGAATTGCAATTCTGAAAACATTTACAAATTGGTGGTGTCAAATCTAAAGGATATTACAGGAATGGATGAATTTTCCATTACAAAAATTTAGTTTGTGTCGAAACTAACAATGCAACTATAATGTAGGGGATAGAAATGGTCTCTATGTATGAATTCAGAAAATATTTCCCCTATACGATTGCAATCCATTGCATGGATCACATAATGAATCTAGCCTACAAAATTGTGAGCACATTCGAAAATGTAGCTAAAGTGGAGGAGCTGATATGTGATTTGCATGCTTATTATTCTAGCAGTCCAAAGAGATTTTTAGAATTTCAAAATTTATAATTGGACCGACAAAGGGGAAAATACTTCTTAGAGATGTAGATACTAGATGGATTTCTATGTATGAACCTTCCTATAGAATATTTTATGAATATCCTTCATTGACAGGGTTTATGTATAAATACCACAGGGATGTAGATAAAGCTAAAGATCTATTGTACCATCTAATAGACATTGAAACTTTACTCACACTATGTGGTATTTTTCCTATGTTGAGGGAGCTAAATGTTTTGATGAAGCATGTGCAAGAGCATTGTATCTACATAACAGACTTCATAAGACTAAGAAAATGTGTGTGTTGGAGTCTTGATAATTTATATATTTCAGATGGAAGTTTTCAGGGTCTTATTTTTGAAAGCTAGAATGCATTAACAGACCTTAAGAATCTCAGTTGCTTCTTAAAATTCAATATACATGATCATCTCTATATAAAAACACATGGGAAAGAGATTCCACTTCATACATTTCAGAAAAGAGTTGATTTGGCTGGGTCAGAAATGGAAGAAGTAAGAGTGACACACAATTTATTTGAAATAGTATTATCTGAAACTAGGAATAAATTGAAAAAGATTTCTCAATATTTATCTATAGAGATCCGTGAAATATTCAAAAAGGATAAAATACTTGAAGCAATGGGAGTTTTCAATCCATAGTTTTGGAATACAGCTAGAGGCATACCTCATACATCCATCAATTCTTTATTTATCAAAAACATGACTAGTCTAACTGACCATTTTTGTAAGACTGAAGAGATAAACAAAGTTGTTGTTGAAGGTATTTTACAAAAAAAGTTACTTAGTTCCCAGTCAATTGATTATGCTACCACTATGCTAGAACAAGTTAAGTTTCTAGAAAACCCACATGAAAATGGTGCCATTAGAAGGATTTGGAAGAAGATTTATTCTAGTAGTATATTGCAAGAGGATTTGAGCAAGTATATTTAACTGTATGAACTTTGAAAAACAATGATTCTGGGTTTTATGGAATATGAGAGGGTATTCAGTGCATTTTCCTTTGTAAATTCAAAAGTATGAAACATATTTGATAGGAATCTAGAAAGTTATATGAGATTATATGTATCACGTTACTTAGTGGATACTTTTCCTTATGAGAGAGAACTTGCATTATGGAATTCAGTAGTAGAAATAAGAGGAGTTGGTAATATTATGACTGATCCAAGGGATCAAGACACATCCACAGAACATGCTACAGTTGAATTCAAAGACACGAATGAATGTGTTGCTCCAGGACTATTCCAATTTCCAGAGATCTAATTTCTTGTATACATTATTGACACTATTGAAAATAATTTGATGTATTGATATATTTCATATTCATTAATGTTAATCAATTGGTCCTAATGAACTGTGTAATTTACTTGTATCACATTTGTTTTTATATTTTGTTTTCTGATGAAATAAAGACTGATGTATTTGGATCCATCTATGTGATTATTGATAATTTTTTACATCTACATGAAACATAAATATGTTTTAAAAAAACACAAATGAAAACTTAAACACCATTTAGGTAAACATAGTAACACAAATACCATTCACATTAAGCAAAAATCCATTAACATGAATAATGAAAAATTTCAATAAATGCAATATAACATTTGTTTTTACTTGGTCCTAATGAACTGTGTAATTTACTTGTATCACATTTGTTTTTTATATTTTGTTTTTAGATTGAAATAAGGACTGATTTATTTGGATCCATCTATGTGATAATTGATTAATTTTTTACATTTGCATGAAACATAAATATTTTTAAACAAAAAAAAAAAAACATGAAAATTTGAGCACCATTTATGTAAGCATAGAAACATAAACACCATTCGCATTAAATAGAAACCATTAACAATAAATATAGTTCCAATTCCAAAGTAATCTTGTATTCATTATCTCATGTGGAAGATTACTTTATGAAGACAAGAATCTTTTCATAAAGCATTATCGACCAATACAATTTCAAAAAGGGGGTTGTACATAAAATTTCAAAGCTTCTGGGAAAGTTTTTTCATATAAGGACACATTATGAGGGCATCCTATATTCTTCCTATGATTCTCGAATCGTAGTTTTCCTATGTTTGCCACATGGAATAAAAAAGAAAAAAATGGTTGACCACTATCTTTTAATTCCTACGCTAGTGTCAGAATTGTGACAACACACCTGTCACATGGTGAAACTAACTATTTTTAACTTTTTGTTGCATGGGTAGATTTATCTTTTCATGCTTAACATGACTAGTCTTTAAAGTGCTATGTGCTATAAATCTTGATGGTAGAAAATCCTACCTGCAGTGATGATATTTTACAAAATATTATGTTTGTCCCTTGTTTGGAAATCAATCCTCTAACTTTGATTTCCCTAATGAATCCATCCCTACCCTCTCTTTGGACAATACCGATTACCAAATGACCTTATTCTTTGATGGTTCCAAACATCAACATGGGGTGGTTCCGAGTTATCCTCATTCCTCTTGATGGTGAGCTTATGCCATTATATTTTAAAATAGATTTTGATTGTACTAACTATATTTCCAAATATAAAGCACTCATGTTAGGCCTTCAAACTACCATAGCCTTAGACGTTAAATCAATTAATATCTTTGGTGACTCTCAACTCATGAACCAAGTTAATGGTATATATCAATGTGGTAAAAGATATAATAACCATCATGTTGACATAATTTTGACTACCTTTGACCGTTATGAACTTCAAACCACCCCGTGTTCCACTAATAAATTTTCAGATACCATGGCTTGTCTAGCTTCTCAAATCCCCACTTCACCCTCCGACTCAAAAATATTTGTCACCATACAAATTTTGCAATCACCTTATTATCTATTTCAAGACGTTAACTTTGTCAAAAACATTAAAAATGACCCACGTGACCTTTTGTATAAGTAGTTTGTTGACTACATTTCCTTTCTATTCGCCTCCGGATCTTACTCGTAATGGACAACAAAACTTTCTCAAAATTTTCTCTCATTATGTCATCATGGGTAGTATTATTTATAAACATGTTTTTGACGCTATCCTCTTACGATGTCTTATAAGCCCCGAAATTCCCTACACCATAAAGGAAGTTCACTACGGAATTTGTGGGGGTCACTTCAATGGTTTTATTGTCACTAAATGCATTCTTTACCTAGGCTATTACTAGTCAACCATAAACCGTGATTATTTTAACTATGTCAAGCATTGTGTGAAATGTCAACAACATGTTAATCTTCATCACACACCTAGTCATGTCTTATAGGTCACACGAAACTTTTAGCCTTTCTCTCAATGGGGTTTGGATCTTTTCAGAGAGATTAATCCTCATTCTTCCCAACATCATCAATGGTTTATTACCGCTACCGAATACTACACTAAATGGGTGGAAGCCATGCCTATCATTTCTACAAAAGCTAAGAAAATATGTGAATTCATCAACCATCACATCATTTTTTGCTTTGGTGTCCCTCACCACCTCATCATTGATAATGAAAAAAAATTCAAAAATAAAACCCTATAGAAACTCTATGATGCCTTCGACATTTAACTCATTTTTTCTTCACCTTATTACCCCCAAACAAATGGCCAAGAAGAATCAACCAACAAAACCTTAAATAAAATTCTTATGAAAGTGGTTGACGATACTGGAAAGGATTGGCACATACACATTCCTTTTGCCTTATGGGCTTATTGCACTAGTATTCATACCTCAATTATTGCAACATCTTTTTCTTTAGTCTACGGTATAGAGGTTGTCTTGCCTCTAAAATTCCAAATCCCATCTCTTCATATCTCACTCAAAGATATGCTCAATGATGATGATTTTCACCAGGATCATTTGGCACAGCTTGAGTTATTAGATGAACATTGTCTCAATGCTCTTGATCACCTCCAAATCTACCAAAAACATATCAGACATGCATACGATAAATGTGTCCAGAATAAACCTTCCAAGTTGGTGACCTTGTCTTGAAGGAAAATAAACTTGTAACAAAAATAAAGAAAATTAAATGGGGTAAATTTTCTCCTAATTGGATTTGACTCTATATCATTACACATACCTATGGATCAGTTGCTTATCTTTTTTCTTCACTAAAGGTAAACACAAACCTGATCCCTTTAATGCCTTACATATTTGACAATTCTATTATTGAATCAAGTCCTAAATCATCTTATGTCTTTTAAATGTTTGTTCCTTGAGCACCATTCACCTTCCACTTACCTATTTTAAGGATAAACAACTAAAAAAGACTCATGTGATTACCCATCACCTTTCAACCTTATCTTCAATATGAGTACCATGGCTCTACTCATGGCATGATTCTCATGGATACTTTTCATCCTTTTCAGGATGGAATCCCATGGTCGTTCTTCACTTAAAACCTTTATTTCATAGCTAACCCTTGTGTTTTATGGTTTTTTCTTCATAAATAAAGCCTATACTTCTTTATAGTCTTGTCCATGACCTAAAATTCCAAAAAATAATTCAAAAGAATATATACGGGATTTTCAAATTCAAAACTCCTTGAGTCAAAATTCTCATAAAAGATGACTCCCTCAAAAAGGACATCTAATATTTCTATCTTGTTGCTATAAATAGACTTCTCCCTCGAAGGACAACTATACAAAGCTAGCCATACTATATATAGTCTATCACCAAAAGAAGACTATTCTTACAAAATAAGATAACAATATTATGAAGCTTCCCATTGATCAGCTTCACGAAGACCTCAAGGAAATATTCTATTCATCCCCACATAGACTTCTTGCATCGATTAGTCTATAAGAAAAAGAAAAAAAAAAAAAAATGACTTTTTCATCATGGACTTGCCTATTTTGATCTTGGGTCTCTTTCCAAAGAGGCATGTTGTCTCACACCAGGGTTATTCTCACCAACTTTGTTCACCTCACTTCCTTTCCTTTCTAAACTTCTACCTACTAAAGGGATGTATCACAAATGCAACATTGCGTGATCATGTGACCTTCTTCACCCTTAGAAGAATTAATCATGCAATTCCTTTAGGGTTTTATGTTCATACGCCATATTTTGTATGATAGACTAGTAATGGTTCTTATCAATTAGGCATATTTTTGTCTCCTCTTACCATTCAATTTTTTTCTTACTTATTGATTCTCCTACAAAGGATCAGACCATCACCACCTACATTTAAGAATTCCTCTTTCACCAAAATCACCCATGCCTATGACCTAGACTCAACCATGCCTATGACCTAAACTCAACCATGCCTAAATGACCTAAACTCAACCATGCCTAAATGACCTAAACTAAAACATGCCTGAATGACCTAGACTTCATCATGCCTACAACCAACCAACCCATTCATCTACCTCTTCATATTATTCCCTAGCTTATGGTAGAACTACATCAGCCTGAGGCACCTTTTCACCAAGGCTATGTAGGCAACACTCTGAGGGCATGGGGCCCTTGGAGGTTATCTCAACCACTCTTTCCCCTAACCATTCCTCCCTTTAACACACATCATAACCTAGTTATTTTCCATCTACACAATAAATTAGAAATTAACATATCACAACACATACATCATTTCATCATACTTATCATAATAAAAACATCCATCACATCATACCAAATTCATCTATATTTCCATAAATATCAATTACTTGGAAATTAAAACCACACCATATCAACAACACATAATTTCCATAAAAACAGTAACTTGGAAATTTTTGACTCAACCATGCCTACACCTATGACCCAACCATACCTAACACAACCTAAATGCCATCACAACAAAACTTACCCAACCTAAATCCATCATGCCTAAATAACCTTGACTCCATCATGCCTACAAGACCTCGACTACCTAACTCACCTAAAATACACCATGCCTATACCCGAATCTATCATGCCTAAATAACCTTGACTCCATCATGTTTAAATAACCTTGACTCCATCATGCCTACATGACCTCACCTCAATCATGCCTAATTCAACTAGTTTCCATAATGCACAATAACAATGGAAATTCTAAACAAGTACATCATCCATCCAAATCAACATCGTCAACTATATAATGGGATATTTTGTGTATACACACACACACACACACACACACACACGAGATATATATATATAGACCAAGATCTCAAAATCTCTCATATACAATCTTGCATCTTTGGCATGTATGCCGATATATATATAATCACAATGATCATTCAAATGTCACATATAGTGACTAATCATCGCCCCACCTCATACCCTCATGTCTAGTCTCACCTGTCTCCTCCTCTTGGCCCTCTTTCGGTCCTAGTCTTCAAGTGCTCATCACCTCACCATGGCCTTATCTCTATAATCGATGACCCCATGTGCTCCCCCGAACTATGAGTCCTAGATCTCATCTGCTCACTGGCTTCATGTTGGGCTTTATACTCGACATATTAGGGAACATCTATACTGGTAGTAGTCAAATGATCATGATTATAGAGAGCCTCATTCAGGGCATCCCTGAACCTCGCCATCAACATCGTCTGAGGTGGTACCATGGGTCTCACTGCAACTTGTGAACTCTTCCCTACTAATAATTTCCTTCAGCCCATTTCCCGATGCGTACCCTCCACCTATGCCATGGGAATTTGTCCTGCACATATTCCTACAATATGGGACCATTTCCTTGGGCCTGTGGGGGTATATGTACCTATGTTATAACTTTGTGCCTATAAGGTCACAACCTACACTCATGAAGAGGCCAACTAGCCCTATAAACCTGTCACCTATGCTTGTAGGGTGGCCACCTTCCCTCCATCCCCATCTCCACCTTATGTGGGTACCTTCCCCTATAATACCTAGGCCTATATGGCCATCACCTATGCCTCTCGACCTGTCATCGACTATCCATGTAATCCTCTAATATGTGCCTGTAGGTCATCCACCTGACCCTATAATGTATCCCTCTGCACTATGACAATAGCTAAATCAGGTTGTTTTAGCCTCGGCAGTAGTTCCAACCATAGCTTTTCCACCCACCACTGCCTGTATCCATCAGTGACTCCCACATCATCAATCCATCTATCTTGTACCTACTCCTCATGCCCTGTTGGAACACTCAAACATGGTGGAGACATGGATCTTTCCATGTCATCTCTATGGTATTGTGGGAACAACGGGGCACATCTTGTCATAGTCTAAACTACCATCTAGCCCTATCCATAGGTATCATCTCATGCTCCCCAACCCGCCACCCCTGTATCCATCTTAGTAGTTGAATATCCTCTAACTCCTCATATGTGCCTCTATATGATGGATAGTCTACATATGACCACCAAATGATATCAACTTTCGAAAGGCCCTCCAATCGTTTCTTGTAGTATGACACATCATATGTGTCCCTCACCACCCTCGATTGTCCACCAACTGGTACCCATCATCTAAAACCATCTCTGAGAAATCCACCCCAAACCAATCTTGTCATGGTAAACCAATTGGGCACATACACACACATGATGTTCTCGTATGCCTAATAGTGTAATAAATAGGTACAACACACACCAAATCTCCTCAATCTCCCATAGGCCCATAGCTCCCTATACAGCTGAACTAGGAAGGTTGGTGCCCAAGTGAAACATATCCGCTCCTCGATCATATCCTGTAGCACTCCCATCAGTGCTCATGGAAACCTACCACCCTTAGCCTATTGTCACAATCACTAGAATCGATAGCTTGGTCTCCTATGGGTAGGCCACATACATGTCCCCATAGCTCAAAATCGCATTGTGATACCTTAGCTCACCCATCACCTCACCAAATATTGCCACTATCGGCTCCACCGATGCCTCTGATGAAATGGAATATATTGGCTCCCCAACAATAGGAAGCTATAGGATCCTATATACATCCTCTAAGGTGACAGTCATCTCACCCATCGGTAAGTGAAAGGTATTAGTCATGGAATCCCATCTATCGATGAGAGTGACCATCAAACTATGATCTTAGGATATACGCCTATAGTGTTAGATCACACTAAGTCCAACCTCATTCATGTGCTCCCACTCCTCCATGGTCACACTAGGCCACATCTCTGTACTAGTAAGGGTAGAAATTTGTCCTACATCCTTAGCTGATCTCTCACCTGCATCATCCAACATAACCTTGTCAAGACTTGACCACCTCATATCACCTATTATCCACTACACAATACTCACCTACAAACCTACTGCACCATATCATCATTACCCATTATCTTAGTTTAATTCACCTACCCTCTACCTAAATCTACCTAAATAACATTTAACCCTCTTCCCTCTACCTAAATCTTCACCTACCCCTTCCTCACCTATTTTACTTTCCTACCTAGCCCTTCTTTCAATTATTTACTCTTAATCGTGACCGACATCGGTCTCCTTAACCGTCATTGGTCCTCTTTGACCAGGTGTCGGTCACCTAGACCATGACCGATAATCTTGACCAAATCCCACCGATGTCGCCCAACCCATGATCGGTGTCGGTATCTGCTTTGGCCAAAAAACTCAAAACCCATCCCCCATTCTCAAAAATTCACAAAAACCTACTCTAACACACCTAAACCTATCCTACCTTCATTCCCAACCCTAAATAAACTACATTGGACCTTACCACCCTTCATCCCCTTCATTTTTACCCATAATTTCAAAATTCACATTACACACAAATTTAAATAAAACCAATTTCAATAAACTCTTTTCAAACCAAATGATGGATTTAGATTGACTCCTACCTCATCTCAACATTATCTCCATGGTGGTACATTTGGCCGTTGCACCAAAGTGGTCCACCTAACCCCTCTCCCACCTCTATCATGCCCAAGCCAACTCCTCACCTCCAAAATAATCGAATAGATCTTGTGGACCCTCCAATCAAATTCGGATCACCTACTACTTGTCCCGCCAAATCAGCTTGATGTCTCGTACTATTTTTTCCCACTCCTCACCTTCTCAACTATCATTTTCTACAAGTGGCAATGTCAAAGTGAATCCATAAAAGTGGATTTTCCTTTCTTAACCCCAAATTGACATGACTGACGTCATTCATGTTGTGCCCTAGCCAACTGATGTTGGTTATTCTATAACCATAATCGGTCACTGACATACCCATTTGCCCACTTTATGCCCATTTTTCCTAAAAACATTATTGATCCAATGACTTTTGACCTTAACAATGCATATTACACCCTACTCATAAGCCTACACTACTGTACATTTTTCTTCACCATATTTAGTGACATGTTATTTACCTATACCTTGCCTTACCTATTCCCTACCTAATATACCCTAACTTGAATCACCTTTTTGGTGACATTTAAATTTGTGTACTCGTTATACCTTGTAATGTTGTTACCTGTGTTGTTTAGCCTAATGACCTTACCTTGCCTAATGTCGTGATGTTTATCCTAACCATACCTTTGGTGTCATGGAACAAAACCTATTAACCATTCCTACACCTCACCTCATTGTGATTCATGACCATATCCTATACCTTAGATACCTGAATCACTTCAACCTCTTTTGGATAAACCTATCCCCTTTTGACAACTCAAAGTTTACATGCTCTTTTGCCTAGTAATGTATTGTAATCTATATGTGTGCATGTGTTTGTCCATTTCCATTACCCATTACCCATTATTCCCATTCCCTTATCTACTGACCCTCACACTCCCCTTGGTCCCCTTCAATCAATTAACGTAACGTGTTCACCTAACCATGACCCCTTTACCCCACATTTGTATTAATTTAACTACTTACAATTTAATTAATGTTCATCCTCACATTATTGATTAATTTAAATACTTTAATTAAGTTAATTTACACATCACCTAGAAACCTCACCATGGACCCATTCCAAGGGCATTTAACTCACAGTGACCAAGTCATCACTCTCAACACTGAGTCATCACTCCCAATGCTAAGTCACCACTTAACCTAACTAACTGAGACTTCTTCCCAAAACCTAATTATACTTATTTTATGACACCTACCTTCTCTCACATGAACTCCACTTCCTTAAGAGGAATCAATAAGGATCACGCAAAAAATACTAAAGATTTATCTATTTTTGGTAAACCTAGGATTTCTTGTCTTAACCGATGCTAGTTATCCCTGAACCGACACCAATCACCTTAACCATCATTGGTTACCTTATATATATATTTGCACAACTCTTTACCTAGGTTTGTCATTTTCATTTTGGAGAGTTCTATTGCATAAAAATAGGAATTAAAGACTTCTCAACATCTAGATGATGGGATATACTCAACCACATTCCCAAGCAAACACCTGATGTTTGTCCCAAGGCATTATGATATTCATGGGAACACTCTAGGAAATATTTCCATGGAACCCCGACCACTAAATTTCTTGATGGATAAACTACTTCCCTCCTTCACCTACCAGACCTACAAATGTAAGTAAGTATACTTTATTTTTATCATTTTGTACTTTCTTAAAGTGTAGGTTCATTATATTTTGTTATTACATCTTATTCCTTCTTACATTCCTCTATCCCCACCTTCTCACCAATCTACCCATCCAACCAACCACGGCCTCATGGATCTCCTTACCCGACCGACCTCTATGCATTCCTGAGTCTTCTTGGCATTATTACAAACCCAACAATCATCTCTTCATTCTTTGTGTAATAACAAAGAAGTCCAATTTTTTTATCTAATTACCATCAAATTTCCCCTACCGATGTCGGTCACTTTAACCATCATCAATCACCCCTCTTTCTCGGCATCGGTCACTAGACCGATGTCAATCTTAGTGTTTCCTACTAACCTTCACCAAACTACCTCCAACATCACCCAAATTCCACCCAGACCTTACCTGATACCCCTGTGACCTGTCCCAACTAGAAACATACCTTTCCACATGCTAGATTAGTTTATATTTTTAATACTTTTCTTAATTTACTTTTTTGATAATGTTTTGAGATACCTAAATCAAAGTGTTAGCAATAGGACCTTCATTTCTTGTATTTAATTTCATTAAAATGTATTAAATAGAGGATTGACAGCCATTCAAGGAAGCATCATGCTTCCCAGATCTAGCCTTGCTAGGTAGTCCTCTGACCCTTGCTATTTAATATCATTTGGTGGTATTGTTTTGTTTCTACAGCTAGTCCTTCACAGAAAAAAATCAGTTCTCCATGAGTAGCTTGGATAAAGTTAGTAACACTCACATTCAACTTCCCTTCTACATAATAATAGGTATTCCTCCTTGAACTTTTACCTTATCTATTTTATCGCACAACAATTTGGTGAAACACATGTATTAGATTAACTATATTCACATACACCTAGTTTATCATAATATTATTTAATCAAATAGTAATCGAAGGCATGAATCATAAAATGACCTTTATGTCATGTGAGTCATATTGTTACCGATTAGGGATGGCTATGGGGAGAGGAATGGACACGTAATGACTTTTGTTTATACGTGAATGTCCCTTTTCCCGAAGAGATCTTGAAGTGATGTTGGCATGAACCACATGACCCGGATGTTGAGTTATGATATCTACAACTTTAGTATTTGAACTTATTAATTATTCATTACTTAAGGATAGAAATAATTAACTTAATAAGAAAACAACAGAAAATAATAATGATACTATATTGAGACAGGTTGTGTGGTGAAAGGAATACGGGTTTCAAGTCACTTATGTGTAGTCATGAAACTAGGCTTGCTAGCACAATGCCAAAAACATGGCTATGGTAGTGCAAATTGCTGATTACATATCTCTTCACCATTTCTTCTTTTAATTATTTTTTAGCTAGAGTGAAGTAATTACATACTTCACTGGATGACACTAAGAAGATGCACAAGTTTCTTTGTACTTATAAAAGGTCTAACCATTGATATACAATGTATATCATCTCGTATATAGTGATTAAGAGCGATTGAGAAGGATATGTAAACCCTTGTAGTTGCACATGGTTATCATAGGTTTTCAAGATGGATTCTGGAATATTAATTAATGTTGGATTACTTATTGTTGATCTAAGTAATGATGTTAAACATTGAAATGAAAATAATTATGGGATTTTGGAAATTTAATTAGTATGTTAGATTAATCTACTACGTGTTGATAATCATTGAAGGCATTAAGTTAATTAAATGGTTTGAAAAAATTCCCTTAGTTTAATGAAGCATAATATAGGTGTTACATTTTGGTACTAGATTTGAAGGTTGGAGCTCTTGGTCTTAATGGGTCCCTATGCTAACCGAATATCTTATTTTGTTCATAGGATAAATTGGTTAAATGATGTATTGTGGAGAATGAATTAGACTTGGTTATATTGTAGGTTTTAGCAATAAATAAGTTTGATAAAAATATAACAATCTTTCATGACACACAAAATTGGAAAGTTTCTTAGAGCAACTGGTAAAGTGTGAAAATGATCAATTTAAGGTAAAACAACTTAATATGATTAGTGAAAATTAGTGAGGGAATCCCTTAACTATTGGGATGTCTTTTGTGAAAGGTTTTGGAATGTTAAATCCAATATTAAACTGAACCTAAATTAGGTTGAAAAAGTAGATAGGTGTGGACTATCTACTATGGAAGTGGTGTGCAAAAAGCTAATAGGATAAAACAAAATCTAGAGTCAATTAGAACTTTTAAAAAACGTATTAAATGAGCCTTAGATATTTCTCACCTATAAATTTTAACGAAAAGTGAAGGAAAATATGTGACAGTAAATTTGAACTTCTAGGATGAATACAATAGTAATAATTGTTGTAATTTCCAGCAAGGAGAAGAACAACGCTATAGTGACTACTAGTAAAAAAAAAAGAAACAATTTATTGCTAACACAATGTCAGGTAAGTTACGAAGGACTTCGTAATGCTATTTTAATATAACAATAGTATGATTAAGTTGGTGTATCAAGTCATTAGCTGAAATTTGAATGAGAAATCTGATTTTCTTTAAATATGAGAACAAATTTTCTTCAACCACAAACCTATGTCATTCAATACGACATTGATGTTATTTAAACCTCATCATGGAAATTAGATTTATACATAAGTTTAGTTAGGAACTTATGATGTTGGGAGTAATATTATCTATCTCAATGTAAGTCAACGGTCAATCATTTTGAAAGAAAAGTGTTCCAACAAACTTTGTTTCTTGGTAAGACGTGGATAAATAAAAAACATTGTTTTTCTTGTTTGTTTTAGCAATATATAACTTATTTTTGACTATCTGATTATATATATTTAATAATAGTGTATGATATGACTGGCTGTAATGACAAAACTTATGTCATATTTTTGTGTGACATTTTTATTGGTTGAAAGGATGTTACAACTAATAAATTTGAAAACATATAGACTAAAATTTGGGAAAATTGTGAGTTTTTGGATGTAAATGTTGATTGTTCTCCTTAGCTATTATATATAACTCTATGATTGATTATTCTAATTGTGATTAATCAGCAAAAAATATTGGAATGATTATTCATTAAGGGGGAATTATGTCACATCCCACATTTTCATTTCTTGTTGTCAAAAAATAGAGTATTAACATGAAGTGGATCACTTTGGGTCTTAGGGACGAGAGGTATAACCCGACTAGTCTCACAGCTAGGCATATGCACCTTTACCCTAAAAAGGATAAACATGATTACACGTAGTTGGGAAGCTAATTGTGTAACGATGATTATCACCAAGTACATGCGAGATACTTGACAATAATACCTTATTTGTTTGCTTGGTTTCTGAGTTACTTACCTTGTGGAGTGTGATGATTTTGATGATTGGATACTTATATGGTTGTTATAATTGCTATTGATATTGCAGTTCACCTTTCTTGATGAAAGTATTTTCTTGAAAAGTATGATTGAATTTATACATAGTTGCAATATATTATTTTGATATGTGAAATAATTTTGAATGATAAAATTCACTAATTCCTTTTAATACTATGATAATCATTGATCATACAATGATAATAGGTTCTTCAATTAGAATAGGTAAAATATGGGTTTCGTTAAGGTACATGTTTGGGTATTTTCATTACGGAAAATGATTGTATAGTTTACATGATTATGATTACTTAATAATATTGAAAAATATTTATAATGATCATATTTCATTGTGATTAAACATGATGGTTTGCAAAAAATCTTTGACCGATCAATACATACTCCTTTAGTGATGAATGATCAAATATATAAAAATTTATACTTATTATATGGTGTGCATTAAATTGATTTATTATACCCTTTGGCTTGATAGAGATAAGTATAAATGTTGAAAGGTAATTTTGCATGGTTTATTAAAAAAGCAATATTACGGTCTTAGACCATATGCATTAGCATGGATTACTTTGTAAAAGGTATTAACCATATTCGAGGCTAAGGCTAATGTTGTTGGAATCCTCAACCATATTCATTGGTCATGTTTTTTTGGAGGTTAATATCAATTTGAATATATTCGATTGACGATTAGTTTGGAATAGTTAACCAATATTAGCCATTTGTTGACCCCATGCAGATCCTTAGAAATTTAATTATTTGAATTAAAAGAACTTTGATCATAATTTTTAAACTCCACCCCACCATATTTGAGGGAAACAAGTTAAAAGGTGGTAGATATCTTCTCAAAGAAACTACGTGGAACTTGAAAGTTTTAATGGGCATTTAATTTTCCCAACTATACGTTGAAGTATAGAAGATTTAATTCGAATCCATTATATGCAAAGGAAATTTCATTGTAATTGTTGGGTGGTTTGATTGAGCTATCCTTTGGTTGTTCATGCTGGTTTCTATGTGAATTTTTGTTGAGCTAATCTAGAATATTTTTAGTTAAAAAAATACAATTATTTTTAGTTCGATGGTTTAAGATTCTATAAATCGGGAATAGTTGGGAAAGTTTTGTGTCTCGACTTACTTTGGAAGGTTTGGAAGGAAATAGCAAAGATGATTTCAGGGACTTTTAAAACCAAATCATGGGTTTACTTTCCTTACTCTTGTTGTTTTATTTCGTAGTGGTTGAAATTTTTCTTATCATTTAGAAAATATTTTAAGGGTTGTTCTTTCGTATTAAAGAATAAAGATTTTATCAAGTTAATTTTATCATGGGTAGATGGTTTTGAGTTGAAATCTAAGTCTAGTTTACTAAAACTTAACCTAACTCGGAAAGGATTAACTAGGTATGTAAGTTTATTTATTTTGATAAATTTGGGTGTTGGGCCTCATAATATTGGCTAAGTACAAAAATGTGCATGGGTATGTGTAGGGCCTATATGAAGAAGGGCACATAGCGTAAAGGCATGCATGACTTGGTTTAGAAAAACCCAAGGCACACGCGTAAGGAAAGGAGGGTTTTAGGACTTAGTCATATTCAGAATTTAAGGAATCACATGAGAAAAGCGTGACCCGAATGAGCATGTGGAGTGGATAAGGTGCCACCTGACAACTCAATGGTCAAGGAAGGAATATTCCATGTGATGGAAGGATCCAAAAAGACATCATTACAGAAAGTGGAGAGATTGGATGGGAATAAGCATGCTCTCTTGAAGGACCACATGGACACTTGACAACTAATCTATTACTTTAGGAAGGCATGGCGGTGGATGCTAAAGCTATATATAGAGATGCTCGGGTAGAAGAAAAGGGCGTCAAGAGAGATATCAAGAGAGGTAGAGAAGAAGAAGAGGAGAGGAAAAGATCTATAGAAATAGTAGTAGATTCTATGGGTTAAGGTTCTCATTAGGAGGATAGTAGGAGAGATGGCATATCTAGAGATATGGGTCTATGAACATCTTTGTAATCTGGAAAGCATAGTTTAGGATTCTGATGTATAAGTCTTATTTACATTAAGACATTTGGTATATATTGACCTTGAGGAATGTAATGTGGTTACTGAATAGAGAGTAATATGAATATATGGATTTTTTAAAATATATACATTGTTCATGGTTATAAACCCTAGTGCCTTTTATTTGTATTATCAGATCTATTATATGTTTGATATTTTCCTTATTATCTGAATGAATGCATGGTTCTTTCCCTTCTTACATCTAAACTTCCATCAGTGGGGGATGTATTCTAATAAAACTCACATAAAGAAGGGGCTCGACACTTGCACATGCCTCGGGTGAGTTCCCAGCACCCGTTGGGTGATAGGATGGTGCACATGGGATTAGAATGTTGTTTCCAAGGACATAAAAATGACTACATATTGGTTCCATTGTCGGGACCTCTTTTCAAATTTGTTATGAGAAATGGCATACATATTGGTTCCTATGATGTGTGATGATAGAACATATGACCTTAGAGAGTGTTGAAGCATGGTTTAGGAGCATGGAGGATGAGTTTGCTCAAATATTTAGTGTGGGACTTAATTTTGATGCACGTAGATGGGTAGAAGAGCACATGTACCATGAGCTATATGAAAATTTCTTCTGTTGCTTTCTAGTAGAATTTTATGAATGGCTTTCAGTATATGCATCTAGATCAAGATGGTAATATATATCATGTGTATAGACCCAAGATGATTACTAGAAGGCAGTAGGATGTAGACCTGATTTGGATGGATGTGGTTGATCATTGGTGGAAAGGAGTGTTGACCAATTATACTTTAGAATATGCCATTTTTACGTGTTGTCCCTTTGGCTATGAATATTTTGATCACTAACCTAAGTTTAGAGGAATTTCCTATGGCCGGATAAGATTCTCTTAGTGCTAGGTGAGGAAGATAGGGTGGAGGAAAATGGAGGACATTGGGGCTGAAAATGAAAGGGAAGAGAGATGACTCAAGTATAGTGAAACTCATGAAAGGGAGATGTCTAGACAACATGAGGTTGCAGGTGTGATAGATCTATAGAGGAAGATGTTGTAGGAAGGGGTTGAGGTTCACACAAAAGACATAGAAGTTGATCACCTATGCTACCCCATCTTGGAAAGCATGGAAGAGAAGCCCTTTTAGCTTCTGATGAGAGTTCATTACATGGAGAAAGGAGAGACATCAGTGTGCATCTAAATCCACCTGGTGACCAACCCCTAGCATTTGGTTTTCTAGATCAAGGAAGAAGTATTGTTAATCTAGTTGGTATTGGTGGAAGTAACCGATCTATGCCTAGGAAATATAATTTCTAATTTGGTACATCCATGGCTGCATAAACCATTCCCATATTTTAAGGAATTTTTGGACAAGGTGCAAATACACAAGGTTTGGGTATCATGTCTGGAAGTGGTGTGGGACACACAATGGCGGTGGGACAATATCAAAAACTATCAGTGTGTAATTCAGTGGGACATTGGGGACACTAAGTGTAACCACTTCAGACATTTTCCAGCTATAATAGGTGGATCTCATGGTGTAGGGGCTAGAGGACCTGGTTGACCTAGTGGATCTAGAGGATCTGGTGGGTCTAGTGGATTTGGTGGTAGAGGAAACACGGGAGGAAACCAAGGTTCTAGGTTAGGTGGAAAAGGGCGTCACCACCTTTATAAGTATTTTTTAGATGTATTTACACCTACTTGAATATAGAGGTATTGAAGATGCTACAAATCATGTGCACAAGTGTGAATTACTATGGTGCGTGAAGGGGATCACTACCCTAGAGTGAAATAAAAGTCGAGTTTGTAACAACATTGTAGGGGCACGTGTACATAGCTGGTACCGTAATTATGACCTCCACAAGATGGTCATAGACTACATTGCATTGAAGAACACCTTCCTAGTAGAGTTCCATATCCCTAATTTTTAGAAAAAAGCATCGGTTCCCTGAAGGAAATCTAGCAAGGAATGAAAGAGAGTGTGTAAGAGTACAATGCATGATTCAAAACTCTCTTATCAAAACTATCATATGGCATACACCCCTCTCAACATGCTCAATGGTTTTTGGGGAATTGATAACACCGTTTAGAAGGGAATTGTCACACAAGACTTTCACAAACCCATGCGAGGCCTTGGAAGCTTCCCTACACATTGAGGCTATTAGGAGCATTGATACTGGTGTTAGCCCTTTTCTGGAGGCTTAAATTGTTGTAATGGCCAATCAGTTGGAGAAGTTGTCTGTAAATCCAGTGCATGAGGCTCATAGTGGGCTTTGGTGCATAGATTATGGAGTAGAGGGTCATGCAAAGGATAGTTTCCCTCAGAAATTGGTACACATCATAGCAATAGATCGTGATATTTTCCATGAGGATCATGTTACAAATATATGTCCTATACTACAACACGTAATACGGAAGAATGTTTGTTGTTATTGTAATATTAGTACCTTTGTGACCCATGATACTAAGTATTATAGCTTGATTGACCAGATTCATTATGCTATTGATCTTGGTGTTTTCCAGACTAGCCTTGCAAGTAGTTCCAAGTATGATGATCGCTGCTATGAAGGATGTGTAGATGGAGGAGCACATGGAAGAGGCTTTCACGGAGGATTTCATGGTTAGAGTAAACACGGGGGAGGAAGGGATTAGCTCCCATGATGAACCTCTTATAATTGTGTGTCTATAGAGCATTATAAGCATGAGCATATTTATCTATTATAGTGCTCACGGTGTGGAAAGAAACATAAGTATGAGGAGTGCCTAAGTTGTTTGAGCACATGAGACAACAACACCGAGAGAGACAAAGGTGTTAGGATGGTAAGTATAAAGAAGGCCGACCCATAGTGGATGCCAAGAGTGGCCCATGATTAAGGATTAAAACCTACACCGGTGATTGTTATCCATATTTTGCTCCCCCAAAAATATTGGTTCAACCATAACCCAAAGAAAGAACCAAAGAAATCACATTCAAATCCTGCAAATAGATTACACAAAGACTCTACAATAGAAGTGGCGGGGCCTATAAAATATCAAACGATCCTGCATAGGAGAAATTCACAATATGGATCTATCAAGTGAATTCATGCCTTAAATCAATTAACTAGATTACAAGAAAGCTCGGAAATAGAACGATAGGGTTGGGGAAGAAGGAGAAGTTTCAAAAGAGCCAGGAGCAAAAAGGAAAAGAAATGGAAAAGATTCAAAGTCTTCGGGATCTGAAATAGTTTAGGACAGACCCCAAAATCGATTAAATATGGAGGAGATAGTGGAAGCTACCAAGTGTCTAAATGGCACATCTCCAAAGATTAAAACTAAAGGGGCAGGATCAAACAAGTGCCAAGCCTCCACATGTCTAGAGCTCCAAAAGTTACACTGGCGTTGAAAAGTCTTCGACTAGGTGGAAGGTGCCAAGTGTTGGCTCAGCGTAATTCTAAAATGGGAGCCCAAGGTAGAGGCTCAAACTTGTGCCAGCCCTCCATGTAGCCAATGGTCAATAGAGGTCAAAAGGAGAATGGGTCCAAAATAACTAAGTAATGAATGCGGTGGAAGGTGCCAAGTGTCCAAATAATGCACATTCAAAAGTGAGACCCTAGGTAGAGAATCAAACAAGTGTAGGCTCACCGCATGTCCCAGGATTTAAAAAAGGGGGGACATAGTCACGGTTTGAATAGTCAAATCATAGGATAGCCAAAGAGGCGGAAGGTGCCAAGTGTCAACATGGTGCCATTTCAAAGGCAAATTCCAAAAGAAAATCTTAAATGAGTGCCAGCTCACCACGTGTCCCAGATCCTGAAAAGGTGAGGGTGACCATTGAAAATTCCAAAGGCCCGCGGAGGTCTCCATGTTTCGTATCCACACTACTCCAAAGGTAAAGTCTGGGGTGGTTTCTAAACATGCGCAAAGCCTCCATGTGTCTTGGGTCGGATACAGTGCCTCTGCCTGCGAAAAAAGACTCAAGAAGAATACAAAGGAAATAGGGAAACCTATGGATGTTGCCATGTGTCACATGGGTGCTATTCCAAGAGCGAAGGAAGGAGTCAAATCTCAAATGAGTGCAGAGCTGCCATGTGGACCCGATATAGATAGACTCATTTAAATATTACGCACCCATGACCCAAAAATTCAAATGACCATATCTTTTGACTAAGAACTCAGATTTGGGTGGGAGAATATTTTTTGGAAACATCTCAATGCCCTCTATGCCTTGGAAACATAAAATATCATTTTTGTAGGTGTTTGTGGGTGAAAATGTGAAAACATATTTTAGGTCATTAATACAAAGCCCGATTTCTCCAACTACCAGATCTGATTCGATTCGATCCATCATTCTTCTTCAATATGCCGGATAGACAAAGGGAGCCAGAATCGACAGATTTGGGGTGGATTTGAGAAATTCATTGATTGATAGCGGTTGAGTCTTCAAGGTAGGATTCAATGCATATCCTGTGGTAGTTGAAACAGGATTTGAATTTTCCCTCTTCTCTCTCTTATTCTTTCTATATATTGTAACACTTCTCATTTGAGAAGAGGAGATTATTCTAGGCGTAGGGAAACTCTATCAAATTTGTTTCCTAACTCCATTTTGAGTTGAAAACCTTCTCCTACGCCTAGAAATAATTTTTGTGCCTCTAAGAAAAAATGTAATGGTCTGTGCACCCATATAGAGCAATAAAACATGTTTTTGTGGTGTTTCTTCAACCCTTTGCATTGTTTTGTTGTCTCTTTGTGCCTCTCCCTTTCAAATCTATTTTCTATGCATGTATTTCACATTTACAGGTGTAGGGAATTGTGTTTCATGGATTTTTTTATCATGGATTAGGTTAGGTTTTGTGTCACTTCTGTCTAACCTTCCCATCTTCCTTTCTCCCCTATTTCATCCTCCCTCAATAGAGCATCTCACCCCTTTCCTTCTCTGGTGTATCACCACTTTAGTGTAGGATTTTATTTCACCCTCTCTTTCTCTTTGGTTCCTTGGAATGGTTAGATTAGGATAGTTTAGTTTTTTCCTACATTAGAGTAGCTTGTGGCAAGTAGTTTAGGAACAAGAACCAACTTTCTTTAGAGGATCATCTCAATTTTGCAAGTCCCACAGCTTGAGAGATGATCCAATGTTATGAAATCACACCGAATGCCCCATTTTAACCACTTCACATCTTTGACCATTCGGGGTGCTGTGATTTTGCACTAACAATTTTTCCATGCCCGGTGGGATAGAGGTCTTCCCTTTATTTCATCAAGTTGATGTGTTCTTGGTGGGATTCAGCCTTTTGAGGCACATGCAAGCACATCTGGTGACTCTATCTGACAACAACCGATTCTATTAGTTGCAGACATTTTCCATCCATTTCCACTCATATTCGTGCATTTTATTCTTCCATCTCTTTCCTTTTCTTCCATCCATGAGGTTGTGCAATCATTAATTCATTCCCTTCATGTAACTCACACTTACAAAGATGTCAGCAGTCCACCTCTAATTCATTTCCAATCTCCTCCAAATCAGCATTATAATCAGATCTAGGACCATTATGCTTACCCATATGAGCAGGGTCAAATTTAGTTTGGCCATAGAGCTTATCAAGAACATGGGGACACATACAATGGTGATGACTATGTGGAGAATGTTGGTTTATTGGAGAAAATTCAAAAAATGGAGGCTGGCATGGTTCAGTCAAGGGGCATAGCACAAATGAAGGAATTCAAGATTGGTTGCAGGGCACCTTGTCAATGGGAAGGCTCTTTTCCAAGACATTACAACCCTCAAGAGAAGCTAGACTTCATGGTTGAAATGCTGCCCAAACTTTCATAATGGACCAAGGAGATCGAGGCTTATGAGTTTGAGTCAAGACAACCTTGTCAATGGGTAAGTTCACCATCTAATAGCTTTTCTTTTTCTCTTTCTCAAGTAGCACCATCTCAACCCAAGTTCCAATTTCCAAGCTTCCCGCTTTCTTCCCCAAGTGTTGATTCCATTTATCCATTCCCTAGTCTCCCATCCCACCTCGGTTCATCTCCCCCTTTCAATTCCAAATAGTCATCCCCTCCAAATAAACAAGAATTTTGACCTCCCTCCCCATCACAAACAATTGCAAAGTTGGTTGAACCCCAACTGTGACATATCTTTCTTTCGCAAGTCCATGTTGGGAAGAGACTCAATAATCTAGTCAAGGAAAACAACAAGAAGGGGAGCCCAACAGAAGAAATGACAAACAATCTAAAGAGTTGGGCTGCCAAATTTGGGTTTATAAAGATCCCCTTGATGGTCAAGCCAATAGAGGAGGTCAAAGTTGAAGAGCCAGTGGTGGTTGAGACCGATTTTGCAGCAGAGAAGGAACAAAAACAAGAAGAAGGAGATCAATAGTCTAGATTCTCCGGATGCAGTGTCCATGATGGAACTTTTTTGAAGAGGAGTTTGAGCTGACCCAAGTTGCACAACCAGTTCCAAGTCCCATTGAAGAGGAGAAACTGGGAGAGATCGAATATGAGTTGAGGCCATTCAATGAAGAAGGCATCATTGAATATTTTTTGCTTTCATTTCAAGGGGCTGATTTGATTGATGAACCCATGATGGAGGAGGACCATACAATTTTAGAGGTTCCAAGTGTGGAGCATACTATAAGAGAACGTTTATTTCTTCCTTCCACTTCATCCCCTTAAAGCTCTGATGTTGAAGAAGAGTTTGATCTTTCAAACTTCATGTTTGAGGAAGAAGGAAACCATGGTGAGCAAGTTTTAGATCAGGAAGACACCATGGAGGAGGTTGAGTACATGCAATAGGACAACAACAAGGCAATGATTATCTATCGACTTGGAAGATTGTTTTGATGGAGAAAATCCCATGAAGATCACATCATTTTCTCTTCCATCATCCATCTTCTAAGCACATGAGCCTACTGCCATAAAGGATGGCACTCAAGGACAACATCCAGTGTCTCGAACATCCCTTTGGAACTAGGGTTGGAAGATCATGGTCTTCCATGTTCTTCACAAGAGAAGGAAGAGAAAAAGAAAGGAGATGTCATCATCTCTCTCTCTCACCATCCATCCAAGAAGGTCCACAAAAAGACCGTATTTTTGGAGTTAGAGTTCGAACCATGGGTAGATTCAAGGGACTATACCTTGCCCAATCAAATATTTGGCTTCGTTGGAGCTAAGGAGAAGCTAAAAATAGTCATGCCTACTTCAGGGCATGAGGATAAACACTAAAGTACTAAGAGTCATCATCAAAACCTCCAAGATTCCAATGCCAACCAGATTGAGAAGGTATTTTTGGTTAATGTAGACACCTTGATGATTTGGGTGGAGGATAGGCTTAAAGTCAGCTTTTATTCATCCAAGAAGCCATATTCATGTCAAATCATTTACATGGCTGCCCCTTTTGAGAAAGGAAGCTCTTTCTCCTTGCTTGTAGTGGGCTTTGTTTAAGCTTTTCTATTTTTCTCGGTTAGCATAGGAGTAGGAGTAGATTTTATTTTCGTAGAAAAAGTGCTTGTGCACACTCTGCATGTATGATTTGATTCTTTATCACAGAGTGTTTTTGTTTTGTTTTGTTGCTCCAAGGTTATTTTTGTCACAAAATCACTGCACCCTCCTAATGGCCTAAAAATGAATCATGACATTCGGTGTGATAGTGACACATGGGATCATCTCTCAAGCTGTGGGACTTAGACTAGAGATGAACCTCCGGAGAGAGGCTGGCTTCCTTTTTTTAAACTAGATGCTCTAACTCTTCATGGGATTAAGGAGAAATTGCAAAGAAATAAATCCTAAACTAGAAGTGGTGATGCACCAAAGAGCAGGATGTTTAAATTTTGGAAGGGTTATTGTGAGTGAGATGCTAGCATCCTAAATCACTTTCACCTATTGTAACTAGAAAGGGTATGAGTACCACAAACTAGAAACACACGTTCCTTTGTTAAAATTATACAAAAGAGAAAGAACACGATTTGGTTCAGATACATAGATAACTTTATTGGAAAAATTAACACAAGCACATCTTAAGCACCCACTTTATGCAAAAATAAAGATAATGTAAATTTTAATCAACAGTAGAAAAGTACAATCACATATGAAGAGAAAATAACCACATCACTTAATCTTGGCATATAGTAAATAATCTGAAGTAAAAGAAAGTTACTCAAACATACTAAGGAATCACATTCACAAAGCATGTAATGAATAATTATTTCACACAATGATTCAGACCTTCAAATGGGAGAGTGTAATTCTGAATAAAATTAAAAGGACTTCACAAATATATGAAAATACTCTTCCAAGCTTGAAGAGTAAAATCACCAAAATCTCAAAAATTGCATATATCCATAAACTCTAAGCATTCATCTATTTGTAAGTTCCTTAGGCTGAGCCATTACGCTTAGGCCCTTAACTAACATTTTACTAAAAATAGAAATGTCATTAAATTAAGGGAACAAGCTCCCATGAAAATAGCAAAAATAGTTGCAAGGGTTTGACCGAGTCAACCCTGCAACTCTGACCGATCTAGAACTCAAATTTTCCTTCCATGGCCACTCAATCCTGATTTGGCTCTGTAATTTGTTCATTTTTTCTAGTTCCTCCTGAATTTCCTTCCATATAGCTAGTCTTTGATTGTATTCAAAAAAACGTTTGATTATTCCCTAGATTTCTTCATCTTCAGGTCCACATGCGTAGTGACTTACTACGTCTTGCTGTCTTGATCTCCCTGGTAATTTGGGTTGGTATTATTTTCAGTTTGAAAATGACCTTGGACATCCTTCCTATGAAGTTCTGGCACAAGACCATTCGATCAATGGAATCAAAATTAAAAGTTCTTGTGACATCATCATCCCGCTTCACCAAGTCTTTGAAGTTTTCCTGAATCTATTCTTCAGGGAGGGCATCGATATTCTCATTGAAGAATTTACAATGAGCAATATCAAATTCTTCTGATATGTCATTCAAGGCATCTGTGATTTCTAATCACTTGTTGTCCAATTTTTAATCAAGTCTTGTAACACCTGACACCTGAACTCCATAGCCTTCTGATATTCAAACAAATTTGAGGCATCATCAATCACCCCTTCCTAAAGAAGCAAGTCGAATCCACTACCCTAACCTCTTCCCATGTTGCTAGATTCAGATTCAGATTGTTGCTTTCCTCAGAGAAAGCCTCATCCATCTTCTAATAGCTATCTTTAATCCTGCAAATCATCTTCCTTGATCAAAGGATTTGCTTCCTGCAGTATTCGTTCAATCCACCCATTTACTTATCCCCTTTTCTGGCCAAGTTTCTCAAGCTCATGATAAGAGAAGTCATCAATAGAAGCTGAAACTACTAAGGCCATAGTAGATGAGGACTCAGTAGATGAAATGGGTTGTGTAACTCTTCGTAATAAAGATGTAAGTTGTTTGACCTTAGCCTTTAGCTCATCTTTTGTAGCTTTATCCTTGTCATATTTTTCCATCAAGCCCCTAGAGCAGTGTGAACATCTTGTTTGGCCCCCTCATGAGTGGCCTTCCCAATGAAAAACTTGAAATATGGTAATCTAAAGCCATGATTTTTCCTTGGTTTTCCCTCAATTTAACCTCTATCACCCATTCTCATAAAATTTACTCTTTGTCGAGATTTGACATGGTCCTCTGGTATCTTCTTAGCCTATCTTTTGGGTGTTTACAACAAGATCTAGATCCATGACATATCCTAGAGGCACCTTCTTTTTCTACTTGGGGTTTTCTGAATAACCACTTTGGAATAGCTAATAATGAAGAAGATGGAGCAAGTAGATGTGACATTTAAGGTCTTAGTTTGTGAATGGGTATTAGGAACATTGATGGGTGTCTTGATAGAAGTGGAAATGATGGGTGGGGTGGATGTTAACATCAAAGATGGGAATTGATCCAACGTACTTGAAGATGAACTTGCAGGAAAAGAAGTGATAAAGGAAATGGAGGAGGGAAGGGTGATCCAATATTCTCTCAAACAGAGAGTTAGAATTCGAATGATGAGAATACTTGGGCCATAGAAGGAGATAGGAAAGATGAAATCTTTCCTTGGGAGGAACTCGATGGATGAAGGGATGACAAAGATAAGAAGGATGTGATGAACCTTGTGAATAATCAAAGAATCACCGACCACAATCACATCCGCCCTCCTTTTGGCTATAGGTATTTCCTAAGAAACCAATTTTGAGGAAGAGATGAACTTCCAACAACAAATGAAATTTTCCTTAGCCGTGGGGTCTTAGAGTCGACCACACTTTCCTTTGTGGGTACTGTTGGGTTTAAGACTAGGTGGCGCTGCTATACTTATAACTCTTGCTCAACTCTTTGGATTTGATCCTAAAAGTAGCATCCACATGTAGGTCCTTTAAAGAATGGGACCCGCTTTATCTTTTGTATTGGAGCATTCTTCTTGATACCAATCAATCCATGGAAGTGGTTGATTGGAAATACTTCGCCTTATATGCTTCTTCTAATACTTCACCTTCATCTTACAAATCTACCAGATCTCATCTATCCCATATTGTGGCAATTTCATCTACATCCATATTTCATAATCTCTTTGTCGGATGATATACTCATCCCGATAATGAATCCAGATGTCTTCTTGTTGAGATGTATGGGAAGTTGAACTTCCTGTCTCGCCAAACTTTCTCAAGTAGTCAAAGTTTGTTCTTGGATGAAAAGTCCGTAGGGTTACCTTGGCCATCTCTGAATCTACATTCTTGGCTTCGTGAATGTTTAGACAAGTATACTTGCAATAAAAATTGGAAAATGCACTCCTTCCTTGTGCCACTTGTTTTGGATCTGCGATGGTAGTCCAAAAGTTTTTGAAGTAGCTCTTCCCATTTTTCCGTAGGACACCTATGGGATGTCAATTTGCCTAGGGGAACCAACAAAACCTAGAATTTGAATGTAGGTGAAATGTGGGAAATTCCAGATAGATAGCTCCCCACTCCCATACTTCTTTTCAAAGGTCTCACATGAAATTCTCTGATTTCTGAACTCTTTGTCAAAAGCAAGAGAGGATGAAATTTGAAGAAAGCATCACCAAAAGAAAACTTCAAAGTGCTTACACCCCTTACTCGAGTGAGTGGGGATAGAAGTCATAAATATAGGATGTGCTATGAACACCCTTGGTATTTAGTTTTGGAAATCTCCCATGGCAAAAGAAAACTTTAGACCAAGAATGATGTCATGTAGAATGATTTTTGGTTTCCCAACACTTTGCAAAGTGATTTTTGGAGCCAAAGATATGCTCCCCCACTTGATAAGCTCCTTGCTCTTTCTTGATAGTGGTAATGTATAAAAACATCCACTCTTGGAATTCCTTGGTTTCCAGTGGGAGGCTGAGACTCGACTTAGTAGTATGATTATGTCATTGAATTCCTAGATGAAGTCTCCCTATAAAGATTTTTCCAATTGGCCATGCTCTTGGTGAAGTAGTTTCATGAAAATCTTGGTACATGAATCAAAATCCTTGTTCCGATGTTCTCTTTTGTGATTTCAGTGAAATAGTGGCGTAGTTTCCCAAATGTCAGGTAGCCTAAGAAGATATTCAAAGAAATCAGGATCTAGGTGAATGACCACCTTGTCATCATCATCCTTAAGATGATTTAGAATCTTCATCAGAAATGAGATAAGCAGAAAAACTTAGAAATGCATTGAAGAAGGAAAACTAGCCATAAGAACAAGCACCGTCAAAATTGCCTACATCCATGGAAGGAAATTAGGAGACTCTACTCCAAAAATATTGAAGTCAATCTAACCTAAATCGGTATCCCAAATGTTACCTAGATCTTGAAAATAGACGCAAAAGAGGAGAAACTCCAAGGAATGGATACTTCATCTTTTCTTTCTCTTAAAAGAAGTAGACATGAAGTTTTGGATTTGAAAAGGAATTTAAGGAAAAAACTGAAATTCCATAGGATGAAAATCTATAAATGAAAAAAACTCCAAAGTTCGAATCTCCAAAAAACCGAAAATAAAATTACCGAAAGAAATGCCGAAATGAGAGTATCTGAAATTCTGAAATGAAAACCTCCGAAAGAAAGTTTTCCGAAATGATTTTCCCGAAATTTTCTCCGAAATGGAAATTTCCAAAGTGAGTTTCCCTAAACTCAAGTGAATTTCTCTAAAGAAATTTTCTGAAAACACTTTCTTCGAAATGTTTCTCTAAAAATGCTTTCTCCAAAAAGTCTCAAAATCCTACAAACTTTCTAAGTGAGTTTGAATTAATCTTCTCTAAAGTGAGTTTCCCAAAACGCTTCTTTGAAAAAGACAAACTCTAAAAACTCTGCAAAAACTAGAGATCTACCTCAAGATGATTTGTGAATAACTTGAGAATCTCTTATAACTCAAAAATGAAAACATTTGATGAATGGGAAGTCCATTATTTAAAACACCGAAGAAACAAAAAGGAAAAACGAGAGCTTTCGAGAACAAAAATTTAAAAAAAAATAAATAACAAAATTAACAACAAAACAAAAGAAGAAAAAGAAGTAAAAGAAAACGGATGAACAATGTGCAAAGCACTTGGAGAAAAGACAAAACACTATACATGGTGGAACAATCTCAAAAGCAAGCCTTGAGATGTATCCCATTCACATGAATGGGTAATTCTTCTCCGTTGAGTTTGGATAGATGAAAGGAATTCGCCTCTTTACAACTTGTGACAATATAGGGCCCACTCCAAAGGGCGTCAAACTTGGCATGCCTTCTTGGTTTAGCTCGGTCTTCATCCCACTTAAGGACTAATTCTCCTTCTTGAATGATCTATCTAAGGCTTTCTTATCAAAGGATTTCTTGACCTAGGTCTGGTGATGTGTGAGCGTACACATAGTTGTATTCTGAGTCTCTTCTAACTCCATGAGTTCAGAAAATCTCACTGTTAAGGCGTCATCTTCCATAACCTCAAGCCGATAGGCCAAGTCTAAGGAAGGTATTTCCAACAAAAGCGGGAGTTTCACTTCGTGTCCGTATACCATTATGAAAGGTGAAACCCCAATGGCCTTCTTAGGCATTATTCGGTCAGCCCATAGAGCGACCTTAAGTTGAGTATGCCAGGTCCTTTTATTTGCTTCCATTGTGTGCTTGATGATCCTTATCAAATTCTTGTTGCTAGATTCGGCCAACTGTTTCCTTACGGGTAGTATTTGGATGAAGTCTTGAGGTAGACCCTATTCTTGACTGCCCATTCACTTACCTCCATTCTGAGGAATGCCAGTGCATTCTCAGAGATAACAGTAAATGAAATACCGAATCTTGTCATGATATTTTCTAAAAATTTGAGAACAACCTTTTCATTGCTTTCCTTCAAAGCCACTACTTCCAGTGAGTGAAATAATATGTAGCGGTAAGAACCCATTTATGCCCTTCACTGGATGGAGGATTAATCATACCAATAAATTCCAATCCCCACTAAACAAAAGGTTGATCTACCTGAATGGGATGCAACGGAAGTGCTGCCAGCCTCTGTTTACCCACAAAGAGAGCACATTCCTTACATTTTCTTACCCAAAAGTGAGCATCTTTGAACAAGTCTAGCCAGTGATAACTGGCCCACATGATCTTGGTAGCCATCGTTCATGCTGAATAATGCCCTCCCGAAAGGCCATTGTGAAACTCCTCCAATATCTTGCTTACCTGTTCTGGCTTGATGCAGCGTAGGAGGACGCCATTCAAATCCTTTCGAAAGAGAACATTATCCACCACAACGTATGGAATAGACTGGAGGCGAAAGTGCGTCATTGAACCTTATCCATATTTGGAGGATATACCCCAAAGAGGAGGAAATTTTACATCTTAGTCAACCAATCAACCTGATCATTTTCACTATCAGTATTGAGGAGTGCAACATCTTTGTCCTCTTTAGTTTCCATGTCTGTAGCCAATTGTTGGCATAACCCCTTGCCTCTGACAAGCTTAGTGACTTTGATGTATACATCATACTCCATTACTTTCATGATCCACCCAACGTGTTTCTCATTCATTTCTTTATTCAACAAAAATTCTTTAATGCCGGTGAGAAACCATCAAATGCACCTTGTTATTGGACAACATGTGCCTAATTTTTTCAGAGCTCGAATGACTACAAAGACCTACTTTTCGATGAATGAATATTTGAGCTCGTACTCCTTGAGAGACTGACTGAAGAAGGTAATTGGCTGCTCCATCAAATCATCATTCTGTTGAGTTAGAATCCCTGAAATGCTTTCTGTCCTGTGAAGGTGTAGAGAATGAAGTCTTTATCAAACTTAGGATTCACCAATGTGGGTGCCTATGAAATGGTTGTTTTGATAGCCTCAAAACTTTCTCTTCCTTCCTTTGTCCATGAAAATGGAATATTATTTTTTAACATGGTTGTAAGTGGCTTGGCCATTGTTGCAAATTGGGGAATGAATCTTCATACGAAATTAATGGTTCCCAGGAAGCTCTGGAGACCCTTCTTGTGACTTAGAAGAGATAAGGACATAATTGACTGATTTTGGCTGATCAATGGATAGTCCTTCTGCAGAGATGATATGTCCTAGCAACTTTCCCTCTTGAACTACAAAAATACACTTCTTAGGATTCAATGAGACCCCAAAGTCTCTGCATCTTCGGAAAACCTTTCGTAGATGTGCAATATGATCCTCAACATGCTTGGAATAGACAGTTATGTCATCGAGGTAAACCAAGATAATATTGTTGATAAGCCCTTTGAATGCCATATCCATAGCTCTTTGGAAAGTAGCCCCTACATTAGATAGCCCGAATGACATCTTGTTGTAAGCATAAGTGCCCCATTTAGTAGTAAATGTTGTCTTGAATTGATCAGATTCTTGGACCCAAATTTGATTATACCCTGAATATCCATCGAGTAAAGAAAACCTTTGGGCCCCCGATACTATCTGAAGAATCTATTCCATTGATGGTAGAGGGTAGTGATCTTTTAGCGAGGCGTGATTCAAATCCCTGAAGTCCACGCACAATCAAATTTCACCATTCTTCTTTCTTACAGGTACCAGATTGGCCACCCATGATGAATGTTTGATGGGAAAAATTATGCAGATTCAATGAGCTTTGTTAGTTCCTTCCACATTAGTGGCTCAATTTGGGGTTGATCGGCCTCTACTTTTGACGAACTAGCTTAGAACTTGGGTCCAGTTCAATAGTATGTTGTGCTAGGCCTGGATCAAAACCACGCAGGTCCTTATAACTCCAAGCGAAGATGTCATGGTATTCTTGACACAACTCAGTGAAGGATTTCTTTTCTTGATTAGTGCACACTTTTCCAATCTTCAGAAATTTCTCGCTAGCTACCTCAACCTCCTCAAAATCTTCTTCTTTGATTGTCATGTTAGTGCCCTGCCACTTGACCTGATCATCTGTGTCAAAAATAGATTCGAGAGTGACTAGGCCTTTTGGTAACTTATTTCCTTTCAGCTGGATGACTTGATCACCATAGGATTTCTAAAATTTATCCTGATGTTTGACTGCGAACTCTACTTCTTGTTGTAGGAAGAGGACAATTTGTTCATCATTGTCGAACACTTGCCAACTACTCACATTATCGGGTACTTGTAGGACGAAACTACCATTTTGACGATTTGTTGTCTTTCCTCCATGATATCAATAGGTATGTCATATTGTGAGCCCACCGTGGCCAGCCTATCAGCATCTTGATTCTGACTTCTGGAATTGCATGAATTCCAAAAGCCTCAAAATCTTCAATTAGATCCCAAACTCGATTTTTGTATGATCTTAGAAGATCGTTCTTGATGTGTTGCATGCGCTGTTACTTGATGAACAACCAATTCACTATCTCCAAACATAGTCAGAGCCTTGATTCCCCTCTTTTGAGCCAGTGGATCCCTTGCACTAGGGTTTATACTCAACAACATTTTTGGTGCAACTAAACTACAATCGGAAGGACGAGAAATATTTATCTCCTTTTGGAGAGATCAACATAACTCCTACACCGGATCCATTTTTTTGCTCCTTGAGCCATCAAAGAAGAGTTTCCATAGTCCCTCGGAATCACTGGGCACTTTGACCAATTGTGGTACAATCACACCTTCCTCATGTACATAGTATGTTCCCAATCCAGTCTCTTCTAAAAACAACAGACCAGACTCTTCATTTGCCAGCAAATCATCATACGGGTCGTATTGGTGATCTGTACTTACTTCATCAAGGACTGTGTCAGGAACCTCCTCTATGAGAGTAGTCAGTTCATGGTCTACATCTTCCTCTTTGAGTTCACCAATGGTGTAATTTCCATTTACGGGCTTGACTGTGTATGGTTCCACATGGTTGTGGAAAATGGGTTCAGCTCTTATAGTCACCTTCGTCCCATACCGAGTTCTCAAAATCATGTGCGACCAGTCTGCTGATAAATAACCACCCATTTTGGTGGTGAAGTCTCATGATAAGAAAATGGCAAAGAGAGGAGGGAGATCGATGACCGATATGTCTTGTGTGAATGAAAAACTGGGACATGCGTGGATGGTGAGTTGTAGCCCTTTAATGATCCCAATAGTCTTGACTATCGTGCCATCCAACTGAACTACTCCTTTTGAAATTGGGGTATATGAAATCCCCAATATGTCCACAATCTGCTTAGGCATGATAGAACTACGGCCCCGAGAATCGATCATGTAATTATGAACCAAATGATTGCCGATGATTAGAGAGATGTAAAATGGTGGTGGCTTATTTTCTCTGGGAATCCCTTTTGTCTCCGGTTGACATAGACTGGTTGATATGGATGCTCCATGACTCGATGGTCTATCAGTAGTGCCAAAACTATTTAAAGCTTCTCGTAGAAAATTCCACTGAGATGGTATCGAAAGCACATCCCACATGGTAACGCTCAAATTAGTCTTTTTCATCTGCTCTACGATACTGAATGGTATTGCCCCTACCTTGTTGATGCTCTTCTGGGCGTTAGTATCTTCTTTTGGAAAATGTTTATTCGGCACCATCATAACTATAGGTCCATTACTCTTTGGAGATTGGCTTGTGGATACTTCCAGTGATTTCCTCCCTACATCTTTATCTATCACTGGTTGTGTTTGAGGATGTGAAGTAGACACTTGGTCAGCTTTAGAACTTTTTGGTTCTATTTCCCTCTTTTTGGAACACGTATTTGAAGCCACCAAGGAGGCATCAACACTTAGTCCACAAAAATCATCAGATTTCCAATTTACTAATGTGGTTTCTTCAGTGAGTGGAGTCTGATTATCTTGGGTTGTTGTCTCAACTACTAATTCTGATGGGCTGGATATACTTTGGACCATGAGAGCCTGACTCAAAACTCCATTTGGGTAGAGATTCTGATTGTGGGGTTGGGAACAAGGATAACACCATTCATAATCTTGGATGAGATTGTTTTGAATGGGAACTATGGCTCTAGAAGAACTGGTAGTAGAAGGATTTTGGGAATTCAAAGGTTTAATATTGGTAGCTTGGCTTATGGTTTGGTTTTGTGACTGACTGTTTCCTTGAAAGGGAGAATGATTCATTTGATATTGAGATTGGAAGGGGTGAGTATATTGGGATTTTTGCCTCTTCATTGCCACAAGTTCATTCCTAAAAGTTTACAATAGTGACTTCACCTCAGCCAGGTCATTAGTAGGGTTGGACGCAGGTGTGGTTACTAAATTCAAGCTATCGGAATTGGCACAAGAGCTGGCTATTGTCCTATAAGTTCTACAAACATAGGCATAGGAGGCCTAGGGAAATTTTACCTGCTTGAATTAGGAAATTCTCAGCTGTGACAACAATTTCATAGATGTCAGGAACAATATTGCCTCCCATTGATTGAATCAGGACAACAATATCACTATTCAACGCTCACAAATAATATAGGAAAGTGCTTTGTGGAGATGGACGTACAAGAGCCGGAATCCACTTCCAAGTTTTGTCGAAGTGAAGATTGAAATCACTCATATATTCTTGAGGAGATCTTTTGATG